>CM027121.1:19245539-19810959 GCA_015476505.1 Urochloa ruziziensis
TACTGCTATTATTTAACCATGTTTTTCAAAATCTGTCCTACAAAAGATTCAGAAAGATTGGTTCACCCTACTATATGTTCCTTTTTTTTGTTTCAATGCAAGAAGTATCCAATGTGTTCTTTCTTGGGACATTTTGAGTTAGCTGGACACCTTAATGACCTCAATGGTCCGATGACGCTGAAAGCAAAAGACAGCAACGGGAGAAAAAAAATCTGTATCGAGAACCGGTACGAGAACACATTGCATTTTATATGGCTACATAAAACAGTAGACACTAATTTAAGGTGTACGAGTCCATTGTACATCCATCCTCCTGCTCTAAAAATTTGCGTCCGTCGTACGTCAGAAATTTATGGCAATCAGGACCCCTGATGCTTCACTCGGCATATTCCACTGCCCTTGTGTTGTGCACTTGTGCTTGTGCCACTTGCCAGACAACTTTAAATTGGCAGCTCGCTATACGTGGAAAGATGAAGGCCGAGGGAGTTCTCATCTGGCTCTCAGTCATGCAGTGTCGGTAATTGATTATTTCAGTTACAAGTCGTTATCTGAAATATAATTCGATGATACTACGACGTTGCCGATTCGGATTATTATTATCACTTTCACCTTAAAAAATGAAAGTGAACAACCTGCTGTGAGTCTAGAACTTAAAATCTGAGTTATCTCACTATTACTGATTAAGGCTTAAAGGCTTCATATATTAATCCTCACGAGACTCTCTGAAAAATAGAGGAATCCTAAAATTCTAAAAATGCATCCAGCCATCAATTTTATACTCAATTAATGTACTGTTGACAACAGTAGCCGTGCATAGAACTTAATCTGCTTTACCAGCGCATGTCATCATAAAAATACAATATGATGACTACCATTTGAATTGAATCAAAATTGTTCCAAAGTTGGCATTATTTTGTACTGAAAACAGCGCTGATCAGCAGGCCGTGCTGGATGCTCAAGTCCAGCTCTGGCACCACATCTTCGGCTACGTCAAGTCCATGGCGCTCAGCAAGGAGCAACAGAATAGCAGCGCTGATCAGCAGGCCGTGCTGGATGCTCAGGTCCAGCTCTGGCACCATACCTTCGGCTACGAGTCCATGGTGCTCAAGGCCGCCCTGGACCTTCTAATTAACTAAGGTCCTATCCATGCTTGACGAAAAGCTTGAGGTCCAAAGCAAGGTCGCCATTGCAGTCGATACGGGTGACGTGGAGGGGCCGTGTGATATGACCAATGCCAATCAATGTGGGACGGTGTACGTGGCAGTTATGCCGAGGGTCGTGTAATGGTGGCAATGACATGGAGCTAGGGCCGGATATCGAGCTGACGTTATGGCTCGTTTGGATAACGAGCCAGCTCGGCTCGACTCGTGAAAAAGCTTGAGCTGGTCCAGCTCGTAGCAGCAAATAAAAATCACAGATTCACAATCACAGGTCACAACCAATAAGTCTAACGTGTCACAACAAATACAACAAACCATGAAACCAACAAGCAATCTAAATATCACAAGTACTAATAGTTTAGATCTCTAGGAGTTCATGTGAATTTATAGAATTTATGGGCTTGCTCATTATTACTCCCTCCGGTTCAGTAAAAGAAGTCGTTTAGGACAGCGACACGGTCTCCAAAGTACAACTTTGACTTCTTATTTTTATAAAGATATTTATTAAAAACTAACATATGTATACTTTTATGAAAGTATTTTGCAAGACAAATCTATTCATGTAGTTTTCACATTTCCAAACTCAACGAATTAAAAGTTATTCATGATTTATATTCCCAATGTTTGACTCAAATCTTGTCCAAAACGACTTCCTTTATCGAACCGGAGGGAGTATTTTGTTATTTGAGCCATTATAACCTGGCTCGTTTTGGCTCGTGAGCCAGCTCGAGCTGGCTCGTTATACTAGCGAGCTAATAGCTTGACTCGTTAGAAATTCCCATCGAGCCGAACCACTAACGAGCCGAGTCGAGCGAGCTAACGAGTTTCGAGATTTTTTTTCTAGCCTTACACGGAGCTGGAGGGGTGATATGGCCGCTGCTCGTCCATATACGCCTAAGAAAGTGGTGTGACCGTGACCCTTGGTCACCGCTATAGCTAGTCGTGCCCAAGGAGTTAAAAGACACGTGGCCTAGTTGGCAAGGACGTGGAGATCGAGGTTGTACAACATGACTATTGTCAATCGATGGAGGGCCTAACTTGCGGTGAGGTGAAAGATATAGGTGACCACTCGTAGCGAAAGTGGGGGGGGGGGGGGGGGGGGGGGGGGGCAATGGTTTTCAGTTTCGTTTTATGTTTTTTCCGTGATGATACAAACGAAATTTATGCAATTTTGTATTTTTTAAATGTTTGATCAAATTTAAATATTATTTAAAGGTTTTATAATAATAGAGAAATAATACTCACAACTTGGGCTGTAAGTTACTGGCTTGCCTCCTTTGTTGTATCAAGGTGTCGGTGTTTCGTACCACCGGCTAGTGAATTTGTCTGTCTGCGCATGGGGATCCTGATGGTTAGCGAGTCAAGCACAAGGATGTATACTGGTTCAGACGATTTGCCCTACGTCCAGTGGGGTGGTCTGCTCACGTTGCTCGCTCTGGTGTTCGTAGTAGGGGTTACAAACGGGCGAGGGAGAGAAGAGCTCTCAAGCCTCTAAGGAGTACGCGAGTGGTGTGTGCGAAGTGTTCGTCTGTTGATCCGTCGGTCCTAGCCTCCTCTTTTACACTTGAAAGGGAGGCTTGGTTACAGGGGGTCGGATGAAAAAGGGGCAAAAACCCCCCGAGGGGTTTAGAGTAAAACTAGCCTAAGCCTAGCCTGTTGTCTAATCTATCGGGTTATGCGTGCTTCAGTCCATCGTCAGCGGCGCGGCCGTCCTTCTGTCAGGGGCAAAAGTTGGCTTAGTTTCTTTGGCCTCATGATGGTTTTGGTACAGTGCGCCAGTCCTTAGCGGTGCCCCTGTCTCACTGACATGTCCGTCAGTCCGCCGTCCGCCCATACCATAAGAGGGGGCGGCGGTGGACGGGGTGCAGGCCGGCCCCTCTTTACTTTCTGGACAAAGAGAGGGACTCTTGGAGGCTGCCCGCTAATATCCGTTGGTCTTCTACGGGTGCCCGCTGGCCTCCTGGTCTTTGGCCCCTTGACCAAGCGTCGTATATTTACGGGCGGTGCCCCTGTCTCACTGCCATGTGGTCAGAATGGCAGGTCTGTCCGTTACGTGCCCATGCCTCTGTTACTGCTGGCTTATCGTGGCGGCCAAGTTGGCTTAGTTTCTTTGGCTTCATGATGGTTTTGGTACAGTGCGCCAGTCCTTAGCGCGCCTTTTGGTGAATCCCGGTTCGTTCTGGTCGTCCGGGGACCCACAGGCTCCAGGCGAGATACGGTCGAAAGATTCCCCTCCGGGTCGGGCGAGGCGGTCGTGGCTCCGTCCTGTCTTTATCCTCCCGACCTTGGGGTCGGGCGAGACGGACAGCCCTGACCTGAGAGCTTTCTTCCTTCCCTTTGGGGGTCAGGCGAGGCGGACGCCTTCTCTGTTATGGGCCTTTAGTCTTGATCTTGCTGGGCCGGCTGTACAGTTTTGGTTGGATCGTTCCTTCCTCGTGGGCCAGGCCTAACCCTCCTGTCTTGTCTTTAGTTTTAGCTTTATCGTTGGGTTTAATCCTTTGCTTTGAGGGGCCTGGTATTGCCCCCGACACAAGGGAACCCAGGTTCGAATCCATGCTGTCACATTTAAATCAACCTTATAATTTTTGTACAATTGTTGTGAGAGCTAGAGAAAGGTGAACCATCCTTATTATTAGCGAGAGAAAATTTTGCAAAAGCACGTCAAGCATTTTTAACTTTTATTAGTACAATTGTTGTGAGAACATGAGGTGTGGACTATCCTTGTTAGCCAAAAAAAAAGGCAAAAAAAAAAAACACCAAAAAGGAATCGAAACTGAGACCCCTTATACATAGGAGAGAAGTTACATTACACCACAAGAATACAACTTTGTATCTAACTATTGTCGCTTAGAGGGCATATATAATAACACACTAATTCAAAATTTTCTAATGTATTTAAAAGAATTCAACAACTAACCTTGCTCGCCAGCAAAAAACATGAATTCCACAATAAAAATGTGAAATTTGTAACTGTAAGCCCACGTACGTCTTGACCACTGCCAATTGAAGGGGTTCACTTGGAAATGATGTGCAGGGTGTATGTGATGTGGTCACTGGTCACTACTCACTACCACCTGACAGGATGTGCTTCTTTGTAACACTATATGTGTAATATTTTAGGTGTAACGTTAATTTTGTGTTACTATAATCATTTTCTGTAGCACAATTTTACAAACAAGCGTTATGTTTTACTACCATTGTTTATAACCACATGTTTTTGTGTTCCTATGAAATTTGTTTGTAACACATTGATCCATACTACTCCCTCCGTCCCCTAATATCTTTCGCGGAAGCTACAGGACGACGTCCCGAATTATCTGTCGCCTACTGCTTCGCGTAGCTGTAGCCTACCTTCCCACGCGACCGAGCGCCCGTGAACCACACGAGTAAATAAAAAAAACACCGTCCCGGTCTCTCCTCCGCTCGGCGAGATCCCCAATCTCCAATCTCGCCAGATCCACCTCCTCCCAGCCTCTCCTCCGCTCGGCGTCCCGGCCCCGTCCCCGGCAGCCTCCTCCTACGCCCGGCGTCCCCGTCCCCGGTGGCCGCCCTCCACTGCGCCACCCTCTGCCGACGGGAACGGCCCTGTCGCGGAGGACTACGCCGGCCGGCTCGCCTCCGCCTGGAGGTCCCGTCCCCTGCCCCGGCGGCCGCCCTCCTCTGGGTCGCCCTCTGCTGACGGGAGCGGCCCCGCCGCGGAGGACTATGCCGCGGAGGACTACACCGTCAGATTTTATGATGATCTAACGCTATAGATTAATCTAAAGAGTTCATATTGACTACATCATTAATTCAATATTTTTTAAAACACGTGACTGTGGCACGTGCCCTTGTGCTAGTCTAATATAATGATAAAAACAAGTCACAAAAAAATGATAACTGGATATGATATACTTTCTTAATAAGACAAATAGTTAAACAAAATGTCCACAATTTAACAACGTCAAACATTTAAGAACGAATGGAGTAATTTTGATTAGTTGTGCGATCTAAATTTGCTCACATAATTTTAATGGTAGCTTTATCTAAAAATTGCTAGCTCTTACAGGAGCACGCACGGCTTTAGCTAGATGAGCTAGCTAGTTTCTGCGTACACGAATGCTATATTGTCCTTTTTTTTTTGTGGTTATAGTGCGACAGTCTCTCTATATATGGAGACGTCTTGCACCTATGATTCTATAACAAATCGAGCAAAACTGGAAGCCCCGCCCCGCACCACATGGCACTCAGCAAGGAGCAACAGCACAGCAGCAGCAGCGCTGATGATCAGCAGGCCGTGCTGGATGCTCAGGTCCAGCTCTGGCACCACACCTTCGGCTACGTCAATTCCATGGCGCTCAAGGCCGCCCTGGACCTCCGCATACCCGACGCCATCAACCAACACGGCGGCTCAGCCACTCTCCCACAGATTGTCACCAAGGTCACACTCCACCCGTCCAAGACAGCATGTCTGCGACGCCTCATGCGCGTGCTCACCGTCACCGGCGTCTTCAGCGTCCAGCACTCGCCGGCTGACGGCGGCGAGCTCGTTTACGGGCTCACGCCGGCGTCTCGTCTCCTGGTCGGCTCGTCGCTGACGAACGTGAGTCCTTTCCTGACCCTGATGCTCAATACCCTCTTCGTGTCTCCCTTCCTCGGCCTCCACGAGTGGTTCCAGCAGGAGATGCCGGGTCCGTACGTCTCCCTTCAAATTCACGCACGGACGCGACCTCTGGGACATGAACGATCACGACGCGAGCTTCGGGAAGCTCTTCGACAAAGGGATGGTCGCGGACAGCGGCTTCATCATGGACATCGTGGTCAAGGAGTGCGGCGACGTCTTCAAAGGGATTAGCTCCCTGGTCGACGTCGCCGGCGGGCTCGGCGGCGCCACGCAGGCCATCGCCAAGGCGTTCCCGCATGTCGAGTGCAGCGTGCTGGAGCTCTCACATGTTGTCGCCAGCGCTCCCACGGGAACTGATGTGAAGTACATCGCCGGTGACATGTTCGAGAGCGTTCCGTCTGCAAACGCTGTCTTCCTCAAGGTACACGGTCATATATATACCACATACACATACTATACTCTATACATATGATGTACGGAGTACTAACTAGGATGTCCATTTAATAAAAAAAAAGGTCAGTAGCAGAAGCAGCAGTGCCATTTGTCATGTATGGCAACTAGTGGTAACTTTATTCTCTCGTATGGTATTGCGTGATAATTGTTATTCGTCACTTTCGTTTTTTTTTTTTTTTGGTTTTAGTGGGCTATGCATGATTGGGGTGATGCGGACTGTGTCAAGATATTAAAGAACTGCAAGAAGGCTATACCATCTAAAGAAAAAGGAGGAAAGGTGATAATATTGGACATCATGGTTGGAGCAGGGTCGTCATCAGACCAGAAGCATGTGGAGACGCAAGTCTTGTTTGATCTCTTCATCATGTTTATCAATGGTGCCGAGCGAGATGAGCAAGAGTGGAAGAATATTATCTTCGAAGCTGGATTTAGCGATTACAAGATTACACCTGTTCTAGGTGTCCGATCAATAATCGAGGCCTACCCATAGAAATTTATGTAATAAGTATGCGTGAATTTGTGTGGATAAAAAAATGGTAATAAAATATATCGGACCCATTGATAAATACATCTTTTTTGGGGGGGGAAATATAGCTGGAATTTTGGCAACATTTTCCCTTTTCTTCGCACAAGGAAAAAATGGGTACAATATATTATATTGGACCCCCATCAATAAATATAATTTCCCACATCATAGAGTACATGACAATTATATATAGTATATAATAAAAATGAAAAATAAGATTGTATATCACAAGTATAACACATTAGATCGACTGGCGACGTGAAATTTCGGTAAATAAATTTTATCAAATCCCACTCATAAACACGGAATTTTTGAAACATCATGTAAATTCTTTTCCATGTGCTCGGAAGCCCAAAGAAGTGTGTTGCCATGTTGTCGCTTCGTTGTTTAAAGAGAAGCAGTATGCTTCCACGCGTGCAAGCGTTTTCTATCTACAAACGTACACACATTATTAGCATGCGTATGAATTGCAATGTTACGTTATTGAAGAAAGTCATGTGATGAGTCATCATGAGCATCAGAGGGTGCGCGTACATGGAGTTTTTTTAAAGGGAAACTTAAAATGGAAAATAACTGTTCCAATTAGACTTTGTATAGTTTTGCGCTACTTGTACATGGAGTATAAAAGCGTATACTAAACCATTCGGGGTGGAATTCTCAAAAACAAAACAAAAAAACCATTCGGGGTGGGTATGCACGCCTTTTCAACGGAAAATACGTGCTCCTTTTTATATGCTAGCTTTATATGTTGGTATATTATATGTCAATCATATGCTTCTAGGATATTAGCAGTAGATTAATCACGGGTATAAATAGATTAATAGGGTAAAACATGGCTAACATATATACATGCATGAAGAACACCTAGATCTAGAGCATATACACCTAGGGGGAGCAAGAGTAGGAGCACAGACCATTGGTGGTGGCGACGGGGTCGACGGCGGCCATGGCGGCGGTGGCGGTCGCAGGGGCGGCCGCAGGTGGGGAAGACGTTGGCGGTGCGGTGGCTCTCCGGTTGAGGTCGGGGCGATGGCACCTCGTCCTCCGGATCCACCCGGAAGTCGCAGGCGGCACTGGTGCGGCTTCCCGTTGCTCCAGTGCCCCTCGATCGGTAAGGTTGTGGGGTGGTGGCTGGCGGCGCGGTGAACCTCGTGTCGCGTGCCCTAGCCCCCACCCCTTTCTTTATAGCACTGTACGACGGGGGCCCACCAACCAACGCTAGGTTGGGCTCCCCCGATCAGGGTGCGTGGACCGAGCCCATCACGGCTTTTGGGCCGTGGTGGTGGAGATTGACCTAACAATCTCTCCCTCGATCTCACCGTATGTTTTCTTACCTTAAGCTCTCGCCTGACATCCACTTCATAACAAAAAAGCACATTGAGCATGAGTCATCAAAATTGTCATTTCAATTAGATTAATCAGCCACAATAAACTTCTCCATTACGAAGGATCATAATTCGGGCCATTATCCAGTGATCATAAGGCTTTCCTTTAAACCCATACCGGTAATGTGTTCTCTAAACACACTGGGTGGTAAGCCTTTAGTGAGCGGATCCGCTAGCATATTTTTCGTACTTATATGCTCTAGACTTATGGTGTGATCCTGGATTTTATCTTTCACAACATAGAACTTTATCTCTATTGGTTTGGTAGCATTACTCGACTTGTTGTTGTGAGCGTAAAATACTGCGGGCTCATTATCGCAGTACATTTTAAGTGGTCTATTAATACAATCTACCACTTTCAAGTCGGGTATAAATTTCTTTAGCCACTTGGCCTGCAACGTTGCCTCATAGCATGCTATAAACTCTGCATACATCGTAGATGATGCAACCAGAGTTTGTTTAGAGCTTCTCCACGAAATAGCTCCCCCTGCGAGAGTGAATACATAACCTGACGTGGACTTTCTATCATCCTTGCAAAATCTGCATCTGAATATCCTCTTATCTCTAGAGAATCAGATCTTCTATATATTAGCATGAGGTCTTTTGTGTCTTGCACATACCGCAAAGCTTTCTTTGCCATTTTCCAGTGCTCTATGCCTGAATTATCTTGATATCTACCGAGTACTCCGGTGATATATGCTAAATCAAGGCGAGTGCACACTTGTGCATACTGTAAGCTACCAACTGCTGAAGCATATGGAACCATTTTCATTTGACCGATCTCATATTGGTTCCTGGGGCGTTGGAAATCCCCAAACTTATCACCCTTCACTATCGGTGCAGGTGTAGCTTTACTCGCATGCATATTATATTTCTTTAGGATCTTCTCCAAATATGTCTTTTGCGATAGTCCTAAAACCCCGTTTCTTCTACCTCGGTGAATTTCAATGCCTAAGACATATGAAGCCTCACCAAGATCTTTCATATCAAAATTAGAGGACAAAAACATTTTTGTTTCTTGCAACATTCTTGTATCACTGCTAGCAAGCAGAATATCATCCACATATAGGATTAGGAAAATGTATTTTCCATTCTTAAACTTTGCATAGATGCAATTGTCCTCTATATTTGCCTTAAACCCAAATTTCTTAATTGTCTCATCAAACTTCAAGTACCACTGTCTAGAAGCTTGTTTTAATCCATAAATGGATTTTCTTAGGCGGCATCCCATGTTTTCTTTGCCTTCCACAACAAAACCTTTAGGTTGAGTCATGTAGACGTTTTCAAACAGATCCCCGTTTAAGAACGCTGTCTTTACATCCATCTGATGTAATTCTAAATCATAGTGTGCCACTAATGCCATTATGATTCTAAAGGCATCTTTACACGAGACTGGAGAAAACGTCTCATTGTAATCTATTCCTTCTCTTTGTGTGAACCCTTTGGCCACAAGTCGCGCTTTATATCTTTCAATATTCCCTTTGGAGTCACATTTTGTTTTGTAGACCCATTTGCAGCCTACTGATTTGGCTCCTTTAGGAATTACTTCTAAGTCCCAAACTCTGTTGGCACTCATTGATTTCATTTCTTCTTACATGGCTTCAAGCCATTTTTCAGACTGAGCGCTTCTCATAGCCTCTTCAAATGTGACGGGATCACCCCCATTTGAAATTCTTCTAAGTTGCCAATTTCATAGCAATCAGGAATGGCTGAGCGTCTCACTCTTGTAGACCTTCTCAGTCCTCCTCCAGCTGGATCAGCAGCTGGCTCAACAACCGGTACTTCAGGAACCACAGGCTGTTGAGGTTCTATTTCTTGAGCAACAACTGGTTCAACATCTTGTGCCACAATTGGTTCAACTTGAGGAATAGGTTCCACGTTCTCATTCATTGCTGGCACTACAGGACTAGGAGCTTGTACCAGTGTCACAGTGGCTTCCACCGTTGGAATTCACACAGGTAACTCGAAAAAAGGTTCTTAAATCATTGGGCAAGGTGCAAAAACCCGCTTCTCCTCAAGATCTATCTCCCGAGTAGCCATGCTCCCCCTGATCATTTCGTCACTTCTGACACGTTTGACTTTTTGAAATAGTAGCCGTTGGGCTCGGACGGACGGTCCGCCACCTCTATGGCGGACGGTCCGCCAGTGCTCTGTTTTCACGAGTTTTTCACATAACGGCTAGTTGGATGTGTGGTGAGTATATATACTCATCCCACCGGTTGGGGAGGTCCTCTTGGCCATTCTGAAAGCTCATTGACCCAAGAGTCCCCTGTCTCATTCATCTCTCACTCATTTGCTAAGGGATTGCATTCTTGTGAGTGTGAGGCTTTCTAGTGCATTGCTTTTGATTGCATTGAGCATTGAGGCACTAGAAGAACATCATGCAAGCGTCATTGGTTTGTTACTCTTGGAGGTTGCCGCCTCCTAGACGGCTTGGTGTGAGATTTTCATTGAGCTCTTCAAGAAGATTGTGAAGAAGCCTTGGAAGATTGTGAGAGATCTTGTGCTCACCTCACCGGAGCGGTAAAGGGCAACTCTAGTGGAATCGAGGTTTGGAGAGGTTCATTGCATTCAAGCCGGCTTATACATCAAGTGTGACTTGATAGAGAAGCGGTTGAAGCTTTGAATCCACCTCAACGTGGATTAGGGGTGACCGGCAAGTCATCGACACCACGGGAAAAATTTGGTCTCTTGTGTGATTGACTATTTCTTTGCTCATTTACCTTTTGTCTATTTACCTTGAGCATTTACATTCCTAGAGATTGAATCTTACTTGTCACCCTAGGTTGCAAACCTTCACTTAGTCTAGAATTGAGTAGAAATAGGTTTTCTCTTGTGTTACTAATAAATTTTATTAGTGCTTTGATTTTAGTTAAAACTGCCTATTCACCCCCCTCTAGTCGGTATCCTAGATCCTACACATGTCCGTTTCTATTTACAAGACATCATGGTCGTTTATTATTTACCTTATTAGTTGATTCTATTATTTTTATTTAATGTACAAAACTTATTAGCATATGGGACTCTGATTCAGGTCAAAAAGGATAAAAAGGAAAGTCTAAGAAGTCCATCCAAATAATAAAAAAAAGGAAAGAGACAGGTTACATGTCCGTTTCTATTCACAAGACATCATGGTCGTTTCAAGTCCAAAACCTTAGAAAAGGTCACGTCGTAGGGGGAAAAAGTTAGAGTAACTTCATTATTTTTTATTCATGCACTAGAATTGAACAAAATCACGAAATCCAAAAGATGTGGATACATACGAATTATGACACGGTGAAATTAACCATATATATGTTCACGTAATCATAACTGAGAGATGAACAAGCATATCGTACACTTGTACATGCATTGCGATAAGTCAAGAATGGAAATAATCCTGGTGAGATTGTCTGGAGCAGAGCGGACAGAACTAAATTTAAAGCGCCATAATTTCTTTGCTAAAAAACTATACACGACCACAACACGTTCATAATTTATACCTAATAAATCAACAACATTACAATTAATGTGCCATTAATTTGGGGCCATGATAGAATAAAAATAGCGTAAATTATTTTTCTAACACAAAGCCCAGTTCACGCGATTCCGTGCGGTCGTGCGGCTCTGCGAGTCGCCCGACTGGCATTGCGTCCTCGACGCTGGTTCCTAGCTTCGGTCGTCTCCTCAGCAGGAGTGACCTCATCTTCTGAGACAGGATTGGTTGGCGTTGCTGGCGCCACCATGTAGCAATATGATCTGATTCCCTCTTGCGCGAGGTAGTCTTCCTCGGACTCGGAGAAGTCGGTTGTGGGCGTATAACGCTCCAAACTACTCGGAGTTAGTTCTCCGATGATCCTAGTAGTTCCGGCTCTGTAGAGGCATCGGACACTGTGTATCCTTCCGGCAGATCGTCCAGGATTGAGGGTCCCAGTAGATCTAACCGTAGGAGTCGCTCCCAGAGAAGTAATCATCCGATTGGACGATGTCCTTCTTCTTCTGCTTCCGAGCAAGCGCGCAAAAGCCAGGGGTCTGAATAGTAATGACCACTGTCGGTGATATTATCTCCGGCAGTCTTCCACGGGGTAGCCCACGGAAGTGATTTGTAATGCAGGGAATCGCAAAGATCGGAAGCAAGATGGTTAGGTTGGACAGACACGGGGTTTAGACAGGTTCGGGCCGTCGACTCGACGTAATACCCTACGTCCTGTTTTGGGGTGTTGTATTGCGTGGATCTCACTATGAATTGAGATGTGGTGAGTTGGACTGTTGTCGTCTTCCCAGCGACTTCTGATCTCGCTGAGCTGTTCTCTTTCCGCGATCTCGGCGTCCGCCCACGTGCTAGCGACCCGGAACATGTCATTGACAGTCGTGGGTGGCTTCCGAGTCCACTTATGGATCAGTCTCCCGTCGGAGATGCCGCGCTGGAAAGCTGACATCACCTCCTGATCCGTGACGTCCGTGATGGAGTTGCGCTTTTCTGAGAACCTGCGCACGAAGTCGTGCAGGGTCTCGTTCTTGCGCTGCCTGATCTGACCGAGGAGCCGCTTGCTCCCGGCCTTTCCCAGGTACCAAGATAGTTACCGATGAAGAGTTCGGTAAGCTGCTCCCAGTTGTCGATGGCGTCCTGCGGGAGTCCTGCCAGCCAGTTGCGGCAGTCCTTGGTGAGCATGATGGGAAGATAGTTTGCCATCACGTCCTCGTCGCCGCCGGCCGCTTGTACGGCGGTGTAGTAGATCTGAAGCCATTGAGATGGGTCAGATTTCCCGTCATACTTGTCGATATCCGACAGCTTGAAGCCTCTGGGCCACGTCACGCTTCTCAAGCGCTCGGTGAACGACTGAAATCCGCCGATCCGACCTCTAGGGCGGGAATCGCTCGGATCCCGATCCGTCAGCCTGCTCTTGGGGGTGTGCTGTCCCTCCTGCGATCCCGGTCCCTGGCAGGGGAACGGGTCCTCCGGATAGTTTCCGAGTCCTGGGTGGAGTTCGGTCCTGCCGGTAGGTTCTGCTGCGCGGTGGAAGTTCGGCTCTTGGTGGAGTCGGTCGCCTGGGTGGTGGAAGCACTCGTCGTCGTGGCGGAGTGCGACCGCCATTGTTGCCGCGCCTTGGGCTACCGGAGAGGTCAGAGTAGTCTGACTCCGTCGAGTAGCCGCTCCTGTTGGGGTTACGACGGGGATTTCCCATGATCCCGATCGTACTCTTCGCGCCGTCGGATTTCCTCACGGTGGCGCTCTTCGGTGCTGTTAGTGATGATGTCCCTTGCATCTCGATCTCTGTTGATCGTGGGCGGAGGTCTTCATCACGACCCGATCCGCCGCCGGCCCGGTGTCGAGATGGACCGGGTTCAGGAGCGTCCATGGTCGTTCTGCCTTGCATCTGGTGAACCTGGACGGAGGCGGCCTGCACGAGAGCCCTTACCTTTTCCAGGCCCGGAGTGTTAGGTGGCAAGCCGATTGATTTCCTCGTTAATAGTAACGAGGTTCTGGACCGGTGTCTCGTAGACGTCGTATCCATTGAACTCAAACATGCCGTCGCGCATCAAGTTCCGGGTGCTCCTCCGCTCGTGTTGATCCCGTTGGCGACGATGATCTTCAGAGTGAGGCTCTTGGAGTCGAGCAGTGCCAGATCCTGACGCGGTGGCTCCGTGCGGTCGTGCGGCTCTGCGAGTCGCCCGACTGGCATTGCGTCCTCGACGCTGGTTCCTAGCTTCGGTCGTCTCCTCAGCAGGAGTGACCTCATCTTCTGAGACAGGATTGGTTGGCGTTGCTGGCGCCACCATGTAGCAATATGATCCGACTCCCTCTTGCGCGAGGTAGTCTTCCTCGGACTCGGAGAAGTCGGATGTGGGCGTGTAACGCTCCAAACTACTCGGAGTCAATTCTCCGAGTGATCCTAGTAGTTCCGGCTCTGTAGAGGCATCGGACACTGTGTATCCTTCCGGCAGATCGTCCAGGATTGAGGGTCCCAGTAGATCTAACCCGTAGGAGTCGCTCCCAGAGAAGTAATCATCCGATTGGACGATGTCCTTCTTCTTCTGCTTCCGAGCAAGCGCGCAAAAGCCAGGGGTCTGAACAGTAATGACCTCAGGGCTCTGGACGCGTGTTGGTTGAGCGTTTACGCTCTGCGATGATTCGGCGACGCGACTCTCAGGAGTCGGATCGGAACCGAGTGATTGTAGATCTGTTCCCGACTGGTCTGGCCTCGCGTTCTGCGATGGACTCAGCGGGGTAGATCCGGCACGATCAGATGCGATCGGACCGGATTGGGCCGTGATGGCCGAAGTCGGCGCCAGAGAGGAGACCTCCGTGGCGACCGTAGCTCCTGCCGCTTGGGTATCCAAGGCGGCGGTGATGACGTCCCCGAACTGGATCTCGACTTCGTCGACGTCCGGGAGGTTGCAGCTGTCCAAGATCTTGACGCGATCCATCGAGCTTGCCAGATTGATCTCGGCGATATCCCCTACCTGGCGCGCCACTGTCGGTGATATTATCTCCGGCAGTCTTCCACGGGGTAGCCCACGGAAGTGATTTGTAATGCAGGGAAGATCGCAAAGATCGGAAGCAGATGGTTAGGTTGGACAGACACGGGGTTTAGACAGGTTCGGGCCGTCGACTCGACGTAATACCCTACGTCCTGTTTTGGGGTGTTGTATTGCGTGGATCTCGCTATGAATTGAGATGTGGTGAGTTGGATTGTTTTGGAGGGGGTCCCTGCCCGCCTTATATATCGGGGGGCAGGGTTACAAGTCGGTTTGTATCCGATCCTATCTCTAAGAATATTTCCTTCTTTACAATAATTCCTATTCCAACTAGGACTTCTCCTTCCAGATCCTTCCTCCGTGCGCCGACTTGTCCCGCACGTCTTCAGGTCCAGAACGGTGGGCTGGGCTGCCCCCTTTTGGTGGGCTGCCAGGCTTGCTCGTGAGGTACCCAGGGTACTATATCCCCCACACCTCTACACCGTAAACAACTTAATTAATCCGCGATAATTTTGGTTGTAAAAATTTCAATACAAGAGAATTTGGGTTGGTAGATCCGTGTGCCTTGAGAGATTTTGTTGTAGTAAAACATCATTTGTAAGGGAGAGAGGGCACAAAATTGTATTTAGTGTTGTTGCCTATTGCTATCAACCATTGCCACTGGCAAGTAGTAGACCAAGCAGTTAGAGCCAAACCAAATATGAAAATATGTACCCATCTGGCCATGTGCCCTCAAAAAATCCAAACCAAGGGAGTAGCCAACAACATGAGAAAGAGAGGGTGTTGATTGGACGAATTAACGTTTGGATCCAGTAACAAAGAAGTAATTCCAGCTGGTTAGAAAAGAACACCAACACATGAGAGTTTAGGGTTGGAAGAGATGATAAAGCAACACATGGAGTGAGTGAGTGAGATTAGAAAATTGTGAGTGTTGTTGTCTGTTCTTATCATCCATTATCACTGCAAGTAGTAGAGCAAGCAATTAAAGCCAAACCAGATATAAAAATGTGTACCCATCTGTGAAAACAGCAGACCAAGGGATTAACCACATCGCGAGAAAGAGAGGCCGTTGATTGGATGGAATAGATCTTGGATCAGTCACAAAGCAGTCATTCCAGCTAGTTGGAAAAGAATATCAACACAGAGGAATTTAAATTGGTATTCCAGTTAGTTGGAAAAGAACACCAACACAGGAGAATGTAAGTTGGCAGAGATGACAAAGCAAACGCATTGCCCACGTGCCACGAGAGATTTAATTACCGTAAAATATCAGTTCTCGAAGAAATTAGGGAGGGAGTAGGAGAGAGTAAATATTAGTTCTTGAAGAAATTAGGGAGAGAGCAGGAGAGAGTAAAAATATTAATTCTCGAAGAAATTAGGGAGGGAACAGGAGAGAGGGAAGTGGAGAGAGATAGAGTACTATTGAGTTTTGTTGCCTGATGTTGTTGCCACTAGCAAGTAATAGAGCAAACAATTGAAGCCAAACCAGGCAAGTAGTAGAGCCAACAATTGGAGCTAAACCAAGGATGAAAATGTCTGCCCATTCCCTGGTCATGTGTCATACATAGCCCACGTTTGTCGAGATGGCCAAAAAATTCCTACATTAATTTAAAAATAGAAGAATATAGACTATGATTTTTATGAAAGTGTAATGGTTTAGACTAACTCAAAAATTCCACATAAAATACGATTTATAAGCATATTTAGATGAATTTGAAAAACAGAAGTTATTCTATATTCCCAATAATTCTAAAAATCTACATTGTAGATCAATATTTACATACCAAGTTACAGCGTATGGAATCTTAAGAATTTCATATTTTTGTTAGTCTTCCACGGACTCTAATTCAATTTTGATAAGACATTGAATATTATTTATATGGGATGCAAAGACAACCATGTTAGCTGCATCGAATTGGCATGAGTCTAAGTGGTGAGACAAGGGGAGGGGGTGGGGTGGGTGGGCAAAGATGCATTTGTACTGCAATGGCGAGCAATGAAGGCATTGAGTTTGAGACGAATTGGCACACATAAAAGCGGTGTCACAAAAGACAGTTGGCCTACAATAGCAAAAAGCGGAATGGAGAGTTTAAGGTGAATTGGCAATTGGCACACATGAAAATCTTGTAGCAAGGGAGCGAAGATGTAGCCAATCTACAGTAGCGATTAGGACAAACAAGGTGTAAGGTTATTTTGCACACACCAAAACGGCGTGCCAATGAGGCTAAAATATCATCAAAATAAGCACCAGGTTGAAGTGATTTCTGTATCACATATTTTTAAAAGAATTCTACACCCTACAAGGACAAACTATGAGAGTCATACTGAGAGAATCAATGTAGACATATCATTAATTTTTTAAATATTGTTTTATTCATCTACTATCTTAGTAACAGAGTGTTACTATAAGTTATCATATTCATATCACCAAGTTAATTGAAATATAAAATAACATAATTTACACCATTAATAGTATGATCAATCGTCGAAATATAACTAAAATAGCAGATAAATGTAGGAAGTTAAAAATATATTAAATATGATAGGCAACTAAATTCAAATTACAAAAATATAAATATATTTTAGTAACAATGCCCCACTCCCATCTCAAAAGTATAGAAATTTCTTAGAGCCTCGGTAGAGAGAGAAGAGAGGAGGGAGAGGAGGGAGAAATCAGCACAAATGAGAAAAGGCTCCAGGTCCAATAATCATGGGTGCGCTCTAATAAATATTGGTTGCTACTTGGTTTGAAGCTAGAGCACTGACATGAAGATTTGTTGCGTCCAAGCTAGCACTTTACCATTCTATTTTTTTTTTTTTGGCCATGTGTACTGCAAGGAAAAGAATCGTTCACCCGGACCTTTGCACGACGATGATTGGGTGGGCAGTGTTGGGCAAGTACCATACAAGCTCTATACCTTCATAGCCACAAACAGTGAATTGTTCACCCGGGCACAAGGTTCATACTAGAAGAAAAGATGCAGTAGCTATAAGACCATTTAGGATAATGCATGACTATAGGTATGTCGATTGAAGAAAAAAATAGTTATGGATAGACATAACAAAAGAGACACATCCATTGCTCATTAGTGTTTTTAGGCATACTCAAGGTTAAAGTCTGATTGTTATTTCTAGCTATATACATTGATACACTCATCTATATACTCTACTAAAGGTTTAAGGATAATTTATTATTCTAATAATAACTCACAAATAAAATGTACCATAAATTAAAATCTAAAATAATATTGTAGCTAAAAGATATGTATCTTTATATGGATTCAGTAAATAAAAAATATGTTTCTATATTTCTTTTCTCCTAAATTTGTCTTCCAAAAAGATACGCTGTAGAATATTGACATAAAAAAATGCATATACAATAACTTGATATGTTACAATGACATGAACAAATACAACTATTTACTTTCATTTATTCTAAAAATAAAGTATCCAAATATTAAAATAAAAAGTCTAGCTTCCCGCGCAATTTGCGCGGGCCACGTTGCTAGTTGAATTATACTATTTCCAGTTAATTTAATTGATAGAGCCCGCTCTGAATAAACCGAAAGGCAAAATTCCAATGGTTCAAACTGGACTAATACTGAAATATAAAGCACAAATGCACAATCATGGAGCATAATACATCAACAAAAGTAAAAAGTATCAATGTTAGTGCAAGCAAGCTGATATTTGTATGCATCATATGATTCCAATAATGTCCATTTTATACCTTGTCAGATTAGTCCTGGTCAACTCTTCATCATGTTGTATTTATTTACTCACCAAACAAATATAGTGCTCGTCAAGACCTAAATAAAAATGTCCCATTATACATTACTTCTTTGATAAATTTGATAATCGCAACTCTTTCAAAGGGAATTTGAAGGTCCTACTAAGAGCATCTCCAAAAGTGTCCAAAATTAACTCCTAAAATCTGTTTTTAGGATTAAATGAAAAAAAACGGCTCCAACAGTGCCCAATCTGAGCTCCCAATCGCGAAAAACTACCTCCCGCGATTGCCGGTCCCTGTTGGCGCCACCCCACCCAGTCACCCACACTCTCCACGGCATCTGCACACCCTTTTCTCCTCATCCCGTACACCATCATCTCCCTGGCGGCAGCGGCCTTTCTGCAATTCTGCTTAACTCCTTCCATCTGCCGTCGTCTCGCGCCACGGCTCCATGCTCCGCGTATGCCGGCCACCGTCTTCAAGTTTTCTGTTGCAGCATGTATTTTGTGTCTTCATTTGTCATTACTTGGTGGATGATACGGAGCAGCCCAATAAGGAATCCACCATCAAGCGCTAGGGCCATGGATAAAGTGTCAGGATTTAAATTTATAGGTAGTAATTATTGGGTACTGTTGGAGAGTTTAGTCTTTTTTTACTCCCAATAATTTTTGACATGTCCAAAAACTAGTTTTTTGGGACTTTATTTTTTAGACACTCTTGGAGATGCTCTAACATCTTGTTCAATAATCATGAGTTCCTATTGAAATCATATTAAATAATATTTATGCAATTACAGCTTTCTGGTGCATTGGATTAAAATTTTATACAAAAAAAAGTTAGCAATATCATACAGATAATTCCGAAGAAATAAGGATCCAACTTGCAATAAAACATGCATCTTTTCTTTCACAAATTGCATGGGTAAGCCTGACAGCTATAATTAGGCCTTGACCTAACTAGCTGATGCCGATTCAATTACCCACTCTTGCTTAAGTTGATCAGGCATCACTTACAGAGAATTCAAGATAGATTGCATTATTTTCTGGTACGCATTGTTTGAGTGTTTTCTAAACCATATGCATGTACCCAATCAGAATGCAACAGAGCCACCACACGCAATTGAAGCACAACACCATGTGCGCCATGCATGATTATATAACCCAGCTCATCGCCAGCCATTGGGTTAAAACAGGCTCCTCTTTCTCATGCGAAAGATCAGGGTGTGGCAAGACAATTGCTAAAACAAACAACAATTAGGAGGAGAAATGAGCGGACCAAAAATGACTTATTGGCCAGAGAAAGATAGCAGCTGCCTCATTCCCAATTTACCATCCACAGAGAAAGAAGCGCGTGGCCAAGTGCAAAAAAAATTGAAGAGAGAAAGGGGATATTACCTTTGCATCCTCTTGCTGTTCTTCGTTTGCATGCAGGGATCGGCACGAGAGTGCTCGCCCACTCTCGCGTCGATCCAGCAATTCCATGGGGCTATTGAGCTCGGCCAACAGATGTGGCTGCAAGAACCTCCTGAGCTGCAACCTCCTCAGATGCGCATGCTGCTGCTCGTGGATCCGTGGTGTCTGTGGCAGGGCGAACAGGGAGGAAACACAAGAGGCGTCGGATGCAAATAGGAAAAAGAAGAAGAGGAAGTGGTTTCTCGGCTTTCGCGGTGGGGCGGTGCGAGAAGTAGATGAGCCGGTGACATCATCAGAATCCAAAAGAAGAAGAGGAAGAATCCAGTAACGATGCCTGGGCTACAGAAGGGCAAGTGGACAAAGAAGATATGGAAGAAAAAGAAGAGGAAGAACGAACAGAGCGGGTTGGCAGCCCTAGTCAATGAAATTTCGCTCTCAAGTAACACTCCAAGCTTAACTTTTCTTTCCTTTTTTTCATCCGCATGCATGTATAAAAGAATATATTACAGTAAGCAGCTGGCCATGGTCTTCTTCCAACAATTCTTGAAACAATAAATTTATAGAAGAAAAATGAATACATGGTAGTAGCATTGAAGCATTGGATTAGAAAATTTTGAGGACTTACAGATATCATCACAAAAGCTTGCTGCACTTCATAATAGGCCTCATGAATTCCACCATAAATCCCTCAACAGATGCTAAAAATATGGAGAAAGATTGTTCAGAAACATATAATAAATAGCAGTGGTAGCATGTTCACAATACATTGCCTTATTCTTGGACTATTCGTTGTTGGCAAGCTAAAAATAATGATTAAACCCAACAACAGTATTTTTTTCGTGCAGACAGTCCCAAGCACAGGGCTCAAGCAGGGGAGATACTACGGATCGGCAACAACAACATCCCTAGTAGGGTGTTCACATTCCGTGAATTGGTTGATGCCACCAACTCTTTCAGCACAGAAAACTTTCTAGGTGAAGGCGGCTTTGGAAGGGTGTACAAAGGATACATTCCAGACACTATGGAAGTAAATAAGCATTTCTTCTCCAAACCCACCCTTCTACATTGCAGTAAACTAAGACATGAACACACAATTGTGAATACAACTGTAACTTGTTTATGTTAATTATGCCCATGTCTAGGTCATAGCAGTTAAGCAACTTGATAAGGATGGGTTGCAAGGAAACCGTGAGTTCCTTGTCGAGGTGCTAATGCTCAGCCTGCTGCATCACCCAAACCTAGTCACCTTGCTTGGATACAGCACTGATTGTGACCAGAGGATCCTAGTATATGAGTTCATGCCATTCGGTTCATTGCAAGAACATCTCCACGGTAATTCAAACTCACAATTGAAGATTCTTTTTTTTAATATAAATGTACATTTGTGAAGTATAGTTGTACCTGTTTTTTCATTGAATTGTACAGATATCACTCCAAATTCCCAGCCACTGTCTTGGCATACACGGATGAAGATTGCAGTTGGTGCAGCTAGAGGCATTGAGTACTTGCATGAGGTAGCCAACCCTCCAGTGATCTATCGTGATCTCAAGGCATCAAACATTCTCTTGGACGGAAGCTTCAATGCCAAGTTATCAGACTTTGGACTGGCGAAGCTTGGTCCAAGTGGCGACAAAAGCCATGTCAGCACAAGGGTCATGGGCACATACGGCTATTGTGCTCCGGAGTATGCTATGACTGGCAGGCTAACAAAGACTTCAGACATCTATAGCTTTGGCGTAGTTCTCCTGGAGCTCATCACTGGGAGGCGAGCAATTGACACCACAAAGCCGACTCGTGAGCAGATTCTTGTTCATTGGGTGAGCTTTAACCTAGCTTCACTACTCATTCGAGCAAATATGTAGCATTGAGAATTCTAGTTGTTAGAAATCATATCTAACTACATCCAATTAAATAATTCAGAAATCCATACTGCTAGAACTGCAATGCTGCTCTTCTAAGTGTTGTTTTTCTGCAGGCAGCACCATTCTTCAGGGATAAGAGGAAGTTTGCGAAGATGGCAGATCCATTGCTTGATAATAAATTTCCCCTAAAAGGTCTATACCAGGCACTTGCAATCTCATCAATGTGCTTACAAGAAGAAGCAAGCAGTCGGCCGCTGATCAGTGATGTGGTGACTGCCCTTACATTTCTTGCTGATCCAAACTATGATCCTCCAGATGACATCAAAGATCCTCTACCCATAACAATTCCAAACATAGACATAGAAACTAGTCAAATTGAAACTGGAGGTGAAGAACAATTACAACAAAAGGAAGAAGAAAGTAGCTCAAAAGGCATCTGAAACTAAGAGATGATAAATCAAGCCAGCAGGGTGTGTACAAGATCCAGATGGCTCACATAGGCAGGATGTAACTACAGATTATGTGCCTTCAATGAAACTGATGTATGTGGTTTGGTAGATGTAATCAACTTTCAACAGCATATGTTCTGGAAACTGATAGACAGGATGTAACGACAGATCATTTTCTTGAATGAAACTAGCATGCACGCTTTGGTTAGGCATAATTAATTGTTCAGCAGCAGAAAGAGATATCCTTGTGCTAGAATTGAGCTTGTGATTGATGGTAATTCATGGTTATAGCATCTGATGGTTGCAAAAATTTTCAGTTGTATGGAGATCATCATAGATAGAGTTTAGGATGTCCACATCGAAAAGGTTGCATTTGATGAAATAATGTAAGATCAACATTCACACATACTAAATCGTGTTTTTTTGTTAAAGACAAAATTTACTTTCCGTTGAAAAAGTATTGCAATGGCACACTTCCATACCTAAAATTGGATCTCCAGTTATAGCTAGTTGTAGATTTGGCCTTCCCACATAAAGAAATAAAGCTAAAGGAATCATGAGTACTATTTGCATCTACAGGATCAGAATTAAATTCTGGAGAACCCGCAATATGAGTTGGAATGCACACCAAGATCAAATGTTGCACAACTGCTAGTATCAACAGGCTAGCTAAACACTAATGTCCACTGTTTACTAGACAAAATCTCTTAAGTGTGGCTGATTCTTTATTGAGAGAAAAATGCACATTCTTCATAAATTGCTTGCTTAAACAATACACTATGAATACATAAAACGTTACAGAACATGTAGGATGGAAAGGCAGGTGTATCATAATGTTACAGTTCACTGAACTCAATAGTGAGAGCTGAGAGAGATCAGCATGAACTTCAACAGCTGAGTTGAAGGTTTCAGGTTTGATGCCTAAAACTCTAAAAGCCTGCAAGCGCAAAGCCAGGAAACTCAATCTAAAATGGATTTACTAAACCCACATTAGGCATTTTTCAATGATAACCACATTGTCCCGATATTCATAAAATAATATTTAAACAGAACGGTCTTGTTTCAAGAAATTTGTTGAATGTCTTTTTTAAGGAAAACTCCATTTCATATAAATGAAAAGACGAAATGGAAACGAGAACCTTCACCAAAATGGTTCCTGATTCAACTCCAGAAAATGCAGGCATGTGAGGATCATTAGCAAGGCACATGCCACAGATCAGTGGGACTAGACAACTCCAAATGTGCAGCAAGCTGAAACATCACCACGGCGTCAATATTTTAACCAGCGAGAAATGTTTTGGAGCAGGGCATTGCTTGATTCCTGCATATCCAACAACTCCAAATTGCTGACCTGAAATTACATGCGGAGTAACATGGTGAGCTAACAGGCAAATAATGTAAGAACCACAGATCAAATTAAGTTAATAGCTTCTAAAGAAATACTCAGAAACTAATCTGGATCTGCAAAAATTCCCATACAAAGTAACTAAGTAAGATGAAAACCACAGCCAACGGCTCAATGCTAATTGAATCAGTTAAGTACACACCACACGGCAAACCCTAGCATCTGCGCTAAAGCGTGTCAAAATCGGAGCACTACTTGTCGGCGACGGAGAAGGAAATGGTAATGCGGATAAACAACCGATTTCGACAACCAACGACGCCGCAGCCAGGACCGCAGCGCGGATAATCAGCGGCGCGCGGCCATACCCGGCGAACAGCCCATCGCCCGCAACGGCGCGGCGCTGGAAGAGCAAAGTGGAGCTCTCCCTCGGCCAAACGGCGTGCCGTATTAGCCGGGACGAGTGAGCTTCGCCTCTCCGGGGCCGGGAGGCGGAGGCGGTCGGTCACAGCTCTGCGCTTTTCGTTTAAAAAAAAAAGGAAAAGGGCGAAGAAGAACTCGTGAGTTCCTGGTATTTGGGCTGTACAAGCAAGGCCTGCTGACTGATTGGGCTGAGCCCACGCAAGGCCTGTGCGTGCGTGCGCGTGTGTATTCGAGTATCGACAATCAGACTTGTTGAGCTTGAAATTTGAATGCTGTTGATTTCGGCCATGTTTTCCAAACTCTCTACTTCGATTTTCATGAAAAAAGACAGATCGGTAACTACGCGTCTAGAGAAGGATGCTAAAGCCATAGAAACCGGAGAGTACTAAACTTGAGAGAAGTCATGGGCTCATTGCTGGCATGTCAAAACTTGCACACTGCAGCAGTTCCATTCGACTCCTGGTGCCGTTTTTGGTTTCACTGAATAATCCCGGCCCATCTCTTGCTCTCTGGGAGCAACGTACGTTTGCTCGTCGATCTGTTACAAATCGAGTTTTACTCCTACAACACATGCTTCATAAAAATGCACCACGCACTTCATTTTTAAAAAGAAAAAAGAAAATGCATGTCTCGTCTACAGGGTGCCATGACAAATTGACAACCCAACCCATGCACCGCAACCGTCAGTCTGTGTGTCTGTCACGACTCACGACTCGACGGCCTCCGGGATGCTCTGCAGCGCGGGCTCCCACCGCCGGCGGTGGCGGCCGTCGACCACCTCGCCGGCGGTCATGATCTCCGCCAGCCGCCTCCGCCATCAGCTTGTGCCGCAGCCGCCTCTTGCTGATCCTTACCTTCACCTCGACGCCGGCCGCCGCCCTCTCCTCGCTGCCATCCCGCCGCTCCGCCCACGCCGTCGTCGCAGGCTCGCCGGCGTCGGTCCACGGCGCGTCGTCGTGGCGAGACGCCTGGCACGCGCAGTTGCCCATGCGAGAAGGTCTCGCTGCTTGCTAATGCTAGGAGAGAACGAGGAGAAGAGAGCTCGTTCGTGCGAAAACTAAAGGAAAATGTCGGAGAGGAGCGTGCACGTAGGCAAGCGGGATGCGCATATAGGTTTCAGGTGACAGGTATGGAAGAAGGGAATTGCGTGGTCGCCATTGTCAGAGACGGAGGCCACTGCATGCTTGACCTTCGTCTGGTTGCCAGCCGGCAACACAGTAAATTCTCCGAATTTCGGATGCCGGGTCAGACATGATATACGAGTGCTGCAACTTGCCGAGTACTACTCCCCTTTCCTCCTCTTCGCTTGCGCCGGCCCACAGGCTAGAAGAACTGACGGTGCGAATATGCGATGTGTGTGAAACTGCCGAACATATGCAGGCACGAAATGGTACGGTAGCGTCCGGCTTGAACGAAACGTTTCCTTTTAAATATTTGTTCTCCTCATGCATGTTTCAGCGAAAACCCAATTCTGCACGTGAGCGCACGGGCGCTCGATACGCTCGGCCGGCCCCACGCATGCGCCTCCATTTACTATTTACGGCCGTTGTTTTCACATGGGTGGGTCCCAAACCGCACTTATCCCTCCGTTCACTCTTTCTTCCTCCCACGCGCAGCTTTCTGCGCCCGACGCTCCGTAGAGCCGACTGCCCCTGACGCTGCGCGCCCCATCCCCAATGCCCCACCCCGCGCGCCTCCTCGTCGGGCTGCGCCGCCGCGCGCCGCCGGGCTGCGGCCTACGCGCCCGCGCGGATCTGCGCCGGCCGTCAACCTCCTACGCCCCACCTCCTGGATCCGGCGAGGAGATTCGCGAGCACCGAGCTGCCGAGCACGAGCGCGGTGAGAGCAGCGCCACGAGGCACCGCGGCGGCCGCCGACGAGCGCGCCGAGGAGCAGCACAGCAGGTGAGTTTTTTTCTCGGAATTTTTTTAGAAATTTTCTCTCGATTTGGTTTTGTAAAAGTTTTGCTCGAACATTTTTTTACAAAATTTTGCTTCAAAATTTTGTTTCTCAAACTTTTTTGAAACATTTTCTTTTGATTTTTGCTGCCAAAGTTTTGCTCCAACATTTTTTCTCCAAATTTTGCTTTAAAAAATTGTTGTCAAACTTTTTTTGAAAAAATTTTCTCTTGATTTTTTGGTGCCAAGGTTTTGTTCCAACATTGTTTTCTTCAAATTTTTCTTAAAAATTTGTTGTCTTGAATTTTTTCCGCCCAAGTTTTCCTTGAACATTTTTCCTCCAAATTTTGATTCAAACTTTTGTTCACATGTTGAAAATTTTGTTATAAAAGTTTTTCAATAATTTTTCTATCAAACTTTTCGCACGGAAATTCCGAGCAGGACGCTTGGAGTGGGGTGCGGGGGTCCAGGCACGTGGAAGTGAGGCGCACGAGAGCCATGCGCTGCGGGGAGAGACCCGCCCGTTTGGGACGGACGCGCGGCCGCACGGTGCCGTCCGTGCGGCCGAGCGCAAAATAGCAACCCAATTCTGCACAAGAGCACACGGGGCGCTCGGTGCGCTCGGCGCCCCCTGCGCTCGGCGGGCCTCATGCATGCGCCTCCATTTACTTTCTGCGGCCGCTGTTTCACATGGGTGGGTGCCAACCCGCACTCACTCCTCCATTCACTCTTTCTTCCTCCCACGCGCAGCTTTCTGCGTCCGACGCTCCGCCGAGCCGACTGCACCTGCCGCCGTGCGCCCCATCCCCAAGACCCCACCCCCTGCGCTTTTGCGCCGACCGTCGACCTCCCGCGCCCAGCCTCCGTTGGATCCGGTGAGGAGATTCGCGAGCAGCTAGCTGCAGAGCACGAGCGCGGCGGGAGCAGCACCACGAGGCACCGCGGTGGCCGTCAGCGAGCGCGCCGAGGAGCAGCAGCAGGTGAGTTTTTTTCTCAGAATTTTTTTTTAGAAATTTTCTCTTGATTTGGTTTGTAAAAGTTTTGCTCGAACATTTTTTTCACCAACTTTTGCTTTAAAATTTTGTTTCTCAAACTTTTTTGAAACAATTTCTTTTGATTTTTGCTGCCAAAGTTTTGCTCCAACATTTTTTCTTCAAATTTTGCTTTAAACATTTGTTGTCAAACTTTTTTTGAAAAATTTTTCTCTTGATTTTTTCTGTCAAGGTTTTGTTCCAACATTTTCCCCCCAAATTTTGCTTAAAAATTTGTTGTCAAACTTTTTTTAAAAAAATATTTTCTCTCGAATTTTCTCCGCCCAAGTTTTCCTCGAACATTTTTTCTCCAAATTTTATTTCAAACTTTTGTTCGCATGTTGAAAATTTTTGTTGCAAAAAGTTTTTCAATAATTTTTCTCTCAAACTTTTCGCAGAGAAATCTTGAGCAGGACACTTGGAGTGGGGGCGCGGGACCTGTGCGGTGTCCACGCACTGGGATGAGGCGCGCGGGAGCCGTGCGCTGCGGGGTGAGACCTGCCCGTTTGGACGGACGCGCGGCCGCACGGTGCCGTCCGTGTGGCCGAGCGCAAAATAGCAACTCGCATGTTTCTGTCCGGATCCGTATATATCATAAAAAAAAGTCCGGATCCGTATATGAAGAGTAGAGTGACACAGAGGTTGGCAAAAATTTTCGGCCGGCAGCCGGCAAGCAAAGAGAAAACGCTCGCGACAAGCATGTGTGATTGACCGTGTCCGTGTGTGCCACGTCGCGACTCCTCGTTGAAACCGACTGCGACTCTCCCGAGCTCGGCATCGGCATCGGCCTGCCCGTCGTGATACAAACAAATACTGCGGCCGGCCGCCGCCCTCCTCTCCAACCAAGCCTTTTCTCGCAAGCACCTGGATCGATCGAGAGCGGGGCCGATCGTGGAGTTCTCCTCTTTGGTGATTGACCCGTACAAATAAATTAAACTCGAAGCGTCCAATAGCAGATCAATCGAGCAAGATGTCCTTGGTGTTCGGGGGCCGACGATATGCTGTCGACGATCTCCTCGGCCTCGACGGCGGCGGCGGCGGCACGTTCGAGCAGACCTACCGCTGCCTCCCGCCCTCCGCCGCCGCGACCCCCCCACCTCGAGGACGGCGACAGGGTCCTCCTCCCGCCGTCCGCGCTCCACCGCCTCACCTCCCTCCACGTCGACTACCCCATGCTCTTCGAGCTCCGCTCCGGCTCCGCCGCCGACCGCGCCTCCCACTGCGGCGTGCTCGAGTTCGTGGCGATGGAGGGCACGGTGGTGATGCCGCGCTGGATGATGTCGAACCTCCGCCTCGACGTGGGCGACCACGTCCACTTGCGGACCGCCGCCGCGCTGCCCAAGGGCACGTACGTGAAGCTCCGGCCCCACGCGGCGGCGTTCCTCGACGTGTCCAACCCCAAGGCCGTGCTCGAGAAGACGCTGCGGGCCTTCGCGTGCCTCACCACGGGGGACACCATCATGGTGTCATACAACGGCAGGAGCTACTACATTGACGTCGTCGAGACGCGGCCGGCGGCGGCCGTCAGCATCATCGAAACCGACTGCGAGGTCGACTTCGCGCCGCCGCTCGACTACAAGGAGCCGGAGAAACCAGCTGTACGGCTGCCGCCGGCTCCTGCGGTGGTTCCGGCGAGCAGCAAGGCGGCGCCTGCTGATGATGGCGCTGTGGTTAAAGGCGAGGAGCCCAAGTTCAAGCCGTTTGCTGGTTCTGGGAAGAGGTTGGATGGCAAGGCCAGCGCGGCGCCACAAGCGTCGGCAGAGGGTGCTGATGATGCGTGCTCTGCAGCAGCACCTTCAGGTTCGAACAACGGAAAGCGGCAGCAAGCGTCTGCACCGAGCAGTTCCGGCCGTCAGAAGACGGGGAAGCTTGTGTTTGGAAGCTCGAGTGCATCGAGCAGCGTAAGCAGCAGTAAGGAAGAACCACCCAATAAGACGACCAAGGACGAGCCCAAGTTCCAAGCGTTCGCGGGGAAGAGTTACTCCTTGAAGCGTTAGCTGCTGCTATTGCTGCGATTTAGATACCGATCACCTGCATGGTGTTCTTGTTACGGTGGGTGGTGTCCATTATTATTCAGATTGGAATCGAGTCATGTAATGAAATACTAAAACTTAACCTTATGGGACTTCAGGGTTCTTGTTGCTTGATGGCAACAGAATATCGTCGGTTTATTTTGTTATAAAAATATGTCAGATTTGTTTCTGTAAACACATGTGCTTTTTATACGTGTGTATGCACCACTTATGCGCTTATAAAACGCACGTGTGGAATATTTTAGTGTCAACTTAACGTGGCAATTTTCTTTGAAAACTTTGTTCAAACACAAAATCCTCGTTAGCGTACGCAGAGGCCCACCTCCCCTTCTTCATCCTCGAGACGGAGGCGGTGGCGGTGACCTCGGGGAGGGTTGTGGGCGGCGGCGGCGGGAGGAGGGAGACCTTTAGGTCCTGGGGTTGCCGGGGGAGGGATACATCGCCGCCGGCCTTAGAGGAGGGGGTTGGGGGTGGCAGCCGGCCGGCGGTGGTGGTGGGAGAGATGGCGGCGGAGCGGAGACGGCGCGGGAGCGCTGCCGGAGCCAGGCGGCAGGGGACCCCCGGTGGGCGGTGGAGAAGGCGGGGGAGCTCGTCGGCGCCGAGATCCGGCGGAGGAGGTCGTCGGCGTCAAGATCTGGTGGAGGAGCTCATCGGCGTCGACTTCGAGGCGGCGGATCTAGGGTTAGGGTTGGCGGCGCCGGTGGGGTTCAGGTGGGCCGCGTCGGCCGACTGCGGCGGGAGCCGCCAGAGCCGGGGGAGGAGGAGGCGCGCGGGGGAGCGGCGCCGGTGGGGTTCGGGTCGGCCGTGTGGGCCGGCGGCGGCGGGAGCCGCCGGAGCCGGGGGGAGGCGGCGGCGTGCGGGGGAGGCGCCGGGTTAGGGTGGGGGAGGGGGAGGCGCGGCGGTGGCGAAGGCGGCCCCCGACCGCCGGAGCCGGGGGAGGCGGTGGCGCATGGGGATGCGGAGGGGAGGGGAGGCGCGCGGGGAAGGAGACGCGGGGCAAGGGGGGTTTAAAAAAGGAAGTTTTCCAAAAGTAGAATGGGTACAAATGGAAATATTTCCATTTTGGGAAGCCCCCCAAGACTAAATTGAGGAGGGGCTCCCTTTAGTCAAGTCCAAAAATATCCCCAATTATTCTTAATCATTTGTTATAGAACAGTTTGAATGATTTTACTCAAACCGCTTGTAGAGCTTGATTGCTGTTCATATGTTTTCCAAACTCTCTACTTCGATTTTCATGAAAAGAGACAGATCGGTAACTGCGCATCCAGAGGAGGATGTCTTGCCATAGAACGGCCAGAGATCAAGTGCTAAACTAGTAAACTTTGCACGCTACATCAGTTATATTCTGACTCCAGGAGCCCTGGTGCCGTTTTGGCTTCAGTGAATGAATATAATTCTATCTCTTGCTCAGTTACAAATTGAATTGAGATTTACTCGTTTTCAAACGTTTGAAAACTAACTTACTTTCGATCACCGGCTGCAGAGGAAGATCCGGAGGAGGCTAGCCGGCCGGCGTGGTTAGGGTTTCGGGTTGCCGGGGTTTGGGGCCTCCAACGGTTGCCGGTCTTAGAGGAGAAGGTGGGGGGTGGGGGGGGGGGGGGGGAGGGGGAAGGAATCGACCGGCGGTGGCGGCGGTGTGTGGGTGGGCGGCGAGGCGGCGGAGCGCCGCCGGCCGGGGTGGTGGTTGCCAGCGGCCGGGCCAGGTCCCGGGCGGGGGCGTCACACCGGAGAGGTAGGGGAGGGCCGTGGGAGAGGGCGGCGGCGGAGGCGCGGGGCCGCGCCGGAGCGGAGGAGGCGGTGGTGGGCGGGGGATCGCGTCCGTCGGCGATTAGCGTCAGCGGCGGAGGCTGAAGTGGGCGCCGGAGCCGAACGGGAGGTGCTGGCGGCGGAGGCGTCTCGTTTCGCGAGGAAGAAGAGAACCGCGCGAGCACAGCCAGGGAAAGAAGATAACGGACAGCAGTTGATACCTGATCGGATGGCTGGGAGGAGCGATTGACGCCAATCGGTTATTTCAGTCGATTGATAACAAGACACATCCAATTGAATTTTACTCCTACAACTACAACACATGCTTCGCAAGAATGCACTACGTACTTTTTTTTAAAAAAAAGAAAAGAAATGCATCATGTCCCGTCTACAGCGTGCCATGACAACCCTTCCCATGCACCACTGTCAGGCAGTCACGACTCGACGGCCTCCCGGATGCTCGGCAGCGCGGGCTCCCACCGCCGGCGGTGCCGACCGTCGTCTACCACCTCGCCGGCGCTCACAATCTCCGCCAGCACCTCCTCCACCGTCATCGATCCGCCGAGGCCCCCGCCGGCCGCCTCCGCCATCAGCTGCTGCAGCCGCCTCTTGCTGATCCTGACGGTCACCTCGCCGCCCGGTCGCCGCCGCTCTGCCCACGCCGTTGCGGGCAGCTCGCCGCCGTCCGTCCACGGCGCGATTTCGGCGTCGTCGTGGCTGGACGATTGGCACGCGCAGTTGCCCATCTATATATCCGAGGAGGTCTCGCTGCTTTGCTAGGAGAAAATGTTGGGCGGATGAGGGAGCGTGCAGGATAGGCAAGCGGGATGCATATATAGGTTTCAGGGGACAGGTCTTGAAGAAGGGAATTGCGTGGTCGCCAGCCAATCGTCAGAGACGGAGGCCTGCGTCTGGGTTCCAGCCGGCAACACAGTGAATCCTCTGAATTTTGGATGGCGGGTTAGACATTCGCTTGCGCCGGCCCACAGGTTACAACTGACGATGCGATTGCGATGTGAATCTGCCGAACATGCAGGCAGGAAATGGTACTTGTTGGTACGGTAGCGTACGCCTTCAGCTGCCAGATGAGACTGAGAGGGGTGCTGCCGTGTGCTGGACTGGAACGAAACGTTTTAAACAATTGCTTTCCTCAGGTTGCGGTCCGTACGTGAAGGTGGTGGCAAAATGGGCGACCGGCAAGCCGCTGCTTTCGCCGTGTGTGAACTCTACAAGAGGCATTGATCAAAGGGTGCGTGCTCTGAATGTTTACACACGTATTAATTTTTTAACGTGTGATGCTCCATGCTCAAATGCAAGCGTTCAGTCAATCGGTAAGTAGGACACGTAGTGTTACCAAGCGTCTTTTAATTAACACGAATCGTTCTTGCTGAACAACAAACCGCGATCACCGCACGTGCGTCTTAGGAATTACAGAAGCAAGCATCGTGTTGAAATAAATCCACGCCCGATGGCCGATGTGTCGCCCGTCACGGAGAAAGATGCGCTCCTTGTGCTTAACAAATACTTTCGAAAAAAAACAAAAACAAAAACAAAGTTCTGAGGGACAATTTCTATCAAGTTGATAGGCTCAATAACCTGAAGAGGATGTGCACGTTTTACCTACCAACGATTTGAGGCAGATGCTCAGACTCAGACATTTGCAGACGTCATTCAGTTCAAGGAATTCCCTGGCCCGAACCCAAACCACGGCCTCCTCGTCTGCGTCGATTTCGATCAAGGGGCAGCTGACCAGCTGTTAGACTACCACTACTGACTAGTAAGTAGTAATCCTGTTTTTCTACTAGTACTTCGGCCTTCTTCTACGCACAAAAACACGAGTCTTTATTTATTTTTTTATTTTTTGATTTGAGAGAAAGATAAGGGTGTATAAATATACAGGATGAGACCAATCAATAATTCAACATGTACTCACCCCAAGAGTACAAGCCTCTATATGTAATGGTTTGGCCCAAGTGTAATGAAGGCCCAAGCCTGGTCTACTGGGCTGAATACAGGAATGCAAAAAGGCTCGAAACTATCCGGGCCAAAAAATTGAAACCAAACTCACCTAAGCTAGTAAGATATATTTAGTTTATAATAATTTTGATTTAGCAAAAAATACTTCTTATAGCGTAGACTCCTCTTCTAACTCAAATGGTAGTAGGAAAAAGTTTATTTTATACTCTCACCTATTCGCTTTGTCCGCTTAACCCCCAAACAAAGTTTAGACTCGCTTTACTCCTCCGAGCTATTTCAATTAGTACAATCTATCCCCTAATTAGATTTTTTTTTCTTTTTGTTTCTTCATGTACAAGTTGAGTTTTAATTTCAAATTTTTTTAGATGACTTATAACTTGATGCGCTATGTTAGAAAATAAATTAGGAATTTGTTATTACTTTTCATACATTTTTTGTGTATTTGAGATCAATGTCATATTAAATATCCTAAAATATGAAAATAGCCATGAATTTTTTTAGAATATTTTTTTTACATAAAGCATCATATTACATACATGTTCACAAGATTTGAACTTAAAATTCAACTTGTACATAGAGAAAGAAAAAACACGTTAGGGGGTAGATTGGACCAATCGAAATAGTTTGGGGGAGTAAATTGAGCCTAAAGTTTGCTTAGGGGGTTAAGCGGACAAAATGAATAGGTGAGGGGAGTAAAATTGACTTTTTCCATGGTAATAAGATATATAAATTGCCATTTTTCAGTAGGCGGTTTATCAAAATTACCATCAAAATGGCGAGAAGTTGAGGTCCTACATAACCGCCAAGTATCTCGTTTGATTTATTTTCATAGGAAAAAACTTATCCCATATACTGCCGCCATTTTTTGCATGACAGCACTTTCTACAACCACTATCTGTTAGCTTACTTGTAGGACTATAGACAGCTGCCACCCCATCATCTCCACTCCAATGATAAAAGGTTTTGCAAAATGAAAACTTTTGGGCTAAATCTGGGCACTAGCTGCAACAGAATGTTTAAACCCAGTGCAATGTGACAATGTGGCTCCAAAAGAAGTGTTCTTTCGTGCAATTAACTCTATATGAAAATGCTTATATTTGTTCAGATTGTACTGGAGAGCACAAGTGCCAATTTACTTGGTTGAAGTCAAATATTCAGAAATTATAAAAATATTGATATAGGTTCAGTTGAAGTGTATTTATATATAAATTTTGAGTCCGCAATGTCATCTATAATTTTTAATAGTAGGCAACATTTTAATTTAAAATCATTAGATGCCTAAATATTTTTGCCAACGTTTTGGCCATAAAGGGTTAAGGGAAAAACACCCACACCATCCATTTGCTGAAATTAGTTTGTTGGCTAATGTTTAGGCCAGTATCCGTGCATAGTTTCATTGCACTACTAGCAAGACTGAAACTTGGTAATTGTGCCTGATGAGTGCCAAGGGATGAAACTCCTCTCTCTCTCTATCTCTCATGAAACTCTTCTCATAATGATCCTGTCATGTCAACAAATTTGCTGATGTGATATACACTTTAATACCCATGATTTTTTTATGAAAAAATATTTTATATGACCGGCCGTAGTTGGCTATTTCAATTTACTATAAAAAAACTACTATAGCTATTTTTAACAGCCATATTAGCTCAACAAATCTAAACAAGCGCTTAATTATATAGTGTAGTACTAGATTGATAGTAACATAGTGGAGTTAACCAAGCTAGTCCTACTGCTAGCAGTAGCATAGCGTAGGCAACTTAAATTCTGCATTAATTTCATAAACAGCTCTCCTTGTTTAATCATACCTAGGATGCAATTAATCACTCCTATACTACCCAATACCAATAGAGTACTGCTAGTACCATCATCTCAAGCAAATCAAGGTAAAAAAAAACACGCGCATGTCGAACGAACATGAACGTCCAAACCTCCTTTCCCTCCTCCCAATGACACGCTCAACCACTGAATACTGAACTAAACCACATCCATTGATTAACGGAGCCGCTCCTTGGTTGATGCATCATTGGAACGGTCCAAAAAACATCCACGGTTCTTCCTGCCCACCAACGACTCAAAAAACGATGCTTCGAGCCTTGAACACGGCAAAATCTTCACATTCAGATCCCAAGCTTGACTAGAACAAAGAAGAAACTGATCATTATCAACCAAGACCCAAGACTGAACTCTTCCCGCCTGATGATCACAGCTTGGCAGTCTACATGTGCACGTACATCTCGTTAGGCTTGTCACAATACCCTCTAGCGGCGCCTTAATTAGGAAGAAAAATAATACCAATGGAATGTGCACGCAGCAGCTACCAATAAGGACCATGTTGCAGTTTCTTAAGCAGGGAATGATGGCGGATGATCCCTGTGTGGGGCTGGCCGCCGCACATGACACATGCCCGCGTGATGCTCGCCTTGACCAGACCACACGCAGCTCGTGGATGCAGAGACTCTTGCGAGCGCCACGGCCACGGCACGCTTTGCCGGATGCTTCTCTCCAAGCCTCCATATACTCCATGGAGTATAGTACTCCGTATTACGCTAGATCGATCGTGAATCGTCAGCCGATCAGTGCTCATGGGGTGGGGGCACGTATGATTGCATGGCTCCCCTTTACGGTTTCCATCTCCCGGCTTTGCGGCTCCAACTGATGGCCTACTGCTGCTAAAAGAAAAGGCGTCTCAAAAGCTTCTAGCTCCATTTTTTTTTTAAAAAAGCTTCTAGCTTAGTCCCCCCACGCTACTGCATAGTAATCTAAGCAGCAGCTTCTTTTTTCCCATGAGTCTATTCAACATCTTTTCTTTGATTGTCATATAGCTAGATTTATTTGGAGAATAGTACAAGTTTCTTTTAACATTCAACCACATCAGGATATTCATCATATGTTTAATGGTTGGTTAACTGGAATTTCTAAGAAACTTATGTACATGATTTTGGTTGGAGCATCTTCCTTATGTTGGGCAATCTGGCTGAGTAGAAATGACATGATCTTTAACAACACAAAAGCTGTTACTCCTATGCAGGTAATATACAGGGGAACACATTGGATCCGTTTCTGGTCGCTGCTGCTGAAGGAGGAAGAGCGGCCTCAAGTCACTTTGGGTTGTCGTGTGCTTGAAACGACGGTCATGGAGATTTTTGCTTCAAATGGATGGTTATTTAGTAATAGACTTGGTGCTATTTAAAGACTCTTTTGTCATGCTTTTTAAACGTTGGTTTAGCTCGGACTGGAGCAAGCTTGTAATAATGAACAGCTATATGCATCGGTCGATGCAGCGGCTGAAATATTAAATATATTCCCGTTTCTTAAAAAAAAGCTTCTTTTTTCCCTGATGACAACGATTTGGAGGAGCACCTTCCTTCGTGCGCTCACGTTCAGTGCAAACAATGCAGGGGCGCCTAGAAAGTTGGGTGGCAAGTCGCAACCCACAGCCTCACCAGATTTTGTTAGCACTGCAGCCTCTCGGGTACACGAACCATAGTCAGTCAGCACTCAGCAGTAGTGACCACTAACCGGTGTGATTGTTTCTTTGACAAAACTGCAAGCCAGCTCATCATTTAACACCATGCATTGCAGTGTGTCGGGCTATCTGTATCCTGCATTGACCCTGTAGTTGTGGGTCGCTGCCTTGGGCCCTTGGCTGCTTCGATCTTAAGGCCCCAAACAAAGAAGCACACAGAGATGAGGTGATCAGATAAGGCATGCACAAGCGGCCAAGCAGGCAGGCTGCGGCCCCCGAGACCGCCAAGAAAACGCCGGCCGCCGGCCTCCCCCACCGCGCCGAGGATCCGGAGGAGGCCGCCGTGCCATGTCCCCCAGCGCGCACACTGTCCTCATCAGGGCCCTCCGCGCAGCATGGAGAGGTGGTGGACAATGGTTTGGGCTTTGGAGCTTCATTTGTGCTCACTAGAAAGCAGGGATTTGAACTTTTGAGGTTGGGAACAGTCGAATCCATGATGAGACGTACATTAGCAACGGGAGAGCCGGAGAGGCTAGATTAGCAATGAAACCACACGAATGTGAGGAAGATCACAAGGCGCACTGGCATTTGGACAAACAAAGTGCGCAATGAGATGGCTATACTAGCTGGGCCGTCAAGGTGCCGCATAAACCATTTCTGCAAACGTAAATCCATCCACATATGCAATAACTTTTTTTTTTAAAAAATCCACATATGTAAATGTACTCCGTACGTGCTATATATAGTTATATGCAATCTTGAGAGAGGGAGATTCAAATTTCAAAAAATTTGTGCGGGCACTGCTCTTCAAGTTCGCAGAGCCAGCATCTTCCATCACGGCAAAAAAACAGAGTACCTACCACGCGTTCCCCATGTACCCGCGTTGCCATCGCTTACTTACCGGCGGTACGAATTCAATTCATACTACCACTCCACTCTTGTACAAACAAGCAATATCTCTCTGGAACTGTAAGCTAATCAATTCATCCTCTCATCTTTAAACATCGATCAGCTCCTAGTATACTACTGTATCACCTTGATGGCTTTGATTTGCAAATCCTGAAATTAGCAGCACCGGATCCGATCCGGATGGTTGCAGTACACCTACAATACACCGCGCTACGAATAGACCACGGACCTGTATAGTACGTATTTATGCAGAGCCTGCACGGGCCCTCACTTTCATGTGAGCTCTTTCCCTCCCCTACTACTAGCCAGTAGCCGCGAATTGAAGGGCCACGCCACGGACTCCGTGACGCCCAGCGGCGAAGGTGTCCAAATCCAGCCGCCCGCCCGTTCCGCTCCGCTTTCCGGCGCGTTCGTTCGTGATCTCTCGCTGAACAAACCCATGAAAAGTTCGCAGCAAGCAAGCAGCTCTGCTCACATGTTGTCTTGTGTACAAGAGGGGTACTGGTCCATGAGCTATACAGATCGTGCAGTGTTGGTATGCTGCTTGGTATCCAGTGTGTCTCTGCAGCTCGATCGGTGGTGAATGGAGAAGCATTCGATGCACCACCGGCGGTGATCGATGAGAAGCGTACTGTGTAGTGTAGCCATGGAGGAGTAGTGTATAGGACACGGTGCGCCCACGTTATTTGCCCCCTGTAGAAGGGTTTTTCTTCTGTGTCGATCGATAGGTGGCGAGGCACGTGTGCGCGATCGACCTGCCGTTCAGGCGTCGCCGTCCTCGATCCTTTTGCTATAAACTCGACAGGACGCGCGACGTACCGGAGTGGCCGTGGCAACTACTAGTTCTGCACTGCACCAACGCGACGTACGCGTGTTGTGACTATGCCAAATCATGAAGATAATGCATTTTAACTTTTTTTTTTACTTGCCATGTCCCTTTGAGAGGAAAAATGATCAAAAAATCAGGGAGAATAACTCAAAGGAAACGTATAACGATGCAGCACATCCTGATCTTTGTACTTTGCGAGAATCTTTAATGGGCACACAGTTGTATCATCACTGTTCTGTATTCCCCCCTATGGATCCAGCTCAACCAAATCGAAATTTTGAATTCTTGTGTACCCTTTGGTATGTACAATGCTCGCACTACGGCTTTGCAATCAAAATCCTACTAGCAATTAATTTCTACTATTAGTGGAGTATCATCCTTGTGCACATAAATAGTGCACCCACAAAGTCAGGCCCAACTCAAAACCATCCCAAGTCCCGAAACATTTCACCTGTCACAAACCCAATAATCCACACGATCTAAAAACCCTATACCAAATAAAAGAACAGAAAAGGGGACGAAATATTTCCAGTCACCCCTCTTTCCCTTTCCTTTCGCCTGCCCATGTTCTCCAGCCTCCTCACAGGCCTACAGCTATAGAGTACCCGTCGTCTCGCCGGGCCACCACCACCCCACTGGGCGCTTCGCTACCGCTACCGCTACCGCCACACTGGTACTAGATCTCGCGCGCCTACCCGCGCGGCGCGCAAGCGCAACCCACCCGCGCGCGCAATTCACGCGGCAATGCCACTGGCCTCGCCGCCGTCTCAGCGCGCGTGCCGGTGGTGAGCCGCGGCCGTCATGGCGCGCCCTCGACGCCCGCCGCCGGTGGCGAGGTCCCCGGCCAGGGCCCATGGCCCGGCAGCCGCTGCCGCTGCCACCCCGCGCCAGGCGTCCCCCGCTCGCCCACGCCGCGGCCGGCGGCTGCGCGTCCAGAGCCCCTCCCTCGCCTCCGCCCGCCGCGGCCCCGCCCCGGCGCACGCGCCGCCGCCGGCCACCCCGCCGCTCCGGTGGCCAGGGGACGCCGTGGCGCCCCGCGATAACGCCGGCGCGGGGGCGGGGGCGGCCGCGTCCGTCAGGAGGATCGCCGCGGCGCTGTGGCGGGCGCACCCGCCGCCTCTGGAGCCAGGGGAGGCGCGGCGACGGCCGGAGGTGAGCCTGCTCTTTGACTCGAGATCCGCGCGCGTTGTTGCTATCTAGCGTGTTCCGCGATTGCGGCGGCGCCTTGCGCTTGTTTTGGGAGTGTTTTGCGCTGGGAGCTCACGATTTCGCGGAGCAGCTGTTTGGAGTAACATGAAATTGAGTGGCCCGGTGCTTTGTGATCATTTTGTTAAGGCGAAGTGTATCTTTCTTTGGTTGTCGTCGTTGTTGGGGAAGTGCGGCATGATGCTAGTAGTACCTTGGTGGGTGCTTCTCTGAACCTTTTTGAGCTGAATGTTTGTAAAGCTTGCTAATTTGTGCATCCATGAGCGAAGGATTGGGTGTTCCTTCGGCAAACTTTGTCCCAGTCACATCAACCTGCGTCAGGTCTTGAAATTTACACTAGTTGCTCCACAAATTCAAGATCGAGCTGAAGCTGAGGATTTCAGCTGGAGGTGGAAATTTAATGTCTTGGATAATGTCGGCACAACTCTCAGACAATCTTAAGTTGTGCTTTGCATAATTCTGTGGCTTTTATGAATTTCTCTTTACGGATTTCCATATCATGCACCGAGCTAGCTGCTTAAATTTTGGCTTTTTGAGGAAGAGCAGTCTCTATCTCTGTGGACCAATCGTGTTGAGTTTCATGCTAAATTATAGTAAGTTCTTTGTTGGTCCAATTAGTGATCCTTATCGTTCCAGATTGCTTTGGGTTCTTTCCATGCATCTCTTTCAACTGGGCCTGAAGATGTGACATTCCAATATTTCCATGTGTCAATCTACAGGGTTGTTGTTAGGATGTAACCTGTGTGGTCCACAGACATTAGCTGCTCTTAGTTCTGAAATGAAGATATCCAGTCCACGGATCTTGACATGTTTTACTCCATTTGCAAGCAATGTACCTCTTAAGCATGGTTCTTAAGTATTTGTTGTGAGCTAACATGAAATGAATTTTGCAGCCTAGCCCAAGGCATCCGCATACTCCCGATCGTTGCAATTACTACAAAGCGGTCCTTGAAGGCAGGACAGGAAATAAGCCTCTGGGAAATGGCATCGTTCATGAGGTATACATCTTATTCATAAACTAATAATTCTGGTATAGATTGCCACCTTCCATTCCGATCCAGTTTTATTTGATGAAATGTTTATCAACAACAATTAGGTGGCAGCCTATTCTTCATCATCCCGAATTGAAATGGAGGTTGCAACAAAATGGGACCGTCAATGCCTCAACACATCAGGCGGCGCTGACTATGATTTTTGTGACCGCCATATGGCAGCTGCCGATGAAGAAGTATCTGCACTTAAAGAAGAGCTTTTGCAGGCCCGCAACCGGATTCATGAGCTTGAAGCTGAAAGCCGGTCTGCTAAAAAGAAGCTTGATCACTTGGTGAGGAATCTTGCTGAGGAAAAGGCTTCCTGGAAGAGCAGGGAGCATGATAAGGTTCGGAGCATATTAGATGCTGTTAAAGGGGATCTGAATCGGGAGAGGAAGAATCGACAAAGGGCAGAATTTCTGAACTCCAAGTTAATGGACGAGCTATCGGAGCTGAAGTCATTGGCAAAACGATATTTACAAGATTATGAAAAGGAAAGAAAGGCCAGAGAACTCATGGAGGAAGTGTGTGATGAATTAGCAAAGGAGATTGCAGATGACAAAGCTGAGGTTGAGGCTTTGAAGCGTGAATCAATGAAGGTGAGAGATGAGGTGGAAGAAGAAAGGAAGATGTTACAGATGGCAGAGGTGTGGCGTGAAGAGAGGGTACAGATGAAGCTTGTCGATGCTAAACTGACACTAGACAGCAAGTATTCACAGCTGAGTGAGCTTCAAGCTAACCTTGAGGCTTTCCTCAATTTCCACCAAGGCAGCAGCATAGACAAAGAAACAGTGAGAGATGGAGAAAGGCTCAGGGATGCAGTCTGCTCAATGAAGTTTCATGGAAAAGAGTTCTCATACAAACCACCACCTCCTTCAGAGGACATTTTTGCTGTGTTTGAAGAACTCAGACAGAGGGAAGATACTAACGAGAAGGAAATCGGACAGTGTAATGAAGATACCCCCATGAGCCATGCAACAAAGATCCATACTGTGAGTCCTCAAACTGACATCTTTCTGGAAAAACCAGCAAACAAATATTCCACTCAACCTTGCACCAGAAATGAGGATGAAGATGATAGCGGATGGGAGACTGTCAGTCATGCAGAGGAGCAAGGCTCAAGCAATTCTCCAGATGGAAGCGAACCATCGGTAAATGGTTTCTGTGGAGGAAACGATGCATCAGCGAGTGGAACCGACTGGGAGGAAGATAATTGTGAAAACTGCAGGTCCAACAGTGGCATCAGCGGAGTTTGTTCAACGACAGGAGAGAAATACCGTAAGAAGGGGTCTTCTTTCTCCAGACTCTGGAGATCATCAAATGGCGATGGCCACAGGAAAACAAGATCCGAATTACTGAACGGTAGGCTCTCAGGCAGCAGGATGTACAATGCAGCTCTTTCTCCCGATCCCAAGAACGGTGAGGTGTGCCAAGTCTCACCAAGTGTGGGGGAGTGGAGCCCCGACTTGCTAAACCCTCATGTCCTCCGTGCCATGAAAGGGCGTGTCGAATGGCCCCAAGGCGTGCAGAAGCACAACATGAAGTCCAAGCTCCTGGACGCAAGGACTAATGGCCGTAAGGTGCAGCTGCGCCAAGCGCTAGAACAGAAGATATAGCATGGCGTACTCGCTCAGATCCTGCATTGTTGAAGCGAAGATGATCTTTCCTCGTAGGAGAGGTTTTCTTTCTGGAGCAGTCGAGCTTTAGCTTACACCATTGTTTTAGTAATAGTAGTATCGCTGCCTTGATCCTCAATCGGGTGTTACCACTCGCTGTACCTAATTCACGTCCTTGTAGACCATTGAGCTCTCTTAGAAAAATCGTGAGCTCCATGTAATCAAATGTAATAGTAGTATTTCTTTTTCCGATGTGATATTCAATAGCATTATCAGCTTCTTGCCGTCCCCTTCAATTTCTCTTGCTTCAGATCTATACAAAGGCATACTGTCTTGGTAAATGTCTTCCAGGTGAAATTTGAGGCTCTGAGCCGAAGCGATTCGAATAAACCCTTGTTTTCCCTGTACTTAGGGGAGCAAATCCAAGGGGTGTTTATGTTGTATTATATTATACTACCATCTAGGGATCCAGGCGCATGTAGATTTCAACTGTGAACCAGGGCAGTGCATGGCACGCATGCTAAGTTAAACCAACAACAACCGTGCAAGCCTTTCGCTGTAACTGCATTTTACTGCTCCGTGTCCGAAATCAGTAAACAAGATACGCGAGGAAACGGCTTTACATGCCATGCCATGAGATACATGATAGTTTCGCCTTTTCTTTTAAGCAAAAAAGATAGTTTCACCTTTCAACTAGCGATATGCATGGCCACAATTATTGTTGTTGATCGTCGGGGAACACTCCGTGTAAAAGTTAGTCGTGCCGATAGCTCTGGAGCAACTTGCTTGGGAGTTGGGACCCAGGCCTTGAACAACCTGATGCGATGAGATACTTTGGATCGCGCTGTCGCGGGATTCGTCATGTGTCCCAGACGACGTCTCATTCAGTTGAGCTGCGCCGTACGCTGTTGGGGGTTGTTGAGGTTGATTTCTTGGGCGAGACTCGGCTGCCAGCGCCAATGAACACCGCCGGTAAACGTCCTCGTCGTCGGTAAACATCCAAACTCCACGAGGCACACCACGCACACAGGCACGCAACTGCTGCTGCCTGCGTTGCACAACTCCTGTAGTCTGGCTATAGCGAAAATGGAAAAGCATCCACCGCGGCGGCATCATGCAGCCGACCCCATGTGCCGGCCGAGTTGTAACTCATCCTGTTTACCGGCCCCATTGCTGGGCGAGCAAACAAAATCCACCGCCCGGATCCCAAGCGAGCGGACGATGGGAGGAGTCAGAAAGAAAACGTTCCGACCACCCCAAGCTCAACCGGAGCACAATTCAACGCTAGATCATCAGACGCACACTGGATTCTTGAGAAACCATGTAAACAACAAGATCTTGAAGCTAAACCCATCACAGAACAAAAGAGGTGCAGGAAACAAAACATCAACGCTATAGCCAAACAGAGAGTACTTTTATTAACTTGACAATAATATTCCATACAAGCCATACCCATAAGCTGGTGGCGCATAATGAGAGAACACAACTTGCATCAAGCAAAACACAATTGATAATAGCACAATACTTATGTTCTTATAGAAAACAGTAACTATAGTATCACTGCTTCAAGCTCCCAATAGCGCACAGTATAGTGCGCACACGCATTTACAGGTCCCTTAGAACCCGTGAATCTTGATGTTCTCCTTCTTTGCAATCCCAGCCTGCCAACAAGTAAACAGATGATGAGCTTTATATAAAGATGTAACAGTCTTATTCATCATATCTTAACAGGTTACAGGTCTGAGATTCTTAATTTACCTGAACTAGGAAAGTGGCGACATTCTTACGCTGATCGCCTTGGAGCTGAATGACCTGTAGACAGATAACAAACCATCAGTGCCACATTCAGCAGAGAAACATTGTGAACTTGAAAAGGCATTGGTGTGTTTATTGTACCTGGCCTAGCTCTGGATCCTGGACTACAGTACCATTGCAGCAGAATTCCTTCTTGAGATCCTTGAGGATCTTGTTGTAGCTGAACTCTTTCTTCAGTCCCTGAACAGTAGTCAGACTCTTTCTGCCGTTGCGTTGCTGGATGCGCACATGCACATAATCCTTTGTTCCCGGACCAGCACCAGAGTCCTCAGCATTTGCCTCGGCAAACGGATCTAACAAAAATGACATACTATCAGATAAGCACACAAACAAATATTCAAGATGGACTGCCTTATGATTGCTCTCAACTTATTCAGCGATGCTATAAAAGCTACAACGTCCTATTGGAGCATAAGAAAGATGGACCGAATGGGAACATACCGAAGGCAGATGGAAGCTGGACGTCGAGATCAGACATGAAACTTGGTTGTTGAAGTTGGATCGGCACCGAGCAGATCAAGGTTTGATTTGTTGGTCTTTAAGCAGAAACTGCACATAAACCATACCATTAATCACAACAGGCTATACAAGCACAAAAAAATTGAGGAAATAGAGAATAGAACAAATAGCCACTGATAGCAGCAAGGTGCAATAACAAGGTAAAATAGGCTCTAGAGTAGAAGACAATCGTCATAGCTGTCAACCCGTTAAGAAATCTATCACTGAGACTACGGATTAACAATTTTTCTCAGTCAAATTTAGGGGTGCCGACATGCAACAGCCTGGATATTAGATCCAGAAAGGGCTAGACGAAATTCCAGAATTCCACAAATCCCATCACACGTCTTCTAACTGCTGTGTTCGAATCTGAAATTCGGAGACTACAAACACGCCTACAACCAAAACTGCACAACGAATCGAATCGAATCGAATCCAAACCCCACGATCCCCCAGAGGCGCGGCCACAAGGCACATAAATTTCCCCAAAATTCCACCCGCTCACCATCCCGAACGAGTCCAAATCAATTCATCAACCACAGCCCAGACGCCGAAGAACAGCCAACCCTACTAATCCTACGAATCACAGGGAACTCCCGCACCTCCAGGAGACAGCGATCCGAGATCCGTTCGTTCCAGGAGCAAATTCGCGGCGAGACGTGATCGAACCCCTCCAGATCCCCAAATCCTAAAGCTAAGAACGAGACGGATCGGACGAGGGAGAGGGGTGGGGGAGGGTTGGTGCTCACCTTTCCCTTCCCTGGAGAGGAGCGGAGGCGTGGGTCGCACGCGGTTGGAGGCGAGAGGCGAGGATAAGACTTGACCAGAGAAGCTGTCCCGTTTCCACCCCTTCGCCGTGCTGGTTGGTTTTATAGGCGCGTGATGCGTATAATTAGGTGGGCGAACCGCCGTTCCGGGAGACGCTGGCTAATTATACATCCCCCACACGGCTCTAGGGCTCTGGATTCCTGCCGACCTATCGAGACGGAGGATTTTTCTTCTTATTCTTTTTCCTCTCTTATATATTCTATACCTATTTTTCTTCTCCGTGGATTGAGTAATGGATGGATGTAGTGAAATACAGCCTGTATCCTCGTCAATTGACGGTTGACATTAAACACTTTGATCGTTATGTGCTGGTTCATGCTTCACGGCTGAACTCTTTTCTGAATAAAAGGACCAGATCATCATTACTAAAATCACACATATATGCAAGATAATAGTGCTAGATTTAAAAGGAAACATGCAAGAAAATATACCTTTTTTGAATAATCAGTCGAGGCCAACTCATGCATGGGCCAAACAGGCGTAAAGAAAAAGTAAGTTGAGGCCCACTGACCCACATTGGCTACTTGGGTCAGGCGCTGAGGTCAGCACGCATTACAGCATAAATAACGCACGGCGCCAAGATTTTTTATTGCAAGAACAGCTTAAACAGCTCGTGGTAACATTTGCTCAGAATCTGCCAATCTGGCATAGAAGCGAAACGGAATCCGGGGCCGTAGAGGAATATCCAGCATATGTCGCGTTAGGTATAGCAAAAGTAGATACCAAACCAAGACCATATCTGTTCTCATACCAATACGCATGCGCCAGCGCAGCCATGGGTTCACTGGCGCCATTGCTTTGCATGTTGCGTGCAGCATATTCTGAAACTTGAGCAACATCCACGAATCATCACAGGTGTCACGGGATCATTTGATGTAACATTGCTGTACATATTGCAACACGGCACTCCTACGCTATATGCCTAATTGCCTATATATACTGTAATAATCTGGGTGATCTCGATTCTCGCCTCATCGTAATTGGTGTTCAAACTACAGAAATGTTCTAGACTTTTCATCCGTTTGTTAATTAGACGCTTCCGAGTATCAAAGTGGGGGAACATCCGAACACCACTGTGAAATATGCACGAGAAGTGGACATGTGAAAAGCTGCTAACAGCCCAACAGATTAACTGTGGTATATGCAATAGATAACACTCCACCTTTCACTTCTTCCCCTGTGTCCCGGCGAGATATTAAGTCTTGATCTGCGGGGTTACAATTCCGAGGCAAAGAGTTCCTCGAAGAAGCTGTTCAGGTCACCGTTTTGTGTATCGAAGGCCATCAGTTTAGTCACGGCATCCTGAAAATTTCAGAGATATTACGTTCAGTCAAAATGTCTTTCCCCCCAGCTTGTACGTAAAATCAGCATAGATGTTTTTCCCATCAAATGTCATTGTCCAGCAAGTTATGCACCTGGTACTGTTTGTCTGTTGCTGCTAATTTCTCGCTTATCATGCGCCTTATAGGTCTCTTGGAGTGGATGTTCTCCAAAATAATGTCAGCTCTCTCGACAACTTCATTTGGAACACCTGCAAACAGGCAAACACGAGGACTATTTTACATTGCAGCCTAGAGTGTTATGATAGCCATCCAGGTGAATTTAATATTGTCAATCCAATCACTACAGCGAAAAATTATTTTGAAGCAAAACAATGACAACTAAAATAATCTGCACAAGTAGTACATAGTTTATGGTTTCGCTAAAAAGGTACTCATGTTATCACAATATGCCAGGTGACTAAGAAGTTTGGCAACATACATACCAGCAAGTCCGTGCACAATGCAGACCTGCAAGGAAAAAAAATGTTATCTTGCATCTGATGCAAAAGGATCCACACCAATTGTTGGTCAAATGTAGTATGTACGCTTACCAAAGCTTAAGAGCGCTTGCCCAGGTACAAGCCTTCACAATGTGCATTAAAAATTAAGCAAGACATTAGTACAAAAGGGAAAATATAACAGGAACAAGAAAAATGCATGGCTGGTTTATTGTCTAGTTACCGATAAAGGAATGTGATATCGTCATTGCTGGTATGTCCATCAGGATTCAGAACACTCATGGTATAGCATTTGATATGTTCAGACTGCAAAATGTCTCAGATTTGTAAAGTTGGTATGAACGAGGCTAGACAAGATTAACTGTAAAAGAAAACGATTATTTATATGCATCAGGAAATAGATAGACTATTAACCTGTGGTAGGTAGTTCCCAGTGAAGATCTCCGTTAGATGTGTTGACAAAAGGACCTGCAATAATTAGTCAATATCGCAACAAACTGCACTGGTAAAGTTTGCTGCTGTGCTAGCCATTTTTTAAACATTATAAAATATAAATAGGTATATTGTTCATCCTTGTTTGGATAAGCTATTTACAAAGTATACAAGAGTCAAGCAGAAATTATAACAATTTATTTTGCTTCCATTCAGTATATGATAAATGGCATAGCAAACAAAATTATTCTATGTTGTTATGTTACAGTGTGTAGGACTGCAGGTGTAGCACAGAACCACAAAATCCCTTCCGAAAGACAGAAGGAATGCACCATTTCAAGGCTGGGGCTACCAATTATGTCAAATTGGCATAGTTTTTACTCATTGTATCAACTAATAGGTCATACTTAATATGCCAAGCTCTTTCATGGGCAATAATTTACTCATGCTTGAAAAATGTAGTGTCAAATTGTTTTGTATGCAAAAGCATCATGGAGAAATAAACATAGAAGAGGGTACAGGGGAAAGATTTATTTGATCTGAGAATCTGACATGATACCTTTTTCCTACCTCGTCTACATTACAGTAAAAAAAACTGCATATCTGCATTTCTAGTTTAAAAATGATAGTATTTTCAATTAAGCAATTCAGGTTTAACAATGCATTAAGTTGGTCAATGAACAAGGGTAATAATTCTTGCACGAAATTTCACAACTCTATCTCCACTTACAATGGAAAAGGCATCAAAACTTATAAATGAACTGAAAATTGTCAGGAGGAAAATAAACTTTGCGTGTTATGTCTGTGTGTTTGTCTATTGTGCATGGAGTTGTATCTGTTTTGTCTGTTTTTTTGTAAATTCTCTTCTTAACAAAATAAGTGCACGGCATGTTCTTGAAAGAAAAGGTAGTCAGGAAGGAACTAAACGAATTATTAGAATCCAGATAATCTGAGCCAAACAAATCAGGCAAAGAAAATTACAACTTTAAAGTGATTGAAAGGAAGACCACCAGATCAGATTGGCAAACCTATCAGATTGAAATTTCCACAGAAACATTTCCCAAGCTAGGTATCTAACCTTTGGAGGAAAATCACAGTTTGCAAAATGACTGATAGTCCCTCCAAGAAGACCAATGCCATCTACAAAGAATCAGGGAATAAAAAAAACTAGTCGTATAATCTTGAGCTGTCTTGAGGATAAATGGAAAGGAGTTTAAGATTTCCTGTGGGCGCGTTCTCACCTTCAGTTAGAGTGCCCTTGCCGAATTCATCCAATAAGCACAGAGATCTTAATGTTGCATGCCTGAGAAACATATTGAGCTTATTGGCACAGCTGAAAGATCATGTGACAATAAGCTTGAGGGTCACTATATTAGGATACCTGAGCATTGTTCCAACTTGATGTAAATCAATCATAAAAGTTGACTGTTCAGTTGTCATAGATTTGGTTCCCATTGCACAGAATATCCTGGAAAATATCATTGAGAATGTTGAGGATATTGCTAATCTAGTGTTAATATGTACCGAACTGTGTTTGGTCCAAACCCATGTGCACCATGTACTCCTCTGTTCTCAAATATATGACGTTTAGGACAAGCAAATTAGTTCATTTTTATCTTGAATACACAGGAGAACTGTGTATCATTGCATTAAGAAGAAGAGCAAAACATTTACAAGACACCACATACCCACTCCACAGTCCACGCCAGAACCTATCACGTCCGCGCTAGGGAAAAAGACTAAACACCTGTCATATATTAGTTTGTCCCAAACATCATACATTTAAGAATGGAGGTAGTAAACACAAAAGGGTTTGGCCTACAACCGTGTACATAATCTTTTCTAGCATAGAAACCATGGGATATACAAGTGCTTATATGTCAGAACAACCTATCTGTCAATCCAACAATAGCAGAATCAGCAGGAACGAAGCTTCCGATATGAGCAAGGAAAACTATCAAGGCCACCTGAAAGCAGATATACAATGCAACTTGATCTTTTTTATTAGTGTGTTTATCAGAGTAGGAAGTGTTCTAAGAGTCAATTACCTGCTTAATGTAAATGCTTTTTCCTGAGTAGTTGGGCCCGGTTATTATGTTTATTCTTCCTAAAAAGAAACTTATGTCAGAAGTTCGCAATAGTTCTAGTAGCCCCATAAGATTAAAGGTTTACATCTCCCAAGAACTATTCACCTGCATCACGGAGTTTAGTATCGTTTGGAACAAAAGTATCAACAGTCATTTCCTGCAAAGCATGTCTAAATGCTACTGAAGTTTAGGAAACTGTAGACATATGTACAGCTTAAGAATGTCAGCAATATTCAACTATCATGTAACATTCAAATCAACTTTAATAATACTAACCTGCCATTATGTATCTCGAGTATTGAATCCTCAGTTAAGATGGGCCTCACATAATTGTTTTGGCGAGCAACAACCACTAATGATAAAATACTAATGTAACAACATCAAGAAGAGAACATTAGACTGATGTACTGTAAGTTGATATATACTGCTTGTATGCCCAATAAAAGCATGCTTACCAATCAAGTTCTGCCTGCAAAGCTCACTGCTTTGGTCATTTGAGGTAGAAACTGAAGGACGCGACACACTAAATCCCTCATGATTGCTCTCTCCATATCTGTATCAAATATGACAAGGTTTGAGCCAAACTTCATTATGTCTAATGGTGTATGGTGGGTATCTTAAATATGTTTGCTGAGTTTCCTATATATTTTCATGCACAGCAGTAATAAGGTAGATTGAGATTTATGGCATCTCCATGTTTGGGTTCAAACAGGAATTAATAGTCCAGAGAACAGAAACTAGAAATCGACTTGACTTTGACAAAGGGAAGGAACCAATTAGAGATAAACTTAAATCATACATACTCCAGTCATTTTGCTTTACTTCTAGCCCTAAACTAATGTAGATGACCTTAATTGCATAAATATATGACTTGTATAGATACTACAGATTTCAGAACTTTTAATTCTTGAGTAAAGTTTCGTGAAGAAATTACAATAGCATATAACAAGATCAAAGAAGTGAAAGAGATGCAGAAGCTACCAAGAATTTTATGATAAATATCGCCAAGAAGGTTGTCCAGTTCTCTTGTCTTTTGGGTATGATAGTAGAACCTTCTCTCCTGACCTTCCTCTGAAAACTGATGAAAACAAATTTTATCGCCTAGCAACAGATTAAATTAAAAAAAATAAAGATAAAAGACACTGCATACCGCAAATTCATAATCTGGCAGTCCTACCAACAAGGCATCACTAATCTTCTCATCAAAAAAGCACATTAGGTACCCTGGAAGCAGCACATGCGAGGATATAAAAATTGCAAACACATAATTGTAACAGGATTATGTAGCAACTATGTTAATTGTTTAAATTTTGCTCCACAGAATATCAAGCATTATCTCCTTAAAAGTTCCTAGAGTAATCAAACAAGCAATCGCGTCAATATTTGAAGCCAATATGGATGACAGTTTAAAACAGCATCAACTTGACCATCATGTCGACCTTTCACAAAGTGAGACTACATCCCTCAAATGGAGGTCAAAAGGCTTATTATGTGCATTGACTTTTGAGTATAAATCAAGATTAATTTTAGTAATCCCTCATGCATCAGCACAAAAAATTCAATAAGCAAATTTAGCATTATTTCCTAAGTTAATAGGTATTTTACAATATATACATCAGTTTAATTGAAACACAAGTGATATAGTTAGAATCCCTGCTGAATACTGTACATCACTACTGTAGATGAAGAAAGGATACTTCCATAAGAAAAACAAAGGATTTAAAAAAAAACAAAGGAAAGTGGATTAAGTTTGAGCTCATAATAGAAACTTTAAATTACAGGCTAGGTAATTTCAAACCAAACAATAAGATAAGAAGAGAGTTCTAATTAAAGATAAGGAAATTCCCTACCTATTTGGTGTACATAAACTATTAATGGAGGTATTCTGAATTCAAACGAGAAAGGCAAGGATGCGTTCTCGTTAGCTGACACCTAGAAGCAATTGATCTGTCAGAAATTACCAAATAAATACTTAAAAACTTAATGTTTCAAACTCAATTTGGGTTTGGAAGATCTATCACCTGCTCCAGAAAGTCAGGTAATCCTTCATAAACCATCCTCAGCTCATCCAACTGATTTATATAAAGAGATGATATTGAATTATACAAGTGTGTCCATAACTTCAATAACAACTACATAACAATCTAGAACTGCATGTTTGTGATGCATATGGAGATCGCAAATGAATAATAGCACAACAAATATAATCTAGCAAATAGTTTTTTCTCGTAGCAGTTATGATTGGCCATTGAAGCCATTATATAACAGAATATAACTCAAGGATGGAAACAGCAAGTCTGACCTCATCACATAACCCTTCTTTCACCACCGTTTCATAGCCTTTCTCCTTACCCCGTTGCACATCAATTACACCAACTACCTATCCATAATAGAAGGACATGATTCCCGATTTATGGTGTATTACACAGTAAATAGGTCCATAAAAATCTCTAAGCATTCAGAAGTAGTAGCAAAAATGAGTTGCAATGTCCAGAAGAATGTTAAAAACAATAGAAAATTATACCAGTAGCAGGAAGCATTTTTTAATCAAATAACCAAAAGTTTTGCAAAAACCAGATAGCTTTCATCAGTCACCCAAAGATCTAAAATGAAGAGGTACACAGCACTGCTCTAGAGACCAAAAAGAAATACAAAGGAATGACTGCTGCGTAATTTGTCCTCCTATTTTTCAATACCTTTTATGTGTATAGTTATTTTCAATGAAAAATAAGTGACAACCAATTTTCACCTGAATGGTCAGTGGAACAGGCAAAATAGCAGTGTCCATCCAAGCCTATAACATTTGTTCAAGCTTGGAGCAACAAATTTCACAAATACTTATCTCATAAACACTTTAACAGTAGCCCAAAATCACACTATAAAAGTTCATCATGCATAATGTGTAAACATACTAATATCATTGGCAGAAAACAAGGTCAGGTATAACACAAATCTCTAGAGAGAGGGTGAGGAAGAAGACTTAGTCATTACTCCATCTGCTAAAAAATAGGTCATGCTTAAGAATTTTTCAGTCAAACCTTGTACAGTGACCATCAGTATTTTTATGCATGTTTTTTTTATCAAACATACAAATATATTTTCCAAAAGAAAAAAGTGTTAGTGTATATAGGGACATAGAGCCCATGTAGTGTAAAGGCCCATCTAGAGGCCCATGTACTTCATGTATACAGCCCACCCTTCTAGGGTTGGAGAAATACACAGTAATTATTCCCCATAGCATGGTATCAGAGCAGGAGAAGCTGTGGACGGAAGACGGTTGAGCAGATATGTGGCAGTGTGAAGCCCCTCAGCCCAGAAACGGGGAGGCAGGGAGGCCTGGAGGAGAAGCATGCGAACGACATCGTTCGTGGAGCGAATCATCCGCTCAGCCTTGCCGTTCTGAGAAGAAGTATACGGACAAGACATGCGGAGCTGAACACCACGAGAGAGGAAGAAGTCACGAGAGGTGCGGTTATCGAACTCACGGCCGTTGTCACACTGGACGGCCTTGACAGTGAGGCCGAACTGTGTAGACACCTAGGCAAAGTGGAGGAGGGTAGGAAAAGTGTCAGACTTAGCGCGCAAAGGAAAAGTCCAAGAGTAATAGGAGAAATCATCAACTACCACAAGATAGTACTTAAAGCCAGAGAGGCTGAGTACAGGTGATGTCCACAGATCACAATTGATAAGATCAAAAGCATGACTCGCATGCGAAGAAGAAGAAGAAAAAGGAAGCCGAACATGACGACCTAACTGGTAAGCATGACAAAGGTGCTCATCAGCAGTCCTAGTACAAGGAACATCTGCACTACGACTAAGCTGAGCCAAAACGTCGCGGCCGGGATGATCGAGTCGGCGGTGCCAAGTAGCGGACGAAGGTGTCATGACGAAAGCAGCTGAAGGAGTGGAAGCAGTGGGAGCTGCAGGTGAAGTAGCGGAAGTAGGGAGGCGGATGCTGTAAAGGGGCCCCGAACTATCACATCGGAGGAGCGGACGTCGGGAAGCCAGATCCTTCACAGTAAGACCAGAAGAGTCAAATTCAACAGAACAAGAGTTGTCAGTAGTAAACTGGCGAATAGAAAGAAGATTGTGGACCATTTGTGGAGCGACAAGAACATGAGGAAGACGAAAAGAACCTGTCGCAGTGCCCACAGAAGTGACAGGAAGACACGACCCATTCCCGACCATGATAGAAGAAGGATAGGAGGGGTGAGGTGGGTGAACAGAGGAAAGTATACCAGCATCCGGGGTGGTGTGGAACGAGGCACCCGAGTCGGCGATCCACTCGGTGCTCACCGGCGGCGTCAGGCCCATGGTACTGAACGACTGTGCCAGGGCAGTGGCGTCCCACCCACCACCAGGCCCGGTTGGTGGCGGGTAGGACTGTGGCGGAGGCGCCCAGGTTGCGTCAGCTCTTGGCGGAGCTTCACAGCCCGCTCGCCAAGAGCACGCTCGTCTACTGCGACAATGTCAGCGCCGTGTATCTCTCGTCGAACCCAGTTCAGCATCAGCGGACAAAACATGTGGAGATTGACCTGCACTTTGTCAGAGATCGAGTCGCCATCGGCCAGGTTCGGGTTCTCCATGTCCCGACCACCTCGCAGTTCGCGGACATATTCACCAAGGGACTCGCCTCCACGACATTCTCTGAGTTCCGCTCCAGTCTCAACGTAGTCAGTGTCTAGTTGTGACTGCGGGGGAGTGTTGTATGTATGGTGTTTCTTGCACAGTCTTGTACTTCGCTGCGCCGACAGTACAGACTGCGAGGGAGTGTTTCTTGTATTGTTTGTTGTCCAGTCTTGTACTTCGCTGCGCCAGTAGCACAGACTGCGGGGGAGTGTTAGTGTATATAGGGACATAGAGCCCATGTAGTGTAAAGGCTCATCTAGAGGCCCATGTACTTCATGTATACAGCCCACCCTTCTAGGGTTGGAGGAATACACAGCAATTATTCCCCATAGCAAAAAGAAACATGACAAGGTTTTGAACTGACCAGGTCTGACACGTAATCCAACTCAGCTGTAATGGAAGAATTTGCCTGAACATAAACAGTGCACAAATGAGGGGAATAGTTACAATAACGGCATGAAACTTGTCCAAATTTCAATATTGAATTGGTGGAACTGATGCTGCCCCGTTGGAGATTGATACCTTTCCAATCAAATCAATGTCCATCTGTTGCAACTTATTTCCCAGGTGCTCTGATATTCCTACTTCAAAAATCTTATTTATATGCAGCAGAGAGCAAATGCACTGAAAAGAAAGGAGAAAATATAATTACCAATAACTCAATGGGGAAAAGATGAAGAACAAAAAATTGCGATCAGCCCATGATGCAGACTTGCATACTGAATAGTGAATATCTAACACCTCAGTCATAATTTTGAATGCAAAAAAGTAGACCCACTAGACAGAATAACCAAAACAAGAAGTTATTCAAAATTATTGTGAATTTATTTCTAAAAAATCAGTAAAGTACACCGACACCCCTAAGCTATAATGTATAGCTTCATTCAACTTTCTAAATCAGGGGTATAATGTTCACTAGAATAAGGGGAGCATGTAGCCTAGTGGTAAAACACATGGTTGTGGTGATTGAGGTCCTGGATTCTAAGTCCCACTTCCCTTAGAATCAAACAGTTTCTTCTATGTATCTAGTTTGAGCTTGAGATACTTGTTGACTAGAAGTTCTGACAAGAGTATGCAGAATGCACCAACTCTGACCAATGATCTTACTTTCCCAACCCAGTAATAAAAACTGTTGCATGACAAAACTCTATGAAGCAATGATCAAACATGTGCCTGAGATAGTTATACAGAGATTTTGCCAGAAACTCTGACTATTGATCTTAATATTTAGAATATTCAAATAAGCAATACAACTAACATGGCTAGGTATTAACTTTATTACATAACCTACTTGCGGAGACTAGGGAGCCATGTATTCGAATTTAAGTTTTATATCGGTTCTTTACTGCACAAGCATGCAAAGGCATAAAAGAACTAATAAAATTCTAAAAGGCAATATTTTCTATACTTACTTAAGGATAACATGTAGGAATTCTGAAACAAAGACTTTTGGGGTACCTTAAGAAATGTGTTCCAATCACTGCTTGTACAGAAAGAACTTGGTGAGTTAAATTTCTACAGAAAAAGGCAAATATCAGGTACGTGCGCTAAAGCTGAATCAGCATTCTTGGAGGAAAATTTTAAGAATATCCACTATATCATACGAGCGGCATATAATTATCAAGATTCAACTATGTTACATAAGTTTTGAGGTTTTGTTTTCACCGTACAGACCAAAACAGAACGTGCCTGACTCACAAAATTTGTACTATGTTATGCCAAACTCACAATATTTATAGCAACATATTTTTCGCAAAAGTACCTGATCATATGTTTCATTAAGAGTACACAGAACAGAACAGGGTAGGCAAAAGAAAATATCAAAGACCACGGAACAATTGGGAAGCATGTGAAGGGTGAAACTACCCAGACCCAACACTCTCTTAAGCACAATTTGAGGCGTGTTTTCCATAAAGTGGGCACAATAAAAAATATACAATCGATAGTCACTTTAATTTTGAAAAGATCTATGACATAGTAAAGCAGATATGATTGTATTACAAGTTAATAACCTAAGAAGGTACAAATAACACCACAATAAATATGTTTGCACTTAAAAATAAAGGGCACCTTGAGCATGTGGGGAACATCTCTGACAGACTTTAAAGTCTCACGCAGTGCAGACATTACTTCCTCACAGCAAAGAAAAAATGCTATCTACAGTTTCTAGGAAAACAGTAGACAAAAATGATGGTGCCTATTGGGCATCAAGAATTGAGAAGTGAAAATTATATACTATTCGACAAAATAAGGATACTGTGTTCAGGCGATTATTTATGACATCAATGTCGATTATAGGACGTAAGAACCATGCCCTGACAATAAAAATAATAGTTAATGCAAATTTGCATTATTGTTATAGCAGTCATTAGTACCATACTAGGTAAGAGATACCTCAAGAGGCGTCTTCCCATCGGCGTGACACACTATATTCAAAACTGTCAATGATTTTCGAAAAAAAAGAAATAAATGAAAGAAAAAGCTTGTTTACCTTGTTGAGCATACCAAAAACTGAGAACCTGCAGTTTATCAGTATTATCTAAAACCGGAAGCCGACCAAAAGCTAACAAAAAAGAACCTTGATGAAAGATTCTTACCCTTCTTTAGCTCTTCCAATTCCCATGTAACTGGGGTGTTTATCTACTTGAAAAATTTGTAGTGCTTCATAAGCAGTTGCATCAAGTTTAAGGAACTTGTCTCTGTGAGAAGTCAAGGCATACAATGCTAACTAAAAAATAGGTAGGAGAAGTGCATTCAAGAAAAAATTATGTTGGTTCCAAATTAGACTATCACTGGAAGAGCCAGTGTGTTCGATTTATCTCCTATCATCAAAGGATAAAATGAGATCTGTGCCACAGAGTCGATCGCAATGGATGCTCCACCTTCCATCTGCTCAATGGTATCAAGAAGCCTCTCATTGTCTAATATAGCTAGGAGACCTCCAGCAGCACGAACTTGAACATCGCTTCCAAGATCCATCATGGAATTAAGCTGCAAGCAAACCAAAACGAAAACAATGTTCCATCTCATATTAGAAATGGGTAACAAAATTTGGGAATGATAATGAATGGTAAAAGAAAGGAAATAGCTAGAGGTTATCAGCAACTGATTTTAGACAGATATAGGATACCCTGACTTTGTTACATTGGACAATATCAGTTCAAAAGGTAACAAGAAAAGGAGCAGGACTGGGGTCCTTGTTGCAGTACTTGGTTACATATTATTGGTATAACAAGATTACATGTTATTGGTACAACAATGTTAAGTATATAGAGTTGTATTTGGTCTTGTATAGTCCTAACTTGTACTCCAAGCCTATACGGCCTATATAATAAAGGTCACCCCCCCTGGTTTAGGGTGTGTGGTGTTTGCCCAACTCTCTACATGGTATAGAGCAAAAACCTAGGCCTTTCCCCCCCCCCCCCCCCCCCACCCGCGCGCCGCCCCCCCCTGGCCGCGCGCCTCCCCCCCCTCTTCCGCTGCCTAGGGCGCCGCCTCCCCTGGCCGCGCCCCCCTCCTCTCCACCACATATTCCTCCTGTTGATGTCCACGATCACCCACGTGGACTCCTCCGCCGTCGACAGCGACTCCGACTCCTCCATCGGATTTTCTAATCAGTTCGACGACGCCCTGTCTGCACAGATCGATCTCGCCATGGCGCTCCCCTACGCCTCGATCTCTGTGCACTCCTACGTCCCCATGAAGCTCGACTTCAGCGCCGACACCTTCGCCAAGTGGAAGACCTGCTTCGAGGCCCTCTGCGGCACCTTCGGCCTGCTGTCCCACATCGATGGGACGGCGCCCCCCGATCCCCTCACCCCGGCATGGCTCCAGGAAGACTGCTGCGTCCGCTCCTGGATCGACGCCACCATCTCCGACGTCATCCACGACTTCATCCTGACAGACGCCCCCACGGCGCGCAAGCACTGGGCTGCCATCACCTCTCGCTTCACAGCAAATCAGGCTCCCCGCGCCGTCTTTCTGAGTCAAGCCTTCACAACCCTGACTCAGGGTGATCTGTCCGTCGAGGCCTACGGCCAGGAGCTCAAGAAGGCGGCTGATCGCCTCCGTGCCGTCGGCAAGCCGGTCGACGATCCCACCATGGTGCTCAACCTCCTTCGCGGCGCCAATCCCCGCTTCCAGACCACCTGCGACATCATTGCTGGTGATCCCACCAAGGATTTCGCCGCTGCTCTTGACATGCTTGCTCTCACGGAGCTTCGCTTGGCCGAACAGGCCAAGATGGTCAACTCCACCGCCTTCTCTGCCTCCTCTGCTCCCTCAGCTTGTGCTGCTTGCCGCTCCTCGACGCCCCAGCAGTTTGTGGCGCAGCAGCAGCAGGGCGGCGGCGGTGGCGGCGGCGGCCAACCTAGGCGGAAGAAGACCTACAACCGCAAGGGCGGCAGCGGGAACGGCGGCGGCGGCGGCAACCAGCAACACACCCGTGCCCCTAACCCTACTGGACCATGGATTTGCATCAATCCGTGGGGCCAGCAGCAGGGTCAGGGGAGCGGGCAAGGCAGATCCAGCAGCGGCGGCCAAGTCTGGCGTCCCCGTGGCGGCCCAGGCCTCTTGGGGGCCGGACCGCAGGCTCACACCGCCATGAGCGCTCAGCAGGGCAGCAGTGCGCCTTCCTTCGACACCCGCCGGCCTCATCTCCGCGCTGCAGCAGATGTCGCTGCAAGGCGACACGTGGGTGCTTGATACGGGTGCTTCTACACATATGCACAACTCCGAAGGTATACTCCACTCTCGCCTTCCAGTTGTTGATTCTTCGATCATAGTAGGCAATGGTGCTCGTATCCCTGTCACGACCCGTGGTTCATCTACCCTTGACACCAACTCCACCAAATTCCTTTTGAACAATATTCTTATTGCTCCTTCACTTGTTCGCAATTTACTGTCCGTTCGTCAGTTTACTCGCGATAATGGTGGTTCTATCGAATTTGACGCTTTTGGTTTCTCTGTCAAGGAACCCAAGACGGGACACGTGATTCTTCGCTGCAATAGTTCCGGGGATCTCTACACCTTTGCTCCAGCCGCACAGTCTACTGCCAGCGCCTTAGTTGCAGCCTCTTCCTCCTTATGGCATCGTCGTCTTGGTCATCCCGGTCCGGCTGCCTTAGCTAGTCTCAGGAAAAACAATTTGATTTCTTGTAATAAAGTAGATCGCCATATTTGTCATGCTTGTCAGCTCGGCAAACATGCCCGTCTACCGTTTCAGTCCTCTAGTTCTCACACTGTCTCTCCCTTTGAGATTGTTCATTGTGATGTCTGGACATCACCGGTTCCTAGCATTGCTGGCTCCTCCTATTACTTGGTGTTTCTTGATGATTTTACTCACTTTTGCTGGACGTTTCCCCTAAAGCACAAGTCTGAGGTCGGCAAACACTTTGCTGATTTTATTCCTTACGTTCGCACACAGTTTGGCCTTAACATTAAATGCTTTCAGGCTGATAATGGGACTGAATTTGTTAACAACGCTATGCGCGATCTCTTGGCTGCACATGGAATTGTTTTTCATCTTTCTTGTCCCTATACCTCGCCACAGAACGGTAAAGCTGAACGTGTTCTTCGTACCCTCAACAACTCTGTGCGTACTCTCTTGATCCATGCGTCCATGCCACCCAAGTATTGGGCTGAGGCCCTTGCAGCTGCCACCTATCTGCTGAACCGGCGCCCGTCCTCCTCCATTGGCAACGATGTACCTTATACCCGGCTCCATAAATCCCCTCCCTCCTATGAGCATCTCCGTGTGTTTGGTTGTTTATGCTATCCTAATTTGCAAGCTACATCTTCACACAAGCTTGCACCACGTTCCACCGCGTGTGTCTTTTTAGGATATCCCTCCACTCACAAGGGGTATCGTTGCCTGGACCTCTCCACTCGCCGGATTATTATTTCTCGTCACGTCGTCTTTGATGAGTTTAGTTTTCCGTTCGCTTGTCTTTCACCTCCTGTCACTAGCTCCTTTGATTTTCTCATTGGTCGCGACTTGGATAGTGCACCTTGTTTAACTGATCATGCAGCTGGTGGCCCTGTTTCTTCGGATTCTTCGCTTGGCGGGCGTGGTCTAGTGCCCCCGCCACGCAACGACGATCAGCACCAGGCGCCTGCACTTGATGCTCGCGGCTTGGTGCCGCTGCCGGCCTATGGTGGTTCTGCGCCTGATGGGAGTGGTCCTGTACCCCCATCCGGCCCATCTGATGCTCCTACTCCGGGCGGGTGTGGTTTCGTGCCCCCGTCAGGACCTATCGACGACACAAGGACAGCTGCTGCCAGCAGCTCCGGTGCGACCACGGTCGCCCCATCCTCTCCCGCGCGGCCACGTGCGGCTACGGATGTTCTTCCGGCTCCACGAGTGCCTCCAGGCTTCCCTGACCGTCCCTGCCATGGGCGGTCTCCTGCTGCTGTTCCTGATCATGGTGCACGAGCGTGTCCCTCTGAGCCTTCGGCTGCACCCGTGGCACCAGATCCTGCAGCGCCTCCATCGTCGCCGACCACGTCTCCTGCGGATGCACCGCCTCCTGTGGCTGCTATACCTTCACATGTGACTGACCCGCCTGCTGATCGTTACAAAGGCTGGCACTTTGCTCGTCGTCTACATGCTCCGCTGCCGGTCAAGACATATGGCGCCTCAGCCGCTGGTTTGCAGCCACCAGCACCTCCACCACGCCCCATGCGTGGTGTCTCACCACCGCCTACTCTGCGTCGGCTTACGCGTCTTCAGTCTGGTACCATTCCGCCTGTGAATTACCGGAACCTTTCAGCTGATCATGTGACTGCTTCTCCTATTCCGGCGAACTACCGTAGCGGTTTGGCTGATCCAAACTGGCGGGCAGCGATGGCTGAGGAGTATCAGGCGCTCATTGATAACGGTACCTGGAAGCTGGTTCCACGGCCGCCAGGTGCAAATGTTGTATCTGGAAAGTGGATCTTCAAGCATAAGTACCATTCTGACGGGACTCTTGCTCGGCACAAGGCGCGGTGGGTGGTTCGTGGTTTTTCTCAGCAGCACGGAGTCGACTATGATGAGACCTTTAGCCCAGTGGTTAAGCCACCATCAGTTCGGGCTGTGTTGAGTGTAGCTGCCTCTCGCTCTTGGCCTGTTCGACAGCTGGACGTGAAGAATGCTTTTCTTCATGGACATCTTGAGGAGACTGTTTACTGTCAGCAGCCGCCTGGTTTTGTTGATCCTGCTGCTCCTGATCATGTCTGCCTACTTCAGCGCTCTCTCTACGGCTTGAAGCAGGCGCCTCGGGCGTGGTTCCAGCGTTTTGCCACTTACATGCGTCAGCTTGGGTTTTCTTCTACAGCGTCGGATGTCTCCCTCTTCGTGTATCATGAGGGCGGCCACACTGCATATCTGCTCCTGTATGTCGACGACATCATCCTTACTGCTTCGTCGCCAGTTCTTCTTCAGCGCATCATTGATCAGCTTCACTCTGAGTTCGCTATGACAGACCTTGGGGATCTCCATCATTTCCTCAATATCTCTGTCACGCGCTCTTCTGATGGATTCTTTCTTTCTCAGAGACAGTATGCAGCCGAGTTGCTACAGCGGGCTGGTATGTCAGAATGTCATTCTACGGCAACTCCAGTGGACACTCGGTCCAAGCTTTCTGCACTAGACGGGGCTCCTGTTGCAGATCCTTCCGAGTATCGACGCATTGCTGGTGCTCTTCAGTATCTCACGCTCACTCGTCCAGACTTGGCATATGCGGTTCAACAAGTTTGCCTCTTCATGCATGATCCTCGCGAGCCACATCTGGCGCTGCTCAAGAGGGTTCTTCGTTATGTGAAGGGTACACTTTCCTCTGGACTTCATCTGAGTGCTGGCTCGGTTCAGTCCCTCACCGCATATTCAGATGCAGACTGGGCAGGTTGTCCGGACTCTCGTCGCTCTACGTCTGGCTATTGTGTCTATCTTGGTGACAATCTTATTTCTTGGGCGTCCAAGAGACAGACCACCGTCTCTCGTTCGAGTGCTGAGGCGGAGTACCGTGCTGTGGCTCATGTTGTTGCTGAATGTTGTTGGCTGCGACAACTCCTTCAGGAACTTCATCTTCCTCTTCAAAAGGCTACCGTTGTCTTTTGTGACAATGTTAGTGCTGTTTATATGGCTGCTAATCCGGTTCACCATCGACGCACGAAACACATCGAGATTGACATCCACTTCGTCCGTGAGAAGGTTGCATTAGGGGAAGTTCGTGTCCTTCATGTTCCTTCTTCACAGCAGTTTGCTGACATTATGACCAAGGGTCTGTCTGTACAGTCTTTTACTGACTTTAGGTCCAGTCTTGGTGTTCGTGATCCTCCCCCTGCGACTGCGGGCGGGTGTTAAGTATATAGAGTTGTATTTGGTCTTGTATAGTCCTAACTTGTACTCCAAGCCTATACGGCCTATATAATAAAGGTCACCCCCCCTGGTTTAGGGTGTGTGGTGTTTGCCCAACTCTCTACAAACAAGATGTATTTTTATCACTTACAAAGCGGATCCTTTCTTTTACACTTAGTCCATCATCCATTGCTGCAACTTTCAAGTAGATCAATCTGCAGTTAAGATATGCACACAAAAGTATTACATCATCAATTTATCAGGTTAGAAGATGTCACTGAGAGGGACAACAAAAATATCACAAGGCTAGGTGGTTACTAATCACAATGAACTTTACAATAACAGATCAAGTTTCACATTTTATTTCTACACTTCCAAGTTACCAGAATAGAGATGTATAAAAAGAAAAGCTAGTTGTAGCAATATCATAGGTCATCACACAACTCCACTAAAAGGTGTTTATTTTCCCCTTTTCCGAACAGGCCAAATTAAGCATATTTGATTGTGCCCAGCTGATAGAGTTTTCCAGTTACAGAATAATAATGTGAAAAACCCTATCATCACATACATATTACCAAAATGAATCAATTTTGCACTGAATAATGATGAATTTAGTTGGTATGTGTTCAAAGACGAAAACAAAAGCAATCCAGAAATGCATGTCCAGTAATTTAGTGCATTGTAAATGTTGTATTAGGCAAAATCGAGACGATATAAAAAAATCCTTATAAATACTCATGTAAGGCATACTGTAAGACAGAGATAGAATACGTCTTAATACAATTATAAGAAGTGCCTGGTTCTGTAAATAGTATATAGAGCAGCTAACCTGTGCCAGGCTTGCTCATAGCTGAATGTTGAACTTTTCATGAGCTTCACAACAGGAGCCTCATCATTACCATCTGCATGATTCCAAGCAAAACCATCAAAGAGAACTAAAGATATCATTTGAAGAAGTAGCTGTGGCTCATACCATTTCGTTGTAACGCTGATAATAGTGCTTCTTCCGTTTTTGTGCTTGCATATATTGTGCTTGGTTTTGACTGGAACTTCACTGATGCAGCACCAACATAAAAAAGCGTCAGCTATATAGTTTTATCTTTTACATATTTTAAATGTTCAATTTCCTAATATTGGAAAACATATGGAAGTGCTGTTTGCCATAGCAACCCCTATGTCTATATTCCAAACAAATAGATAACAAATTTGAACTATTATTTATGTAAGGAACATACCGAGATCAATCAGAGGAAATTCCCCAGCGCTGTCTTCCCAGATTTCTAATACAAAAAGCTGGCGTGTATTTGAATCATAGTATGCTACTCCAACTCTGAGAACACAATAAAGTAAAAATGAATTATAATAACTTCACTATCTGCTGTGCTAGTAATCCACAAAACAAAACTTTAGCAGTGGATAATGGTGCAATGGTAAATGATGTTTACTTGCCAGTTGCCACACATAGAAATGTTAGAAATCAGGAAGGTTTTTATTATTGCTGTTGAAAAATATCCACAATATTATTAAATTGAACTCTAGCATTCACGTTTTGAGGAATAATATGAAACAAGATCTTATAATAAATTAAAATAAAATAATAAGAAAATGTTCCACTGACATGGTGTGCGTTAAGCAAAGAAATATATTTAATCAAAATAGTGAAAAAATGACAGCTAATGGACAACGAAGTAAAGCATGCATCTAAATTTACCTACGTCCTTGCATTACACAAGCCATATGGACCTGAAATGGAATCAGAAAGACACTCAGTGAGTACAGTGGTGGCATGAAGATATGCACAATTGCACAAAACAACTGATAACGACTAAAATGACATGTATAGAACGCATGGTACCACATCCCAGATTCAAAAAACAGTTGGCTAGAACATCTGTCTAGCACAAAGTAAATTTTGGGTTGCAGATGAAAGAATCTACTGACAGAAGAACAAAACCTTCATACTCCAAACTAAGCCATCCCAATTTTTTTATACATCTCATGGAACAAAACCAACACGCATACTGAGAAGTTCATAAATAAATGGCATTGTGAAATGTTATTGATATGCAAAGTAGTATTACTCAAGACAAACATCGTAATGTATGTTCTTGATAGAGCAGGTTTGAGCTGAAACTGTCAGATTTGATCACAAATTGAGGTGTGCAAACCCAGCTGAAACAAGCCAAATATATCAAAAGTAACAAGATCCATCTGTCAAATTCTCACTGTCAAATCCCTGAAAATTAATTCACAATCTGAAAGGCACGTTTGGCAGAAATAGCACAAGCACCTAAGGGCTAAAAACTGCATTCGAACTCAAGGCCCATTCGAAACATACGAAATTAGAAAACCCCATTTGCATGCTTCTGAGTGAGGTACCACATGCGCTAGATGGAATCGTAACAAATTAGTAATAAACCAAGTCAGCGGCTGCTCGATACAATTCAAATTAGGACGAAGCATTGCGCGAAAATTGGGGTTTCCGCAAAACGATTCGATCGGGCGCAGGGATACCGTAGGGGGGCAACCCGAGGAAACTCCACCACGCATTACGGGATCGGAGGTGAGGGAGTGGAAGGAGCGGCTCTCGATGCGCACCTGGGAGTCGACCCCCGTCTCGGCCATCTCCTCATCCTCCTCCTCCTCCTGGAACTCCTCCGCCTCCATTTCGCCCGCTATCTCGCCGCCGAGTGGTCGGTCGCAGCTTGGGCGTCACCTCCTCCGCTCCGCGGCTTGACGGCGCCTCGCCTCCTCCGCAGCTCCCTGATTGGGCGTCCCGTAGCCTCGCCTCCGGGAGTGGAGCGCGAGGAGAGGAGAGGCTTGCGTCGGCGTCGCCGCGGGGGGCTTGCTGATCACTGGGGACTGGGGAGGAGGCGGAGCAGCGAGCAAGCGCTGGGTGCGAACCGCGAAGTGCGTGTGTGGGCTGCAATGCGGCGGCACGGGCACCGCGGCACCGCCCAGCCCAGCTGGCTTGTCCGGGAAGAAAGATGATGCGAGCCCACCAGTTGGAAGCCCAATGACTTGTATTTGGTCCCGTAAAAATGGTTTGGAGTGACCAGCCATCAGGGTCGAACGTGCGCAGACTGCAGCCAACAAACTGCACTGTATGGACAAACTCGGGTGTCCTAGTCCCTCTTATGCACGAGCACGACGTGCACAATGCAACGTTACATGGGGGAAAAGATTGCCGAGTAGAACACAGAAAACTGGAATTGGTTTAGGACAACAATTCTCACGTCAAGAAGCAAATCACATCCGTGTACCGTGTTCATGTTCCTGCAGTCGCGCTGGTACATCATCTCCATGTAGGTTTGGCGGTTATTGCTGTTCGTTAAACGTACCGTGATGTTTTTTTTTCTTCTGAAAGATTCTGAATCCTTGTAAGTAGTTTCTACCACAGCATCGCTGGATAAGTTAAACTACAAACCCACACGGCCACACCGTGTAACACCCCGGCAGCGTCCAACACGAACTCCCAACCACCGGTGCGCAAGGCCAGAACGAGTCGGAGCTCGTTCGCGCACGCGCCACGCCCCCGGCGGCGCCTCAGATACAAATACCGATCCACCGGGGCAAACTGCTTTCCATCGCGCGCTCGTAGTACGGTAGTAGTATCTCGCGAGCCGGCAACAACGCGGGCGCGGGCGCGCGCGCGATCTCGGCAATGGCGCTCCTGGCGCGTCGTCCCAGCGTGCTCCTGCTGCTCCTCGTGGGCCTCCTCGCGCTCACGGCGGCCGCGCGCGCGGCCCGAGTCCCCGCGGCCTTTCGTAAGGAAGACGACGACGCGGCGGCCGCTCAGTACCAAGGACCGGCACCCGCGCCAGCGGGCGGCGCAACAGCCGTGCTGGCAGTCGAGGGACACGACGCCAGCGAGGAGGAGGTCATGAGCTTGGCGGGGTTCAGCGGCGGCGGCGGCGGTTCTCGTTCCAGCGGCAGCTTCGGAGGCGGTGGTTCTCGTTCCAGCGGCAGCTTCGGAGGCGGTTCTCGTTCCAGCGGTGGCGGCGGCGGCTCTCGCTCCGGCGGCGGTGGTTCTCGTTCCGGCGGTGGGTCAAGAGGCGGGGGTTCTCGTTCGGGCGGCGGCTCAAGGAGCGGTTCTCGTTCTGGTGGCAGCTCGAGAGGCGGTGGTTCTCGCTCCCAAAACTACAATAACGGCGTGATCTTTGACGATGACTCCTCGGCTGCCGGTGGCCGCGCCGGCGTCTGGAAGGCGGGAGTCGCTGCCACGGTTCTTGTCGTCGGCTGGCTCTTGCAGCTGTAGGATGTAGACACGGACATACACGTTCTGATCAATGTAGCTAGGATTAGTTTAATTTGGATGCATATTGCACATGTATGGGACAATCCTTGTGTATAGGAAACCGCTCGTGCCATTGTTCTTTAGTGATATTCTTTATTATATAAATAAAGTAAATAAACTATGGAAGTGACTGTTCATGACAATTGTGTTTTGTTGTTTCTATTTTTTTAAAAAAAAACAGGGAGATTGCCCCCGAACATGTGCAATTCTTTTTTATTCTTTAGTGCTATTTCTTATGCATGATAGATAAATAAATTAATGGATTATGTAAGTGACGGTTCATGACATTTGTGTGTATTTTAGAGATTTGTAATCGTGTCTGGTTTGTGTGATCGGAATACACAAAAACGGATATCGCCATGAACAACCCAATTTGCTCAAGGTTATGCATAAATCATAATCTGCCCCAAAAGGTGGTTATACATAATTTTTAGCAAACATGTTTGCAATAGATGTCACCCAATGCAACCAGCTCGAGGTTATGCATAAAGCTTAAGCAAATCCGAATTCCATGTTAACCGCTAGAGACCATAAAAAGGGGAAGCGGAGACCTCTATGCTATAAGCTTAGGATTGTTTTAGTATTTGTATGGCTAGCGAGCTCTAAGAGATTGCGGTGGCTGACATGGTTGCGTGTGGGTCAAGAGGGAGGCCGGAACTACAAAGTGATCATGGATAGCGAAGAGTAGGCCGGCCGGGCACTACTAAAACAACATTTTAACATTTTAAGAGACACTACCAAAATATTTTTCGAGACACTTGCAAAATGCGTGCGTCTCTGTTAATGCCCATCGTTTTCGAAGACGGTGCCGATCCATTAACGGAGATGGAGCAAAGTCACCGTCTCTGTTAATAAGTTAACGAAGGCGGTTTTTGTAACGCAACCGCGGAACCGCCTCTGCTAATGCGTTAACAGAGGCGGTTTTTTTAACAAAATCGTCTCTGTTAATGGAGCATCAATGGAGGTAGTTTCATTTAAAAAAATTGCCTCTGTTAATCCTCTTTATATATACATATATATACAGCACTTTCCCCTTCTTCCTCCTCGCGGATCCTCCTCCATTTTCTCGTGTTTTGAGCTCAAAACACAAGAATTGCTTTCTTTTGAGGGGGGAGGTTTTGCCCTTGGATTTGGTGAAGAGGGAGAACGCAGGAGGTTGATTTCTACTATCCCAACTCTCATCTTGTCTCTTTTGCTTGTTTCTTCTAAATGGAGGAGAGAGAAAATTATATTTTGTGTGATTTTTATATGTCGATATGCTTTTTGTATGCAAGGTTGCCGTCATGGACAGGAAAGAGTGGATGCACAATTTACCGAGGGTCAGCAATGATCTGTCTTTCTTAAATCGAGTGAGAACAAAATTTATTGCTGCAGCGAAAAAGCATCGTCTGAGTCTGGGTCAGGATCACATCATTTGTCCGTGCAAAATCTGCAAAAACACACTTCTTCATGAAGATGGCGTGGTGCAATCTCACTTGATCCTGCATGGTTTCGTCAAGGATTACACGGTCTGAAAGTATCACGGCGAAACGGATCCGTGTGTTACTGGTGGATCCGATGGAAACTCGTCGAATGTGCATGAAGGAGGACAACAACCTTCATAGTCAACAACGACAATGGATGGCGGTACTGCGAATCGCGATTACATCTACATTGAGGATCTTCTGCAAGACATGGTGGACGATGGCGGTGGGGATGGTGAGGAGGTTGATGTGTTAGGACTCGAAGATGCAGAGATGTTTGAAAATCTTGCAAACCACATGGACCAAGATGACATTATGTTTGGGAATCCGAAGTGGCTGAAGAACTTCAAAGAGATGAAGCAGGCAGTCTGAGGAGGAGAAGAAGAAACAAGGCTTAAGACTGTTCGTGAGGTGAAATTTCCCGGTACGTACATAAAACTCTATTCATCTTTGATTTTACTTATATATGTCCTAATGACTAAATATGTGTTATATATGTCAAATATGTGTTATATATGTCATGCATGCAGTGCGTCAAGCAACCTTTTGGCGCAGTCACGTGTGGATACTTTGCTTGTGAGTACCTCAGAAATTTCGGCAAATATACAAACAGTTGTCGGGAGCTCAAAAAGTCTCGAAGAGGAGGCACCCCTGAAAATGTGGGCAATAAGAGTATTACTAGAACAATACAAGACATTTGTAGGTTTACTTTGGATCTATGTTGTGAGGCTACAAGAAAATTCTTCAATGCCGAGAGCGAGCTAGCAACGGAGCCGAAGTCCGCGAAGCTACGTCACTGGAGAACTAGCGGTCTAGACATGAACGACTACAAGTTCGCGGAACTCTTCGATTAGGTGACGTGTAAGCTTTTCCATGTAAACATGTATGTTGTGTGATTTTGAATTCTGTGACCTGCATGGATGTAATAATGTGTTAAGACTTTCAACATTTATGTGTGATGATAATATATAAGAATATGAATGGATATAATGTGTTTATCCGACATGAATGCGTGTAATATGTGTAGCCCGACAAAATTAGGATTCAAAATCAATTTTTTTAATCCGTAAAATCATTAACAGAGGCGGTTTTTTAACAAAACCCTCTGTTAATAAGCATTACCAGAGATGGTTTTTGTAACAAACCCGTCTCTGTAAATGCTTATTAACGGAGACATTTTTTTCAACCGTCTTTGTTAATCGATGATTATCAGAGACCTCAGCTTAGAGACGGTTGCAAAAATCGTCTCTGCTAATAAAAAAAACGTCTCCGAAAATATTTTTTAGTAGTGGGGGCGGCAGCATAGAAATTAAGGTGGAGAACGAGGACAAGTTTGAAGCTAAATATGTGAGATAGAAGTATCCAGCACTAGCATGTGAGAGGAGAAGTCATGACACCAACAAAAGGGCAGCCTATAGCCATGGCAAGAGGGAGCTTGCTCAATAGCACTAGCAAGCAATAGCTCAATGAAGAGCTCAGGGCCACTGCTGCAGCTTGCTCCTCGCCAGAGGGAGTAACAGCCTAACAGGAAGGGCCCTGTTGAGATGTTTCGAAATTTTTTTCGAGTATAGTTCCCTCACATGCATGGCATATTAAATGTAGTCGAAAAAATAACCCATTATATGGATGGAGTGTACTTCGCGAGACGAATCTAATGAGCCTAGTTAGGTCATGATTAGACAATAAATTGCTACAGTAAACATGTGCTAATAACGGATTAATTAGACTCATTAGGTTCGTCTTGCGATTTACTGACAGAATATGCAATTAGTTTTGTAATTAGTCTATATTTAATACTTCAAATGTGTGCCCGACATACTCGGAAAAAATTCGCGTTTCATCTAAACAGGGCCAAGGATAAGGATAAGTATCAACGCGACGACGGACGAGCATGTGGCTAACTGTACAAGAACGTGCAATTATAAAGCGAATGTAGGGCACACCTCTCCGAGTGCAGCCAATCGGAGCTGTACGCGTATCCATTCGAAGAAGAAAAAAGGAAAAATCGAAACCGAACTTGTTGACAACTCGTCGATCCGTCGCAGCCCACGAGACGAGCCTACGCCTAAATATCAGCCTAGCACGACGACGCGACGAACAGCACAGCTGGCGAGCCCCAACCCCAACTGCCCGAGGGCTCCACCCCGTGCCAACCAAATGCCCCAAATCGTCCGAGACTACTGCGCGCCACGAAGACACGGCTCTTTGCCATTGCCTGCCCTGCCGCAACCGGCAAAAAGACACGCCGCTCGCCCGTCCTCTCCCTGCTCTTTCCCCATCTATCAATCCACCACCTCAAAGCAACGCGTAGGCCGCCGCAGCCACCTGCATCGGGGAGCGGCAATGAGAGGCGGGACGAGGGTGCTCTGGGCGCTGGCCCTGGCGCTGCTCTGCGTCGCCGCGCACTTCCAGGGCGCCTCCTGCCGCGGTGGCGGCGGCGGCGGCGGCGGGAGGGGAGGAGGAGGCGGCGGGAGGGGTGGCGGCGGCGGCGGCTCAGGAAGAGGCGTTGGCGGAGGGACGGGACGAGGCCGCCCCGTCCGCCCGTTCCTCGGCGGGGTGGGGGCGGGCGCCGCCGCCGGCGTCGGCGCGAGGGCGGCCTCGGGAGGCTCGCACGGCCACCGCAGCGCCGCGGGTGGCGCGAGCGGGCGTGGCGCGTGGAGGGTGGCCGGAGCTGGCGCCGTCGTCGCCGCCGCGGCGCTCGCCTGGTGCTGATGGAGTCATGGAGCGCGTTGAAGGCGTGTTCCAGATTCGAGGGCTGTTCCTCTGTTTTGTGTGGGGAGGGATGGTGGTTGGTAAGCCACGAGTTCAGTAGTAGGAGATTGGTTGATACGTGTGTATGTACTACGCTGTTCTGGATCGAAGCTGTAGACCTTTAGTTGGATTGAGTTTTCGGATACGCAGTAAAAATGTAGAGGAGTTTGAAGGCCACTGCTTGCTTAATTTTGTTTGTGCCACTGTAAATTTGAATCTGCAAATGCTCTCTGGTTTTTGTAATCTGCAAATGCTCTCTGGTTGTTGGGCACATGCTCCCTCTGTCCCAGAAAGAATGCACTTCTCGCTTCTCGAGAAATTTCGGAATCTTATGTTTGACCAATTATAAATAAAAAAGTATAAATGTTTATGATATGAAATATATATCATTTGATTTGTTTCTAAATGTAGTTTTAAAAAAAAATTTATTTAGAGCCATAAATATGAATATAATTCGCTAGAAATTTGGTCAAACATGAATCACTTTCACTGGCACGCATTCCAGACATGCATTCTTTCTGGGACGGAGGTAGTACATTCCTCCACAGATGCTACAGTCTGCAAATGGAGAATGGTGGGAGGCTGGGAGTTGAGCAAGTGAGCATCGTACTGTCATAGCTCATGTGCAGTGGCGGATCTCCCACTAGGGCCAGTAGACGTGGGCTGGTATTTTGCATACTGTAGCTACGGTAAGCCAATGGAATAGGTGCAGCTAGTCGTAATTGGTGTCAGATTGGCCCAGCTCCGCCCCTGCTCATGTGTGCCTGTGGGAGTCGAGTTTGAGCATGGTGCTAGCAGTTCACTTTATTAGGATTTTATTCTGAATTCCTTCGGGTTGAGGATATCTTGGACAAACTATGTCAAACTGCAACCATGTTGAAAGTTTAGCTTCAATGACTTAACTAAAGCTCGGATGGTGAGTTCTCAAGGGGGGAAAGAACTCGGATGGCGCGGAAACTCTGATGAACTATGACGAGATTGTGACAAATTCCACTGATAAACGAGAGAAGTGTGCAGGTTTTCTTCCTCCAAGGGACAGCAAATTTGCTGGACTTCTGGGGGTCCTCGTTGGCTTGCTTGGCGTTGAATACTGAGCATCGGATCCCCCCCCCCCCGTTTTGTGTGTTTTCATTGGGTGTTGTCTCCGGCAAAATGCAGGAGCAGAGCTTGCGAGAGGCGGCCTTCCTGGAAGCAACCTTGTATGCAGTGTCAAAACATACTTATATTTTAATAAATCCTAAAAAGGGACACAATGCGTGCTTCCTCCGTAAAAAATATTAAAAGTATATATTTAATGTGAACTTATATTAAAGCATCGACATGATCTTTAATATGAACTTTGACTGGTAAATTTAAAAAAATAATAAATATTATCTTAAATGGAAACATATATATTATAAGAGTATTTTCATAACACGTCTATAGTAACTAGCAGAAGGGCACGTGCCGTAGGCACGTGTTTTAAGAAAAAAAACTATTTTAGATGTGTAATTTACATGGACTCTTTAGATTGACTCTTTAGATTAATCTAGAGCGTTCGATCATCATAAAATGCAACGGTGCAGGCTCAAAGGTGAGATGTAGTCAATATGGACTCTTTAAATTAATTTAGAGCGTTGGATCATTATAAAATCCGACGGTGTGGGATATAGATGACGACGGACGAAACGAAAGACGACGGACGAAACGAAATTTCGTCGTGCTTTATAGTATAGATGATAATATTGCGTTGTTAACGTCTATACGAAATACCAGATGTTGGTATTCACATGTAAAAAATATACTTAACAAAGATAGGCATATTTTTTTATGGAAGGAAGCATATATATATGTGTGTGTGAAAATCATATCAAATTTTCATAGGAGGAAGTATGTCACGGCGTGCCAAGTTACATCCTTCTTTCACGTTGTTGGGGCATGTTTGTTTTCCTTCCGCACATTTCTTAAAATCATGCATATATAGGATATTTGACGCACATCATCCCCTTTGCCAAACAAACTGTAGCACACGGCGCGCCTAATACTTGGCACATGCAAAGTTGGCCAACCAACAATGCATAGCATGTGCTTGAACTCAAAACTTTAATTACAAATGCATTGACGGATCCCTAACTTATTGAATCTAATTTATGAAGTTGGAACTGAACTTGGTTCCGGGTTCGCTTGTTGGAAATTGGATCTCGACAACTGTACAATAGTCCTAACTCCAACACGAAAGACGAAACCAGGGGAACTCTAAGTTCCAAGTTGGGCATCTGCATCAATCAATTCGACTCTGGCTGTGTTTAGATGGAGGCTGAAATTTTTTTGAAGTATGTCGGACACACATTTAAAATATTAAATATAGACTAATTACAAAACTAATTACAGATTCGGTCATTAAATCGCAAGACGAATCTAATGAGTCTAATTAATCCGTCATTAGCACATGTTTACTGTAGCAATTTATTGTCTAGTCACTACTTAATTAGGCTCATTAGATTCGTCTCGTGACCTACACTCCATCCATATAATGGGTTATTTTTTTCGACTACATTTAATATGCCATACATGTGAGGGAAACATGCTTCGAAAAAATTTCCAGCCCCATCTAAACAGGGCCTCAGGGAAAGGGAAATTTTACATTTATAGAAAGGCCTGACAACGAAGGTATGTTTGTGGTAAATATGGAACTTTCTTGATTCTCAAAAATTTCCAGGACCTCGATCACCGCCCGGTCACGCGTCGGCTCCAGGCAATGCCCCCACTACAAATAGTACCAACCAAGCAATGCCCCGGAGATAGGTCGCCAATAATTACGCAAACGGGCTCTCAGCACGTACGCCTTCTCGCATCTCGCAACACAGCGTCGTCTACGCACTAGTACACACGAGCGCTCGACATGGCTCTCCCGACGCGCCGCGCCGGCGTGCTCCTGCAGTCCCTCGTCGTCGTCCTGGTGGCGCTCGCGGCGGCCTTCATCAGCTGCGCGGCCGCGGCCCGAGCCCCCGGGATCCTTCAGGAATAAGTGGAAGCCGCGGCGGCGCCTGACCAGGGACAGGCCCCCGCCGCGGGCAGCGACGCCATGTCGGTCGAGCATGTCGCCGTCGTCGACAAAAGCAAGCTTCCTCCGCCGGTGTTATTGACTTGTTGTCACGATAGGCCATGCACCATGCATCGTTCATACATATCATACTGTGTCCCTTATAGTAAAGCTGATGATATGTTCATTGCTGACGCGCTTTGTTTAGATGGGATCACACTTGCTTCTGGATTACAATCTCGCTGCAGGTGCCTGAACAAGCCACAGGATGCTTTGCTAGTATGCTTGCATAATTCGCACAAGAGAATGCTAAGCAGAGTGCTCATAAAAACTAATAACAAATCAAAATTCCTTCCGAGTTCCCGAATATGTCAGACGTGGGCATGCTTGCTTTTGTTCCTTGGCATGCAGGCTTGAAGAGAGTCCCCATGCTGCCGTACAAAAGTAGTGATTTCAAAACATAAAAAGGTGCGTCGACAATTGCAAATTAAAGAAAACAACCGGCAGCTTAACACCAACCAAAATTTCCCTATGCAAAAATCGTTTACTATCGCATGATAATTCATTTGAAATAGACTAAGGGACAATTACGAGTGTCCGATCGCGCGTAGAAAGTTTTAGACACCGAAAAAGATGAATTAATGTGACGAACCAGACACCAACAAAAGTCGAGCACCTATCTAGCGAAGCCTGATCCACTCACTCGGCCACCATTGCCGTTTTGAGATGTGAACAGCTTGACCGACCACGCGGCTAGCGGGTTCTACTACTAGCTTGCTAGACCCCAGCCGGAAACCGCCCAATGGCCGCGTTTAGATGTTTCGCGAAAAAAATTTACAGTATGTCGGGCACACATTTGAAGTATTAAATATAGACTAATTACAAAACTAATTACAGATTATGTCAATTCATTGCAAGACGAACCTAATGAGTCTAATTAATCCGTCATTAGCACATGTTTACTGTAGCAATTTATTGTCTAATCACGACCTAACTAGGCTCATTAGATTCGTCTCGCGGAGTACACTCCATCCATATAATGGGTTATTTTTTCGACTACATTTAATATGCCATGCATGTGAAGGAACGTACTCGGAAAAAAAATTCGCGAAACATCGCCATTTGTAAGCCGCATCAACGGCACGCTGGTGCGCAGCAATTTCTGGGCTCCTGCCTGCTGAAGTGACAGGGGAAGCAGCCGGGGAGCTCACCGCAAGTGCCGCATGGTGTGAAAATAGGAAAAAGTCCGTATCACCCTTCAACCTATGGGGATGGATTACGTAACCCCTCAACCTATGAAATAGTCTATATCACTCCTAAACTTTCAGAAACCAGTCAAATTACCCCTAAAGCAATTTTGAAAAATCATAGTAAATCATAGAAAAATCATAAAATGGAAAATCTAATTGTGTTGGACTCCAAATGAGTAGATCTACACAGTGAACATATAATATGGTATGGTTTAGTGCATTTTTTGTGTAGCTTTATATCTATAGTTTTCTTCATAACTGTAAAAGATTGTACTACAACATACCACATTATATGTTCACTGTGTAGATCCGCTCATTTGGAGTCCAACACAATTGGATTTTTCATTTTATGATTTTTCTGTGATTTACTATGATTTTTCAAAGTTGCTTTAAGGGTAATTTGACCGGTTTTTAAAAGTTCAGGGGTGATATAGATCGTTTCATAGGTTGGAGGTTATATAGTCCGACTAGACTTTTTCAAATGAAAATATCAGCGTGATGGGCTCATGGACACGCAGCTAGCTAGCTTCTTCATTCTCTCCCCACGTGAACGTGCCGCTGCTCAGACGTCGTCGTCGTACTCGTACGTACTACACCTTTGCACGTTCCAGCACACCAGAGACCAGACACCTGCAGGGCAAAACCGTACGCTCTGTGCCTCGTTTCGGTAACAAGAAGGCATGATCAGATCGAAAGCGGACGCATTCGATACACACGGTTCGACACGACGGCGTCGTGCAGCCTGCCTAGCCAGCAAACGATCGAGGCAAAGCCGCAAGCACCCCCACACACTGTGATGCACATGCACTGCATGCGTGTTAACGGAGAGGCGTGCCCGGGCACGGACGGAACCCGCGCCGCGGCGCCAAGTCCCCTCCGCCCAGAGCTCCGGCGGCCGCCGTCGCCGGCGGCGGCGGCGGCCCGGCCCCTGCGTCTCCTCCCTCCCTTCCTTTTCTTCCCTTCTTCCGTTCGCTCCCCACCCCACCCAACCCTAACCCTAACCCTAGGTCGGGTCGCCATGGTCGGTTTCCTCGTGGCCACTGGAGCTTCGTCGCCGCTCCCAAGGCCTCTCCCTCCGGTCGTCGCGCTCGTCGTGGCTCGCCCCCGCCGCCGGGCCCGGGCCCTGCCGCACCGAGCCCCCTCTCCGTCGCGGGCCGCCGCCGCCGGGAGCTCCCTCGCGTCGCTCCCCCGGGCCTCCGGCGCGGCCGCCGCCGGATCTGGCCGACCCGGCCGCGCGGCGGAGGTGGTGGCTTCCCCTCCCCTTCGCGAGCCGCCGCTGCCGTAACTCTTCCCCGGGCTCCGCCCAGGAGCGCGACGACGGGCGCCGCCGCCATCCCAGCGGGTGGTTCGGCGCCGCCACCTCCCCGGCGCCACGGGATGCCGCGCCGCCGCCCCTCCGGCTGCCTGGCCGGCGGGCGCCAGGCTACGCCACCACCTCCCGGTGGGCGTCTGGCCCGCCGCCAGAGGCAGCCCGCTGCTGGCCTGGGCCTAGCCCGGCCAGATCTGGGTCCGGGCCCGCCTCAACCAGATCTGGGCCTAGTCCCAGATCTGGGTGCGGGCCACGGGGGAGGCGGACCCACCTCCACCAGATCTGGGCCCCGGCACCCGGGCCACGGGGGAAGCGGCAGGCTTCATCATGGTTGGTGCTGGCACTGCTCATTGTCGTGTCGTGTCGGATGGAGGAAGTTAGCGGTTGTTTTGGTCGTGCTAGTAGTTTGGGTCGTTAATGTCGTCACTCTCTGTGCCTGTGGATGTCCTTCATCGTTACTTTCACCATGGATTGCTCGCTGCCATCCCATCGTTTGGCTCCCATCCTAGGCTCGGTAGTTCCAGTGTGGAGTTGGCTTTGGAAGCATTCGGCGAAAGCTTGGGCCGGTGTTCACCGGTCCCGATAACGGCTGCGTTCTTGACGTTTACCTCGCTGGAGGCGTTGTTGTGGCTTCCAAATCCATTTGGTTTCGCCAGGTGAAGACTTGGACTGCTCTGCCACGGGCAGTCGGACGATGGCGGCGTCGACGTCGTTCCCTCCGTGGAGGCATCGTCCTGCAGGACCCTCTCGCTCTACCTCCCCAGCTCGGGTTGTTAGTCGTTCGGTGATGTGCGTGGGTTCATGGTACTTTTCCCTCCCACGGGCTTTTGGTCGGGTCAGATGCTTATCCCGTCGTGGTCGTCAACTCTTCTTCTACGCCTATTCTCGTGCTTTATCAACATCGCCTCGCTTGCCTAGGTCGTCGTGTCTTTGGCGGATGCGTTGCTGCCCCTATTATTCTCTTGGATGTTTTCACGATATTTGGTGGATGCTTTGCCACCTTTGTCAGTTCGGGCGGATGTTTGGCCGCCATGTTCCTGTTGCCCGGTGGATGCCTAGCCACCTTTGGTCGTCGTCTGTTGATGGACTGTCGCTCTTCTCTTCGCTGGCGGTTGCCTAGCCGTCGTTTGGTGGATGCTTGGCCACCTCTGCTGCTTCCCTGGCGGATGCTTGGCCGCCATGTCTCTGTGTTTGGTGGATGCTTTGCCACCATTGTTGTTGCTTGAAGCTCTAGGCGATCTCAGCGGTGTTGTTTCTCTTCGGTAGGCTTAGAAGCTTTATCTTCTTTAGGTTGGTAGGTTGTGGGGGTTAGGGTAGCCGCTTTGCTTTCTGGTTGTAGGTTGCCAGGTCGTTTGATTTCTTCTTCTGCTTTGCTTTCGTTTCGTGTTGTGTTACGCTTTGAGGGTCTCTCAAAGTTGTTTCGTTGTAAAACTCTCTTCCGCTTAATGAAAAAACGTGCTATGCACGTTCTAAAAAAACGGAGAGGCGTGCCCACACCCCTGCGGCCTGCCCAACCAGCGGAAGCCGAGAGCGGTAGCGCTCCACGACGCCACGGGACGGCTTTCGCTCTGCACCCCTGTCGCAATCGGCGAAGGCCCGGCCCCAAGCAGCGGCTCGTGAACACGCACCTGTTGCTTGGCGCTCTTGCCTCCGGCCTCCTGCGTCCTGTGCTATTATTCATGATGATTGATCAACATCAACTCATCAAGAACAGTGGGCATCGGGGTTTCCTGTTGTTTTCACGTGTCAGCGTTCCCTCCGGCCCCCTCTGATCGTCCGACCTTGCGCTAGCTGGCGCGCGGCTCACTCCAGCAAAATCTCGCCAACGACATATATATATATGTGTGAGTAACTTAGAGTGTTTGGCATATAGAGACGTTTTAGGTTTATAAACTTAATTTTAAATAAGTACACGTAGACATTTAAACTTGGCATGATGCATGTCCCATTCCCTATCAGCTTAAGTGTAGCGTAGGTTACATTGTTGGAGTATAAGTGATCGAATTGCTCACATTTTCCTATCAGCTTAAACTTTTAGGTTGAATTGGTTGGAGCATACAACTCAATTTGGTATACCTAGTATTTTGGTGTTTTTTTATGCAAACCACAACGTGTAGCATATAGTTTTACAAAGCAATCTCTAGAGATTAGCAAAATTAGAAGTAGGTCCACAACATCCCATTCTTCTCTGCAGTACCTAACAAAAAAAAACATCGGATCCATGAGTTATAAATCGGTCATTTGTATGCAGGAGTAAATTTGATTTCTGAAAATGAGGATTTGCAGAGCTTGGGGATACGGAAAACTCTCGTTTGTGGTAAATAAACATGGGACTTGTTTGAAATTGCTGGACTTCGAGCACCACGGTCACCCACGCGTCAGCTCCAGTCGCCCCCTCGGCTATAAATACCGGGGCAATGCCGCGCTGATAGTCGCACGCTCCCCCAGTCAACACTCTCCAGTAGTGCGTTCGTGTCTCGCATCTCGCCGTCGTCGACAAGCGCGGCGGAGGAGGCGGCGGCGGCGGTCACTCCGGCGGAGGAGGCGGTGGTCACGCCGGCGGCGGAGGAGAATCTGCTGGTGGCCACTCCACCGGCGCCTCAAGTGGCTAAGCGGAAGGAGCCGGCGGTGGCTCCGGCGCCTCAGGTGGCGAAGCGGAAGGAGCCGGCGGCGGTGGCTCCGGCGCCGCCGCCGGCGCTGGCGCGAGGGCTGCAGCCACGGGAGGAGGTTCGAGCGGCAATGGGCGCCGCAGCGCCGCGGCCGGCGCGGGCGAGCGTGGCGCGTGGAGGGCTGCCGGCGCCGGCGCTGCCCTCGCCGCCGCGCTCATCGTCGTCTGGTGAACAACCAACGTTCAGGTTCGACTTGGACGGATGGATGACTTCGTAGTCGTAGCAGATCAGTAGCTTGGTTCACTGGAACTAGTAGAAGCACCAGCAGATTCTCGTGGTCCGTGGAGTAGTTGTGAACTTGTTGTGATCGCGTAGCGTCTATCGTCTTCGTCTATCGAGTCCCTTGTCATCAGGCACCAAGAAGCAAGAACTAGCAGAGTTCGAATGTTGTGTTGTCGTATCTGTAATGCTGCGTTTGGGGGTTTTTAACTTGACACCATCGCTCGTACTTTGTGACATTTTCTTTTACTTGCAAGCGTTATAACGTACTGCATCACGAAACAGTAATGCAAAAGCGCCGCTCGCCAGCCACGGCCTTGTGGGAAGCAGCACTGCAGCAGCTCGAGTTCACGGGGCACTGCTCACTCCTGCAGCCGCTCCGGATGCCCTTATCAGTTATCAATAGCACAGTAGCACTTGAGGTAGTCGCACAGAGGTGACAGAGCAGATCTGTTAGAATCTGATACCCCTCGTTATGCGCAGCAACCCTTGGATCTTGAAAGGATATTGCGAGTACAACACGTGCTTGCACAGTATCAAGAACGAAGTAGACGAATCTCGTAGAAAACCCTAGTTGACGACGTTGAAGCAACCACAACAAGATAATAGGATTTGGCGAAGCCGACCGCAAATTTTTTAAGCACAACTCCGAAAGAGTACAAGTGATTGCCGCTCCCTCACAACTCTACTTGACCCTCTAGGACCCTCGGATTTTTGCCTCATACAAGAATCTAGTGCTTATAGAACTATCTAGCCTATTCCTCTTGAGCGCTCCTAATTGCTTCTCACAAGCCTTGGATGAGACCTTGGTGTTTGCCCTTGGCTTGATTGATTTGATAGAGCCTCTACCCCTTGTTTATATAGTCCCCTCCAAAGCCCCATACATGCAAGTAGGAGTCCTACTCCTAGTAGGATTCATCGCTCAAGTCCTAGTAGAACTAGAAGTCCTAAAGCACACCCCTATTGAGTCCTAATCCAAGTAGGATTTGAGTCACAATACAACAAGATCGTCATAAGCTCATAGCCATTGGCCCGTCTGCATCAGCATGTGAACTCTGGCGTGAAATAAATTGGCCACTTCCTCCTCCTTCGACGGTTCCGGGCGGGCGTGGCCGCCCGTGCTGCCTCAAGTGCTCGCCGGCGCGCGCGGCGGCCCTCGGCGGCTGGCCACGGATCCGGCGTGGCTCCGTCCGGATACGGTGGCCGGACGACGGGAGGCGCATGAATGTGTGTGGAGGAGCGGCGGCCGGCGTTGGGATGCGGCGGCGGCGGCAGCCGGCGCGGGCGGCACCAGTAGCGTCAATGGCGGCGGCCGGTGTGAAGGGGCGCTTGGGTGGTAGCTGCGGGTCGTGGCCGGGGTTGCTGGCTGGCTGTGGGCTGGGCTGCTGGCCGTGGCCTAGCGGTGGCCTGGGCTGGTGGCTGGAGGTCTTAAGCCGGCGCGCTTGGTGCAGTGGTGACCTCGGCGACGGCTGGGCAGAGGCGTCGCTCTCATAGCGGTTTCAGATATCTGAGTCCTTGGTAGAGGAGTGCGAGGCGGTGGAAGAGGCGAGGCCCCCACGCGGAGTGGCCAGGATCAGTGTTTTTCATCGACACTGCGACGGGAGTATTCTTCCGATGCTCGAGTGGGACTAGGGGATCGACGATCGCGTGTGTGGCTTGAGGTTGATTCCCCATGGTGGAGGAGTTCGAGGTGCCGCTTAGGCTTGCAGCGGGCCACGGCTTTTGGCGTGGCACAACGTTGGTGATGACAGTGCATTTTGCGGAGGCATCTTGCACTTTCTCTCCCGGTTTGTGGTGGTGTAGAGTCTTGTTGGGTGTGTTGTTTATGTGGTGGTGGTGTTCGTTTCGGCGCGTTATGTATCAATGCTTCTTCTTCTTATATGATATGGCTGTGCTCCTGCCTTTTATTTTAAAAAAAAAGAGTGAGCATAAAACCAAAATTAAAAGAAGCAAAAATTCCTGCCCAGCTCCCGAATCAGACATCATTGGCCAAATGTCTGCCTTCGAATCGCCAGAAGTTAGTTGCAATCATCCACCGGCGTCTCTCGCTGCTGTCCTTTCCATGATGAGACGAGTGCTTTTTGTTCCTTGCCATGCAGACTAGCAGAGAGTAGTCCACTTGCCACACAAAGTAAGTGATTTTAGGGCATAAAAGGTGTGACGATGTAAATCAAATACATATATGCTGTCAGCTTAACACCAGCCGGAGAAATTTCGCACCATATAGTGTCTTCAAAATGGTTTAACCATTGCCCCATTGGATACTCCATGATTGTTCCAGAATCAACACCAGTTATAACAACGACATGAAGTGTTTATCTTTCCCGCACGTACGGTAGGCTTTTCATCACACGCCACCAAGACACCTTGGCTCTAGATGATACCTTGATTCTCTAAATCTTCGTTACAAAATGTTTTTCTTTTGGAAGAGGAACTGCTTGCATAATTCACATGCATGCATGCATGCAGACTCCTGCGCCTACATCTATGCGAGCTAGAAATTACTATACAAGATTAGATGGACTACAATCTTCCTATAGCTAGTCTTGTGGTGTGTACAGCTTACGCCACTAGTCATGTGCATGCATTCAGACTGAAGAAACACGATTAAGTCAGGTCATGTCGCATAGAGAGTAGTTTAGATGCCGAAAGGATGTCGTCATGTCGACCAAAGCCTATACGTACTACCGAGTACCATGTCGTCTGATCTCGATTGCCGTTTTGAGATGTGAACAGCTAGCTTGCATTGATCCCGCGGCACACGCGGCTAGCGGCCTAGCTAGCCCAGCCGGCGACCGAAAGCAGTAGCGGCTGCGTCAGGGCGTGGGCGTCAGCGGCACGCCGGAGCGCAACAATTTCCCCGTCCCTGCTTGCCAACTTTTCCTGCTCGTGGCTCACCACAGATCGACAGGCGAAGCTGCCTACAGGGAACAAGCAGCTCGAGCTCACCCCACAAGTGTCATGCACGGGCGGTGATCGATCCTCACCTCTTGTGTCCTGTCACACCACACCACCTTACTACGATCCTTCGCCGAATGCTCCGATCCCCTTCTAGCTTCGCGTACAGATCATGGGGTTTAATTTCCTTAGCAGTTGTAGGTTGATGAGGTGATGGCGCAGGGTAGGTTGCCGTAGCAGCCTGCATCAGCATCGCTCTGATTTGATGACCGGATGCATGAGAATAGCTAGGCAGCAGAGAGTGGAACACGGTATCGTGGCTGTGAACCTGTGGTTTGGCACATGCATGCACGGATTCGTGTCTTGTTGTCACGTGTCCACAAGTGCGAGAGGTGCATGTCATGTTGAGGTGAGATTTCACTCCAAAGCAAAAATGCAGAAAAAAAACTAAATGAAAAAGCGGGCACCTTGGTTTTTCATGAGCCTCGTTTTTGTTTGGAGGTATAAACAATAGGAAGAACAGCGCGCTAACGCCGCGCCGGTTACATATTACATTTGTAATCATTTATTACCATGAGTGGTTTTGGATTATCTATATTCCACTCATACATGAAACAGCCTCATGCACATACTGAATGAAGTAGGTAATATGCATGGAAGGTAAGCACACGATAGTTATCTATATTCCACACATACATAAAACAATCACAAACACATACTGAATGAAGTAGGCAATATGCACGGAAGGTAGGCACGCAGTAGAAATTATGGACAACAATAATGTCCTATCGGCATGAATCCTTGGCAAGTTCAGATGGTGGCAAGGCTCTCGACCATGGAGAGCGTGGTCATGTTGACACAGAGTGCATAGGAGGGCCTTTAACGCCGCCCCGCTAGAGCTCATGGGATTTGAGGACCAGAGCGATGCGTGGTTGCGCTGTCGGCTAGCTGGCCGGTGACAACTAAGAGAAGGGATGAACTATGGTTCGGCGAACTCGCACTCTCCGAAAGAGGTGGTTGTGGGGTTCAAGCATCAGGTCGTTGCGCCCGAGGGGGATGAATTATGGTTCAGCAAACTCGCCCTCTCCGAAAACGATGGTTGTGGGGTTCAAGCGTCAGGTCGTTGAGCCCGAGGAGGATGAACTATGGTTCGACGAACTCGCCCTCTCCGAAAACGGTGGTTGTGGGGTTCAAGCATCAGGTCGTTGAGTCTGAAGGGGACGGTGGCTCCCTAATCTGAACAGGGCCTCGATAGGAGGAGTAGAGGAGGCTAGTTGACACGTGAGTAAGAGCAGAGGAGGCGACAAATCGAGAGAGCAGCCAAGAAACAGAATATTTGTGTCCTATTTTTAACTTCCTGGGGAAGTAAGGACAACTTTAATGCGCTGAGGGGTATCACAATTTCATTTGTCAACCATAGAAAATAGTAATATGCGGCGACTGAGCAATTGTGTAATAGCGCAATGCTGGAACCATGTGGCGAGTGAGGACGCACCGGCTTGGCGGGGGGCTTTTCTCGATATCGATGTACCTATTTCTTCTGAAGACAATGTTGAGGTATCGCCAGGCGTGACACTCGTGCGAAAAAACAATAATGTTGTTATAGACACACTTATGCGAGCAAAGACACTTCAATTCTGGGTGGGCGCTTTGTTTTAGCGACATGAAAGCATCTATTTTTCCTGTTTTTTCTGAAGACTATATTATTTAGAGACAACGCCGTGATACTGCGAGGCATGACGCTCGTACGGGAAAAAATAACGCTGCTACTACAATAGCAGAGACACGTTTAGAGACAACGCCGTGATACTGCGAGGCATGACGCTCGTGCGGGGGAAAATAACGCTGCTACTACAATAGCAGAGACACGTGACACTGTTATAGAAAAAAACTCGACGCCATGTAACAAAACAGCAACACGTGGTACCGTAGCAACTTTGACCACTATAGCAAACTGTACACTGTATCTACGGTACCTAGAGTAGCTGGGAGCGCTCCATTCCTCCCCGCAATATAAAGTACACTATATATTTATATATATAGATGCTGTTTGCATTTTTGTTTCGTGGTAAAGTTGCTTTGGAGCTATATATAGGGTCTAATTTTTGGAGACTCAGATGTTGCTTTGTGCACTCTTTGTTTTGATTTTTTAACCGTCATTCTTTCTTTATTATTTTCTTATTTAATTTAACGGCTTGGTGTGTTAGCACATTTTTGGAGGCGCGGAGACCAGAATAATGATGATACCTCCCAAAATGCATATAAAACTGTGAGTACCGGTGAGCGATTCTGCAGCTACTGGGAACAAATGAAGAGACCTAGATCCCCACCTGTGGAGGAGCGGCGGATCGGAGGCGGGGGAGGGAGGAGCGCCGGCGGCGGCGCTCTTCCGTACTACGGCGGCGCTGCCGCCGGAGCGGGATCGGCCGCGCACGGGCGCCGAAACGACGCGGGCGAACCTCGCGGCCGTGGCGTCTGGATGGTCTCCGCTGCCACTGCCGGCCTCGCGGCCGCCGCGCTCTTTTAGCGCGCGCTGAGACGACCGGCGGCGCAGAGCACTTATCTGTGTGAATTGATACTCCGTACTTGATAGCCGTAGTTCAGTAGGCAGTAGCAGATCGGTTCATATAGGAGTACGTACGTGTAATGTAAGTATATCACGCACGCTCGATGTCACATGAACCGAAGCTGATGCAGCAGTCAGTAGCGTATCATCTACTACCGTGCTTTTTGTGGAGTGGATTGGTTTCATGCAGGCGGTTTCAGGTTAGTTTTCTCGATCTGGAATCTCCGCGCAAATGAAAGTATTGACTATTACGGTGTGCCAACATTATTAAGCTCTTATAAGATGCATGTTTTCTATCCCCTTTTGCATTGCTTCGATTTCTTTTTAGTATTTTTTTTTAGTTTTTAGCTGCAATCACGAAGAGTGTGTTTAATTGCTCATCTAATCTACTCGATGGTGGTTGCCGGCGTGGCCAAACGTCGTCGTCTCCGCGGACGCCAGCGCAGAAAGCCGTGTCCGTCGGGGACTCCGCTTCGGCTGGCGCCAGGGGCCTTCACCGCCTCTCCCCGCTCATAAATAGCCCCCGCCGGACGACCTCTTCCCCTCGCGCTTCTAGTCTAGTTTTCTTCTCCTCCCTTTCCGGTGCTCGGCGCCTTGCCTGTCTGTCCCCTGCCTCAGTGCCTCGTCGCCTTTGCGTTTTTCATCTCTCCGTTTCGATTTCAGCCCGTGCCGTTTCTTATTCTCCGGTTGATCTGTTTCGCCCGCTCTTGCCCTTCCGTGCTCGCAGATTCCCCGGGGCGGTCGCACGCGCGCGCGCCTCCGACCGTGTGGGTGTGGTGCGGGGGAACGGGTCGAGTTTTGTCGACATGCTGATTGGTTTATGGTTTATTTTTCCTGTGACTCAATTCTCCGCTATTTTCGTTTCGATCCTCCTTTGGTCGTCCTAGTCTTCTCAGCGTGTCGGTTGCTTTAGATCCCAATTGGGAGTTCAGAATTTGTCACCATGGCAATGGATCGCAGGATCAGACTCTGGATGACTGGAGGTTGTGGCAGCTGGCAGGTCAGTCTCTCATCATCAGATCAGGTAGTTCCATTGGTTTCGTCACTTGGATGTTGGATCCAGCGGTTTCAGGCTAGTCCGCACCCGTGATCTTCTCCTCTTCTGAGGCTTCTATGATGGATCATTGGTTATTACTACTCTGCACAAGAGGTGGACTCTCAAGGCCCTGGTTGATCACTGTAACAGCTTATCTCGATTTTGGCATGTGTATGTTTGTTGTCCTTTACATGCAGAAGGGATCATGCTCACTGATCAACGAGTTATACTGAAGAGTGTAGGTTTGTTTGCCTATGATTCATTGGTTTCGATTTGTTATGGCTCACGTTTGTTTTGATATGACGGTAGAATGTGAAGAGTGTTTTGCAAATGATTAGAAACTGGATCAACCTGATTGGGATTGTTACTGAATCAACAGGGGATGTCACGCTGATTGGAATGGAATTGTCTAGATCAGAGTTCGTAGCATAAGCAGATCAAGACTGTTTGGATATCTCTATAATGTGTTCTAATTTTATTGGTACATGCACAGTCTAACTAAGATCGCTGTAATTTTGACTTGGATTGGTGGTTCTTCTCCAGCTATTTTTTTATATGAACTGCTGATTGTGGTGAGTGAGTCTGCTGTCTTCACGTATAAGGGTCCGTGAGTTTTATCGAATAACAATTTTTCTCCTGCTTTTCTTATATGATGAAACAAATAATGTTCTATCCTGCACTTTTCTTTTACAGATTGACTTGGCTACCTTTTCTGCTTGATTAGTCCTTCTGCAGTCGTGGGAGACATTAGCAAGCAGCTGTCAGCTGATATTGCCTGTCATAATCAGGCTTTATCCCTATCCCCTCAGTTTGATGCATGTTACTATGTTAGTGTTAAGGTTTCCACTGTTAGTTACCATTGAATGACCTCTCACTCATTGCAGATACCTACCTGATTCATGTGTGAGGGATGCAGTTGAAATCTCACCCTGGTTTGTCAAACCTACCACCTAATTTTGTGGTTAGGTATGAGCGGCTTCCACCTCAGAGTGCACAATGGTCATAGCATGGTTTTTAATCATTGCAAGGTAGCTAGCTGATAATTTTTTCAAGAGGAATATGTCGAGTGGATTCTGTGTTGTTAGCCGTGTTAACAAGTTCTAAAAACTCTTTACGTTCAACATGTTTTTTTTTGTGAATCTATATATATGAAATTGCAACTCAGTTGAAAATTCATGCAGCGGTAGAAGATACTAAGCATATTTTGGAGCTTCAATTCAAGCCAGATGAGGAATTTTCTGACTACAAAAGCTTAGGTGCTGCCCTATTAACTTTCTGACACTCAATTCAACTCTTTTCAAGTTTATGTTTGCAGATCTTTTAGCTCATCCGTCTGGTAGTGCATCCAATTGGGCATTGTGATAGTTTGGGACATCTATCTGTGTCCGGATTGTGCAGGACTAGTTTGACACTAGACTTGTAGCAAAAAAAAAGCACTAATCTGAGGTCAAGTAAGCGCCTAATTGATGACTTTACATTGGTTTGGTTACTTGCATTTGGTGATTTCAGATCTGAATGGCTGGCTGTGCAATATTGTGACTCTCCAATGGATAACGATGCCATAATGTGAGGTTTCAAGACCTTGGATTTATTAATAATGCCATAATGTGAGGTATGAGACCTTGGATTTACTCAGAAATCTTATTGAGCTGATCTTGGTTGTTAGCTTAGAGTCTGTGCAGAGATGTAGGTTTGACTGCAGAGATTGAGCAGGAGGGTAGAGGTTTAATAGTTGATGGTAATTTTAATATTATGGTCTTATTGTCAGTAGCTATGAGAGCTCTGATTGAGTTCATATTCAAGTATCTATATAATGGAAAGATTGTGACATATTGGAAAGATCACAACATTCTCCAGGCCTCTTGCTTCTGATTTGTTGCATCCATTCTGATCACTTCCTTTCTGTTCTTCAGCAATCGAAATTAGTGGATGCCTGGGATTCCTTTTTGCTGCAGCAATTGAAATATAAGCACGCTCCTACTTCCTAAGTTAGATCATCAATTAAATTCAGTCATTTTACTCTAAAGTTCTTGCAGATGTGATACATAGATGACGAGATGGGATTTCCAATCATGATGAGTTCATGATCGTTCTCTTAAGTCATCATTTTGTTCAATCAATAACGATTGCTCCTTTCATTTTGGATCTACTTTGTCTGAACTTAGTTGTTGGTTGGCTTCCATCAGTCCGCTAAGCAAAGGATGGATGCTATTTCCCAAGCTTGTGGTTGTGGATTCTCCTTCCTTCCTGTGTTCAATAATCCTTTCCACATGCAGTCTTTATCCTACTATGATATGGTGTTCTCTGGAATGCTTATAATTTTGCAATTTTGCACTATCTTGCTCTTAAATTTCATCCCCTGGTGCAGGTTTTCATCTTTTGAGCTGTTTTCTAGAAGATATGGTGTGCAGGAATGAATTCTCTCCCTGTAGGTCTCTATTTGATTTTTCAAAGATGATGCTTAAAGTAATAACGTCCTGCCTTATTTAGTGATAAGTTGCATCTATCTGCACTGGTTGGAGCTGAGAAATGAGCATCTAATATTCACCAATGATAAAGCAGGGGAACATTACCACTTTCTTTTAGCAATGATAATTACTGATTTTTTATTTGGAGTGCTGGTTCTTATTATCAAATATTTGTCAGCGAGTGGATGCATGGTGCCTGTTGGGATATCAACTATGGAATGATTTCTATCAGTAATGTAGAACTTATGTATGATATATACTGAATTCCGCTACCGTCCAAGATATAAATGTTGCAACCAGATGCATGCTCATTGTTTTTTTTATTCTATGAAATCATGCTAATATGGAAGCTGGATGACATTGGATTTGCACAAATGTAACTGAAAAGCACACAATAGTCTGAAACTTATCAGTGTTGTCTTTCCTATAGCTATTAGTTCTGATTTGTGGCAATGGAAGTGCAGATATGGTCGACGGAATGAATGTTGCTTGGGCAGAACTAGCTGACAATTCAATGACACTCAAAGAGCGTGCCTATTTGATAATTGGCATATTTTTAGTCCTGCGACTGAATTAGTAGATTCTAAATTAAAGTTTGAAATTGGCAGTGCAGTCCTCGCCTTTTGTTTCAATACTGATTGAATGAGTGTCAACTGATTACCCAAAAGAACATTTCTTGTCAGGTTTTGGAAACTATCGTCCTTTGTTTATACTAGATAGAAAAGGTGTTCTAATCTCAGTTTATTTTGTATAAGTGTGCAATCCATTGATCATATTTCTCGTGGTTTCAACATTTGTTTGGTGTTTCTTTTTGTCTTCCTGATTGGCCTCATTGTTTCGGTTTTCTGTAGTGTTCTTTTTTTTTTCCTTTCTGATTTTGTGGCTTGTTTGTTTGTGGTTTAACACTGCCTTTGCCGGTCCCAAGCCCGGATGAAAAAATGTGGAGGGAACGGCAAGTAGCTCTGTTTGTTGCTTTGATTTGCTCCTGAACTTTTTTGTCTAAAAAATTACAAACACAGCTGATGATATTTGATGAAAATTTATAAATAAATTGAAGTGAGTTTATGCCAGCCGCCTTGTTAGTTTGATACTAATTTCTTATGAGTTCGTATAAGGTGTGTGCGCATTTCAAGGTTCATTTTATCGTCTTTTAACCAACAATGGTCAAGGGTTTCATAAGACTCAGATAAATTTAGCAACCTTAAATGTAAGTACGTTCATATAATGTCGCTGTGACGCTGTAATAATCACGGCAACCTCCGCTGTTTTTCTTTTTTAAAGCTGCGTCGTCGTCTGATTTTCAATTGAGCTAGTAATATATCGTTTGAACGTTCCAAAAAGCCATTGGTGTACCTGTCCAGAACCTGATGAGACGAGCATCCTGGTTCCTGACTTCTTGTGTAAGTTTAATTAGTTCGTTAGACGACGCTAGATAAACACCGCAACTGCTACACCTCCCTGATGCGTACGCATATTGTGTAAGTTCGTTAGACGCTAGCTAGATAAACATCGCAACTGCTGCACCTGATGCGTACGCAGCGCATAAAAAAATATTTCAGTTTATTTTCCAGCACAAAATATAGGAAATTAAAAGATGTTCAACTCGCCTTCCCTCACCGTATAAAACGCCAACAACCAGCCTGGGACGACACGGGACGCGATCCAGGGCAACTGCGAACGAGATATCATCTACTCGTACATTGATCCGAGCAGTGACCAGCGACGAGCCGACGACGAACCGAGGGACGGCCGCCATGACGGGAGGCAGGAGGACGAGGCTGCTCTGCGCGGCGCTTCTGTTGCTCTGCGTGGCCGCGTTCTTCCAGGGCGCTGTCTGCGGCGGCGGAGGCGGTGGAGGCGGTGGCGGCGGGCGAGGAGGCGGCGGAGGTGCTGGTGCCGGTGAAGGTGAGGGAGGGTTCGGCGGAGGAGGCGCCGGTGAAGAGGAAGGCAGCGCAGGCGGGTTCTCTGGAGCTGCCGCTGGAACGGTCGCCACCACCGCCGCCGCCGCAGGACCGGTTTCCGATGGGAGCGAACCGCTTGGGCGTGGCGCATGGAGAGCCACTGGTACCACCGCCGCCGCCATTGCGGCCGCTGCCTTCATTTGGTGATGGTGTGGTGGCCTATGTGGCTATGTCCATTAGAGTCGAGTGATGGGATCAGCTGCAGCAGTTTAGTAGTAGTAGATAAGTGCGGCGTGTAGAATCGAATAAGCATGTACGTGAAGGCTTTGTTTTAGCAAAAGGTTTAGTCTGGAGTAGTATTAGATCAATCAATCAATGGAGAGATGGTTTCAGGTTACTTGTACTTTCGATCTGGAGGTGTCATGCAGATGCAGTGAAAGAACTGACAAGAGTTTTTGAGGCGTTGTCTGCCTCTGCCAGCACTAGGCATTAGCTCGCTTCATAGATGCATGCATGCAAGTTCCCTCCGTTCCCCATTTTCGATTGGCTCAATCAATGATTGATTTCATTTGTCAATGCTGCGCGTCTTGATCCGCCCTCTCGCTCTCGTCGTTCTGGCTTTCTGAGAGATGTTCAGTATTTTAACTTGTAACCATTTGACCTCATTATCCCCTACACACGCGTCTGCTAATGCAAAGGGAAGAAATTATGCAGCAGACGTGCCTTGCACGGTGCGCCTTCCCAGATAACATTGCGCCACAACTTTGCGCCTCCTGCTGACTTTGCGATTTTGCGAATGCCAACTGCCTGCCGGTTCGCTGGTGAGCCTCCCAGAGCTCTATAAAACTTGGAACGCTCGCCAACCGAGTCGGGCTGTGCTGGGGAACGTTTACCGGCGAGACATCCATGGGAGGCAGGACGAGGCTGCTCTGCGCGGCGCTGCTGCTGCTGCTCTGCGTGGCGGCGCGCCTCCAAGTCGCTGTGTCACCGGGCGGGGGGTGGCGGCGGGAGGGGAGGAGGCGGAGGCGGAGGCGGAGGTGGGGGCTCTGGCGGGAGGGGCGGCGGTGGAGGTGGAGGGAGCTCGGGCAGGAGCGGAGGCGGCGGGGGCTTTCAATCCGGCGGGAGCGACCCAGGTGGCCGTGGCGATAGGATGGTCTCCTGCGCCGCCGCTGCGATGGTTGCTGCCGCTGCGTTCGTTTGGTGGTGATCAATGCTAGTGAATCATAGCCGATTGAATTTGTAAATAATAAGCTCGTTTGCATGCGTACGTGTCACGCTCTTGTACATCGAAATAAGCTTGCTTCGTGATAAGTTGTAATTTGTAAATAAGTTCGTTCATTGTACGTGTCACGCTCTTGTGCATCAAAATAATCTTTGTGACGAGTTGTACAGCGTGTGATTGGTTTCTTGGGTTATCCCAAACCTGGCTAAGAGTTACGGAGTATGCATTACCAGCTTTAGCCTGGCTCCAATGATATTATACCCTCGACTCCTCGAGGTTATCATGTCATATATGACCAGGTTGAGCGCTGCGTTCTTTAAGCCATTACATCGAACACCTTGAGTGTATCATAGTGTACAAGGGATGGATGAGGCGGTAGCTGGTTTTGTCATGTACTCCCTCTGTTTTAAATTATTATAGATTGTTTTGGTTTTGTTAGATTAGTAGATTTTGCTACAAAATTAAAGGTAATGTTTATCTAGATATACAACAAAATCTATAAATCTAAAAAATCAAAATAACTTATAATTTGAAACGGATAGAGCAAAGGATAGATTGTATAGGAAAGAAAATAAAAGGATCAAAGGACATTTGTAGGCATGTTCTTGCTGAATTAGCTGCAGTCACTAACTTTTCTTGCATGGATAACAGAGGCAACTTTTTTTTCTAAAAAAGTCCTTTCACATTATCTGCATCTGGTAAAACCAGACTGTGCCTAGCAATCCAGCAGATGCTCTAGGCGCCAATCATGCAAAAATGATTTTCATGTAACGTGGCAGGTCGAGTATACAGTCTTTGAACTCTTCATATCCAGATACGTTCAATGAGGCATCTCTAAGTGGATACGGTTTCAGATTATTTCCCTTTCGAAAATGTAATCCGATAACAAGTGTTAAAGGAAAAGGTGTCTAAATAGTGTCATATAACAATGGATCAGTGCGCATGACGTGTTTAAATAGTGATTAGGCACTGCTTAGTTTCTCCTATTTTGCAAAAATTTTCCCTCTCGATTCCTGTGTCTCTTCTTACAATGCACGCTTTCCAATACATAATTTTTCTCCATTCTTCACTCTCTCTCCTAGATCTAAACAGGCCCTTAGTCAGCTATTACGTGGCGCAAACCGATGACAGATGACATAGACCGTTAGGGAACTGAGGTAGGGATAACTAGTGATACCGGTTTAGATAGTTGAAGGGTCGGTTTGCACCAACTGAAATAAAACACACTTTTTCCAATGTTAAATGGACGTGCTAAACAGGAGCTCAATACCTGCAAAGGAACTGTGGAATTCGAGCAGGGGTGGACTGATTTGATACATTTAGTCACCGACCATTACTGGAGTATGAATCTGATCTATCATGGGGTCAACTGCTGAACTGATCTCTCTGTCGCTTTTTTGAGTGAAGAATGCTGCCTAAATGACACGTCTGAATCTATCCGAATTCTCATTTAGAGCAAGAAACTGAGGAAGAAGCTTCCTCACCGGAGAAGCAACCAAAGCTATCAGCTATTCAGCTCTCGGGGGCGGTTTCCGCATCGCCTCCCCGCGCGCCATCGCCGCCATGGAGACGCAGGAGATCGCGGCGGCGGCGCGCCACTTCGCCGCCATGGCTCGAATCGTCGGCCCGGTCAGTCCCCGACTCCTCACCACCACCTCTTCAATCAGCTGCCATTTCCTCATGATTACCTCGCTAACTGCCGTGCCCCTCCCCCTCCCCGGCGCCTCCGCTTCCAGGACCCCAAGGCCGTGAAGATGCGCCGCCACGCCTTCCACCTCCACCAGTGCGTCCCCCTTCCCCCAATCCGTTAGTCCACTCGCTGAATTCGAGGCTCTCCGGAATCCCCGTGCTGACTTGGTGCTGGGTTGGGTTGGGTTACTTCCAGGTCGGGTTCCACCACGCTCTCGGCGTCGGCCCTGCTCCTGCCGCGGGGCGCCCTGGCCGACCCGCCGCCGCTGCTCGACCGTATCTGCGCGGCCCACGAGCATTCGGCGGGGGACGTCGCGCTCACGGCCGCGTCACTCGTCGAGCCGTTCCTGGTCGCGGAGCAGCGCGGTAACCCCGGCGAGGTTAGTAGGTCGCACTACTCTGCAATCACTCGTTCAGTGCTAGGCGTTTTGCTTACTTGCTTGTTTTGATGCCTGGCAGGAATTTCAGCCGAGGTTGGTAGCGGAGGCGCATCTTCATGTGCTTGTTGAGGTATGGATAATGAGAGCTTGTGTGGAATTTGGCATCCACTTCGTGCTGAGCATTCTATCACCGATAGTCAGTTGAGTGTCTCCTTGCCAAGAAAACTTAAACGGACTCACATTGATGATTGATGGAAATGCATCAATTACATGTAGAACTTAAGTATGTGGTTAATGCATGATATAATGCTCTTGGAATTTGTACCTTTCCAAAGTACCACTTTCAAAAAACTTTTCCAGAGATCCTGAGCGTGCTCTGCTGTGTGCAGCATGAGGAGTTGGGGAACACTCGAGATGGAAAGTCTGGACCTCCACGGTGGCTTTCAGCTCGATTGCTTGCCATGGTGAGTACTGTTATTTCGTCAGTCAGATTATAGTGTCACTAATGAGGATATTTTGAGTTCACAAACTGATGCACAAGTAAGATTTTGAATTAGATCTTTTACATGCCATGTGCATTTACTTTCGGTTTAAGGAAGTGTGCAACTCTGCATTACAGCAGCCCCTTATTGGTTTTAATTAAACTATGATCAACATTGTGTTTTATGCAGTATTCTACTAAATGTTTAAATCTTTATTAGCTGCTAGCGATTCATGTTTAGGCAAAGATTAGTTTCTTGGCTTTTCATTGACAATGTTCTGTGCCATCCTACCAATGACCTACAGTACGAACTTAAAGAGTGGCTTTGGGCTGCTCATTTAGAATAAACTGAGACTAGTAAGAAAAGAGGCATTTCATTAAAAAAAACCTTGTTACAACTTACAAATATTTTTTCCCCTATTATTTTGCTTAGCTACGAATGAATTGCATTTGCCCTTAGTTATGAGTTTTATCAACATTTGAGCTTAATGGAAGAAAGTTCATGGTTATGTAATAAGTATAAGAGAACATTTATAGGTTTTGGTTAGTCTCCATCCTTGATACTTATGCTTAAATGATTGATCAGCAGCCTGATTTCTTCACTAGGTTGATGTCCCTACAGCTGCTGGCTCTGTTTTGTCCTTACTAAAACATGACGAATCATTCATCGGAAGACCATCATGGGATGTAGGCTGGTCACTGGCCAATATCAATCAGAAACAGGTCTCGTTATTCATCAAATTAACTGATGTCCCTCTTTTGTCTTGCACTAAAATTTGACTTTCATTAGTGTTTCTCAGGTTGAAAATGATCTCAGATCTTCCCCCGAGTCTAACAGGAATAATGCATCTGTAGAGTTAATGGACCCATTGATGTTGGCCAAGTCTGCCACAAGAATTGCTATTCTAGGAATTCCGACTGTCAGTTCAAATGTAAGGCACAGGTTACCATATTTTTCCTTTCCTGAACATTTAGCACCTCGAAAATTACAAGCTGTAGTTCTTTACCATGTACTTAAAACTCTAGGCTATTGGTGAACAGAATGCAAGGCGAATCCATGTTTCAATGATGCAACACCGAGGAGACCCTTTATTGATAGTAGGATCTCCATTCGGGCTCATGTCGCCCTTCCATTTCTTCAACAGGTGTTTTTCGTATTCTACTGCTTTTAGCAGAATGTCTTTCAGTATGCCTCACAACTTAATACATGCAACCTGTCAAATCTCTGGATTTGGTTAACAAGAAAATAGTCTGGGCATTCATAATGTTGACCTATGTAATGGTAGACTCTAGACATTTTTAAAACATGGTAATGTTCCATATGCTATATGTTGGAGACTGTGAAACTATCGCTGTCTAGAATTTTATTAACTACTCCCTCCGACCCAAATTATAGGTTGTTTCTTGATTTGTAGTTTTTGCTATGTATCTAGACATAGAGTCTATCTTGGTGCACAGCAAAAGCTATGAACCTAGAAAAGCCAAAACAACCTATTATTTGGGACGGAGGGAGTATATCTATTGACCTTGAAGGCATATTCACTGTAACTGGAATGTCATGACATGCTATTATTCACCAACTTTTGTGCCATCGTTATTAGAAAACAGAGTAAGAGTGTAATATTAATTTGTATACATATGCGTTCTTTGAGCAGCATATCAGTTGGTGCTGTTGCAAATCGCCTTCCTCCGTGCTCTATGAAGTGCTCGTTGCTGATGGCTGACACCCATTGTCTCCCCGGTAAATATCACTACATTTTTATTTTCTCATGTATTAAGATAGTAGCTATTGATAATCTCTTAATTGACCAAGGTATGGAAGGTGCTCCAGTGTTTGACAAAAATTCTTGCCTTGTGGGGTTGCTGATGAACCCATTAAGACTGAAAGGAAGCAGCGTAGAAGTTCAGGTGAGTTCGCTGGTTTCAACAAGATGCATTTGCACATTGAATAAATGTAAACTTAGCTATCTTGAAATTTACATACCAGCTCGTGATTACATGGGATGCAATATGCACGGGATGGAACAAGAAACTGGAGGAAACTAGGAGAAACCCAAGTGAGCTGCCTAATGACAAAAATGCAGATAGTAAAACAATGGAATTAAAGCATCCAGATAACTATGGCAGGTTTGTCTCTTCTACGGCCTACAATGTTAACCACTATTACATTTCACCATCTTCAATCAGAGAGGCTATATCCGCAGTTGTTCTCGTCACGGTTGGTGATTCGTCTTGGGCTTCAGGAATTGTTCTAAACAAAAGGGGTTTAGTTCTGACAAATGCACATCTCTTGGAACCTTGGAGATTTGGAAGAACTTCGCCTTTAGGTGTGCAAACCTCATTTACTGGAGAATTTCTCAGTGTCAGAGAGAACAGATCATTGCAGCCACAACAATGCAAATTTTCCAATGAAGATGCTGTCAAACATGAGATTTCATTGTTTAACTTGGGTTTCAAAAGAGAGAAGAGAATATCAGTTCGTTTGGACCATGCAGATAGTCAGGTGTGGTGCGATGCTAGTGTGGTTTTCATCTCAAAGGGGCCTCTTGATGTTGCATTACTTCAAATGGAAAAGGTTCCAATTGAATTAAATACAGTCAGACCAGAATTTGTTTGTCCAACAGCAGGATCATCTGTATATGTTGTTGGACATGGCCTTTTTGGACCTCGATCAGGTGACAAATCTAAGAATCTGGTTCATAGAGCAGTTTGATGCTTCTTTTGATCAACGTGCATGCCATTTCGAATGTTTCTCCTTTGAGTTTTGTTAGTATAGAACTGATATTTGAGTTGAATATAGGCCTATGCTCCTCTCTATCCTCTGGGGTTGTGTCAAAGGTTGTCCAAATCCCATCAACTCAACTTTCTCATCCTTCTGGTAATGTGGAGGCTGACAATCTGGACATAGCAGTAATGCTGCAGACAACAGCAGCAGTTCATCCAGGGGCCAGCGGCGGTGTTCTTATTAATTCACATGGGCTAATGGTTGGGATTGTAACAAGGTATAAAATAAGCTTTTGAAATACTACTTCAGAAAGTAACTAGAAATTTGTGAAGTCCATCAAGCTATTTGCCATTTTGTTGACAATATCAACTTGCTATCTTTTATGTTGGATACATGCTGCTTGGGAGATATATTTAAAACCATCTTAGTGTTCCTGCTACTCCATTATTTCATTCGTTTTAGTAACTAAAGGAATGGTGAAGTATATGCATTTTCCAAATAGCACTTTTTCCTCCACCACTTATTTCTTTTGTTCCCATATCCAGTAATGCTAAGCATGGTGGCGGAAGCACAATACCTCATCTGAATTTTAGCATCCCCTGCAAATCACTTGAGACGATCTTCAAGTATTCAGGTGCTAATTAAGTTTGCTTGTATTATTTTCTTCTTTCAACTTTAGCCAACATTAATGATATCAAAATCCTTTTGAGTACATATGAGCTAAGAAATGCATTCAATTTCTTCTTTCTTGACAGCAATTGGAGAGCCCGCCATTTTGGAGCAGTTGGACAAACCCAATGAAGTGCTCTCATCAGTTTGGGCTCTGGCACCATCATCATTCCCATTTATCGACAACCCCCCTGAAAAGGCCAAAGAGGAAAAGGTTCTGGAGTTCTCAAAGTTTCTTAGTGATAAGCAAGCAAACCTGAAATCTAGCACAGATCTAAAGGAACTTTTTAATCACAAGATACCCAGCAAAATATAAATTCAATTGACAAATGGGAGTAGGATTGCAGGGATGAATTTTTCAGTCTTTTGGTCATGGGCAAAGCGCAAAAGTTGCTTTGTCGGGGAGAACACTGGTTGAAGGATTCAGATTACCTAACAAAATCCCAGACTGTTACATGCCGCTCTACTATAACTTTCTGGGCAATGGCCTTGTAAAGGAGAAACATTGTGTGTCAATGTATACATAGTTTGCTCTTAAATTTACCTGCAGAAATGTGTTATCAGAGAACAGTGGGCTTATTTCCAGAAGTTTAAGACATGGTGCCTGCGGGATTGTCCAAAATCGAATCTACATAAGAAGCAGGTTTTTTTAATAGTCGAAAAGGACTAGTATTTCTGTCATTTCTTGTATGAACCGAGAAAGGAAATTTTCAGACATTTCTTGTAATCCTACCTTCAGTGTAAACTGTTCATCATCTAGGCTGGTACTGCCTAACAAAGAAAGTAGAGCTGGGATGTTGATATTTACTACACTGAACCACATTTTACATTGGCATGGACCCCCATTAGAAATCCCAGTTAATAAAGGAGTTATAAAGCATGTGATATGTTCGTCACATCATCATGTGATTACCTTTTGCTCACCACAGAAAAGTGTGTGATCTGTTCATCATTATACATGCCTTCTCAAACCCAGAAAATATATTTCGAATACAGTAAAATAGGACTACTCAAGCATTGAAGTGGCAGCCAAACTTACAATCTCAATAGCTGGCGTGACAACGCAAAAATCAACAATGGTTAAGCACGAATGACTAATGTGGATTGTATCACTTCAAACATATTTAATCCGGAACACACTTAACAATCTATTTGTCGTCCAGAACATTTGTCAAGAAGTTAGGATGAAATTCTCGTTTCTGGAGAAGCTCAAATAATGGTCAGAAAATTGTATGGTAAAACGCTCTTTGACTGCGGCAGAGAAAAAGATTGCCGCTAGCTCTCCTCGTTCCTTGAAGACAGGCCCATCCATCCATTTCAAGTACCGATATCCCGTCCAAGTACGCTGAGTAAACTTCTTTGACTTTTGGCACCTGAATTATCAGACAAACATACAAAAAGAAACATATAAATAAGCAAATAAATTCTGAGGGGCATAAAACATTTAGAAAATCAGTCAAATTCCTTTACCTGCTCCTCTAAAATGCCAGAAACAGCAACTATTCCACCAGGTTTTGCATAACCAACTATGTCCTCAACCAGCTCCAGTAAGGGATTCAGAAGTATGTTTGCTGCAACTACGTCATATGTTCCTCTTGAAGACTTCAAGTCAAGGTTATTAGTTAGTTTGTTCTCTTCTGATTTGTCAACGGCACTTGGGAAGGATGAGGGCTGAGCTGTCGTCGGTACCAAATAAACAGGCATTTGGTTGGAACATAAACCATTCAGTAACAAGTTTTTAGAAGCAGAGATTATGGCTTGAGGGTCTATGTCTATCCCAGTAGCTAGAGCAGCACCCATCTGCATTCATAAGCGAACATTGAGTGAATGAAATAGGGAAACACCGTCTTCCTATCATGACACTAGCCAGCAGTAAACGATAAACACAAGAAACATGATACCTTCAGAGCTGCAATCCCCAAAACTCCAGTGCCTGTTCCATAATCCAAGACATGTTCACCCCCTTTAATAACTTCTCGTAGAAGTAGAAGGCACAGCTTAGTTGTCGGGTGCTCCCCTGCCCCAAAAGCCAAACCTGGATTGATGATTATATTTGTGGCCTGCGGATCCTGTGAATGGGAAAGGATTTTTTTAGAAAAGGGAATATATATTAATACTCCAGCCGCTCATCAACCAATCCATATAGCCGTTCATTATTACACACTTATATCACAGATAAGCCATGGAATTAAGAAAATAAAATGCTGAAATTCCAACTGTAAAAAAAAACAAGCAGCATCCTTAGAACTTCTGTAAAATAGAAAATGAGAATAGCATTATGTGAATACATACAGGGGGAGTTCTCCATTCAGGGACAACCCAAAGACCATCAGCCACTTCAGTGGACTCGTATATTTCCTGCAGCAACCACAGTAGCAAACTTTTTCAATATTTGACAAGTAAAAACCGTGTACCCAACTCAAAGCTTCAAGAAAATGGATCACATAAATAGTATAAAACCCAAGTTTGGAGCCATACGCTAGTAAAAGTCAAAAGTTGCCCAAAACATACGGTGCTGATGAACAGGGAAAGTGTACAACATCCAGTCCGAACCTGCACAGTTGCCACCCAGTCGCACTGCTTCCCAACAGAGGTTTCATACACTGGGTTGTAGTTCAAACCAGCTGAGCTAGCGGCACTTGAAACACTGGAGTCCACGTCTTCCCCATTGGCATATATTGAGGTTATGGAGATCTGTACAATTAACATTTCGTGCGGACTCAAATTATCCCAGGCAATTGCAGGGAATTCATCTGAACAGCATACAAGTCGGTCATGGAGGTAAATGTACACGCATAAAGAAGTACCCACTTACTTCGTCGAAATTTCCAGCATCGGCAATGTCATCCACGGTCACAGAGCTAGCACCGAAGCACAAGAGCGCCTCGGAGAGCACTTCCTGGTTCGCGATGTCATACGAAAAATTGCATGAGGTCTCCGAAACTACTCGACGCAGGTGAAGCAATCGAAGTGTCTGCGAAGTGCGGAGACTCTAGAGAGCGTGAGGTACTGACCGCGTCCTCCCTGCGGCATCGGATGCGGACGGAGAGGTAAGGCGCGGAGAGGTCAGAGCCCACCGTGGTGGAGCTGGAGGGCGCCTCATCCCCGACGTCCACCGCGCGGGTGCAGAAGCTCATTCCTCGCCGGGCGCCTCTCGCCGGGCCGCACGCGCCGTCCCGGGACGGCGGGGAGAAAGCGTAGAGCGGGAGGTTACCGCCGCTGATGGCGTATGGGAGGCGAGGCAATAGGACTCGGGGCAAGGAGATGGTGGAGACGAGGCGGCGGAGAGGGGCGCGGCCGGCGCGCACCAGCGACGGCAGCATCTCGGCGCCGCACAGACCTGGTGTTCCTGGCGGCTACCGCGCAGGAGTTTTGCTTTTTTGGCTTTATTTTGCCCCCTTTTTTCCCAAAAAAAAAAAAAACACCGCGGCCATACTGTCTATGTGTCAAGGTAAAGAATACTGGCTCCAAGATCGCTTGCCCTGGCATATAAGTAGTAAACTGAAATTGTGTAAAAGTTGCAGTGATGCATCGAGAGAATTAATTTCTATATCCATGAAGTAGAAATTAAAATGAATTCAAAATTATTTTTGCATGACTTAAAAGACCGCCACTTTTTTATGAGGGTTCAAAGCAACTCTGTTTTTTTTTAAAAAATGACGGTGTTTCATCATGTATAAGTGAGATGGATGCGTACGGTGGATTAGATGCAAAAGTGTAAAAGAAAATTGATTCATCAGACGGGACATGAGTCCCTAATGCCGAATCAAGAGATTTGTTGTGGAATTTGTCAAAAAAAAATCCTAATGTCCTTTTCTTTCCTTGAATCTTTCAGTTTTAGTCAGTCCGTGAAAAAATTATACTATAAATTTCTTCTTATCTACTCCTTCCTACCTAAAAAACAAGTCGTTTTGGGATTCAAAATTTGTTCCATAAAACAAGTCGTTTTACTCGATTTGGCAGGTTTGCATGTGCATGTAGGCAACACCAAATCTGGCTAAAAGATAGGGGCAATCAAGGTCATTTTACATGTTTGTTAATCTGTCCTAAAACATCTAGAATGACTTGTTTTTGAGACGGATGGAGTATAAGGGATTTAATCTGTCTTTTGCATAAAAAGATAAAGGCAAAACGATGAGAGAGAAAGAAAACATATGACAACGTACTATATTTTCGTTCTCAAACAAATGTTAACATCTCCTCATGCTTCATATTCCCTAAAGATAAGCTTTTTTAAAGTAAATCTTACCACACAATAAATAGGTGCATGATCAAAAATTGATGCATGAAGTCGTTCGCTAAATACCATCCCTACAAAAAATTGACTAATTTGAGAATTAGATTTACTCATTCTATCATTAAAAAATGGTGTTCTTTTATAGTTCAAAATTTATCTCATTAAAAGTCCATTTGTAAGTCTTACACAAGCTTAAATGAGTCCCACACATTAACTTTGGCATTCCTCACGAATTACGGATGCAAGATTCCTAGGGCAATCCCAATCCGGGTATCTCCATGGCATTAAATAGAATGCTTTGTATGCAAAAGAGTAATGCGGCATGAGAGTTAATCACGAAAGAGAAGAAAATTAATTTCTTATGTAAGAAATCATGTCTATACAAGAACAAGAAAGGAAGAAAAGAGAGATGAGGGGATTTGATGACAATTAGTTTTCTAAAAAATATTCATTGCAAACATATTTTCTATATATGGATAGTATCTACTATATGATATGACAAGTATAAAAACTAGCAAGTTATGTTTAGGTTGAGATTGACCTTAATTAAATTGGTATAATTATAGGTTCTTGATAATTTTTCTTTCAAGAACTTGCGAACATTACATGTTAGTAATAAAATGGAGATAATGACAAATATAAACGATTGAATGCCAATGCGAGCCCTCCCTAGGCTCCCGGAGTGGACGGCTGTCCATGCAAGAAGAGAGTGCAATAGCACGGCAAATTATTTATTGCTTCTATTTGTACCCAACTTTCTGAGTAATAAATAAAGCTCTCTTCTTTTCGAAAAAAAAGAATGCCAATGCGAGCCTCCATAGGCTCACATCCGGATTGAAAGAAAGTCCGAGCTAGGCAGACCATGTTTAGTTCCCCAATCAAAAAGTTTTCACCCATCACATCAAAAAGAATTTTACATGCTTGAAATACTAAATGTGGACGGGAAAAAAATTACATGGATGAAGTGTATTTCGTGAGACGATTCTAATGAGTCTACTTAACCCATAATTTGCAGCAGTGATGCTACAGTAGTCATCTGCTAATCATGATTTAATTACCCTCTAATTACCCGTCATTAGATTCGTCTCACGATTTTCTGGTTAGATTTGTAATTTGTTTTATTAGTAGTCTTAAATGATACAATTTTTTTATGTGACATTTCTATGAAAATTTTTTCACCCCATCTAAGCTAGAAGTGCGCTGTCGCAACTCGCAACTCGCAGCCTTGGCGCTGGCGGTACGGGTACCACTGAACAGTTTGAACTCGGGCGTCCGCGGTCCGCGTCCTGGTCTGGCATGCTGACTGGAACGAAGTGCGCGCAGCAGCACCGACGGAAAGCTAGTGGACTGCGCGAGCAGCGTGACCTGTTATCACCTGTCAGCTTCTCACAGGTCAAGCAACGCCTGGGTGAACTTTATTGTACTTAACTTTTCTGGACCGACGCGTAAGAAATAAGTAGTACAAAGTTCCAATACTGCCCCCACAACCACAAAGCTGCAGATAGAGTACTATATTACGAGCACGGAGTATACATTTAACCGTGTATTTTAGCATTATCAAATTATTCTAATCCACTGACACGTGCGATGACAACATGGATAACGTGAACATAGCGCGCAAGATGACGGTAGCAAGCCACAGATCAGCTGGGAAGAAAGCTGCTCAGTTATTTAACCAGTTCCAATGGGACACCAATCAATACCGAAGGCACTTGTAACCTGTTCGGGAAAATTCAGATTGCCACTACTCGGTCCCATACATTTTTAACCAATGAGCCGGGTATATATCTCACATATATCAGAGTAAACTTAAAAATAAACAACAGTAAATAAAAAAAGGCTATTATGCGCCTTTTTTTCTATAGCGAATGCTTTATGTACAAAGTTTTCATCGGGTGACGATCCTTACAAACCATGGTATCCAAGGCGATCGATCATGCTGATAGTGCAGGAAAGCTGGTGAAGAAATTTGATCTACACTTGTCCTTGTGATTTCAGAGAGTATAGTAATTCCTAGGGTAGATAGGAAAACAATGCGGTGGGGTTAGAAAAGGCAGCAACAATGAAATACTAGCTACAAGAGTAGTTGGGCAGTAATTTCGAGATTGAGAATACCAGATCTCCTTGACAGGTGGTGAGTGAAGGGAATAGCTCTGAGAGAGGCTTCTCTTCCCACAACCTTTCCAAACCATTAGATCGATCTGACTTTATATCGTCTTTACAGGTGTTATTATTGGCTGACAAAGATGCATCCATGGAGCTTTTCCTAATGTATATCTCGACTTCTTTGGGTTGCCGAGACAACTGAAGAGCAACAAACTGCAAAGATCAAAGAGCGGAGCCTTTGCTTATTCATCTGGTAAACTAAAATTGCTCAGGACCAACAAGTTTCTAGAAGGAAAATGATCACCTGGCAGAGATGCTGAACAGATACTGTTGGCTGACAACTGAGGTATGGCTTTTCTAGTTTAGGCACACTTTGTCCATCAAGTGGAAGCAGGACAAGATACAAGCTCAACTGCAAGAAAGAAACACAGTATTCAGTAAACCGAATCGATTAGTCATGGACTTTCCATACAAGGTCTACTACCTCAGCTACCCTTTCTAATCAAACCTTTTTGTCGGTCCATTACTATTACGAACATTCTGAAGCATAATTAGGAAAATGCAACGGGAATTTAGAAGCACTGCATGTAATGTACATTCTTTTACCTTACTATCAAAGGCATCAGCATTACGGAGCTTGTCCGCTAGCTTTGTAAAACGGCCACCTCTGGCCATCCTTCCACTGGAGCCACTGGCATTGCCATGCCGTGTTTGGCTGCGGGTGCCATTTTTCCCCCATGCAAGCATCTCTCCCCGCAGCGGAGAAGCAGTCACTAAGTCTTTAGCACCTCCTGAGTCGTCATTATCCTCAATGCTATTGTCGATACTTCCAATAGTGTTAGTAGGGGAACGTCGTGGCATGGGCCACCTCCGAGCTCTTTTTGGTCTTACATCTGGGGAGCGGTCATCGACAGAAGATGAACCCTTGCTTCCATCATTACCATTTTCTTCTCTGTCATCATCTTCAAAATCGGTTGGAACAATATCGGGAGATCTAGTTTGCCCTCTCCTCCTTGACCGCATATTCCGTCGAGTATTGCTTGTAGAAGCTGCATCTGTTGCTTTTGCAGTGTAGGTATAGCGCTTCTTCGCAAGTGCTTCTGATTGTCTCCGATATGTCTCAGCAATGTATTCTTGAATCTTCCATGAGAAATGAAGCCAATGTCAATAGCATCACGAGCAAAAATATCAAATAAGGAGAAATCATTTTGCTCCAGCCTCAAATAAATTGCTGGTTGACAGACAGATAGACCTACCATTTTGTTACGGGATCTTTCCTCTTCACCGAAAGCAAGTTCCTGTAGTATCATACAAATTAGAAGCACTGCAGCAGAATAACCAAAGAAAGAAAAGTGCAGTTTGCAGTTTCTGGAGAACTTATACATCACCTCTTGCTCATACTTATCAATATCTGGATATAGAGCCAGAATTAAAGCATCATAGTTAGGATCATCCCTCAGGGCACGCCTACTTGCACAATGAGCACGGCATGATGGGCATTCATTATTTCTGCAAACAGAACGTCACACTAAATTTATCATAGAAATAAAGTGTAATTTTAGGCTTGATCCTTTAGCCAGGTTAGGCCTTCACTTATTAAGAAATGACACTAGCACAAGACATTTTAGACAAATAACATACGGGACCGTACCCAAGTCGCATGGATTTATCTATGCAGTCCCTACAAAACCGGTGCAAACACTCCATGACTGTCCTTGTCTTTCGAAGAATGCCTGCAAAATAAGACCATAAGAGTGACAGATTATCAGGTATGCATAATTTCCACACAGATGCTACTTACAATTTCACAAATGAAATTCCTAAATAAACCAGCTAGGTGCCACTTATGGAAAAGAAATCATAAAAAAAAATGAAGATCATGAATCGGTTTTCTGGCTTTTCTGAAAGTTAAAAAAATGGTTCCACATATATCACCTTATTATCAGAAGACTACAACAATTTACATACTTGCATACATGTAATCTGTGGGATTCATTAGTTTTGTTTCTGTAACAAATAATAATAATATCCTCACATCTACATAACAGCAACATCTATATCAAATTGCGAGTGAAGTTGTAAGAAGAACTGTAAAACTAAAGAAGCATTCTGAATATGAAAGCAAGTTGACAACCATATGGTTACCTAAGCATATAGGGCACTGCACTTCCTCCCGTACATCCATTAATTTCACTAGTATAAACCTGTATGGAGAAAAAAGAACATTTAGGTACCAGTATGAAGCTTCTAACCATAATGAGGATAAATATTTTATTTCACATCAATTATGTATACGCAATGTATGCAACACAAAGTCCACAAAAGGATCATTAACACAGCTAGGGCATGAAGGTGATGTTCACAATCGGATAAGAGAATGAAATGACAGGATGAAAAGAGCTTGAAATTATTAGAACTTCTTTCTTTGCAAGCAATTGAAACTATTAGCACTGAAGCAGTGATTTGGGCCCCAGAGAGGGCTCCTTAAGCTTACTGACTAATACTTCACAAGCAGAAGAAAATGTGTCCTAGTATATATATTGGTGGATTCAATAAACCAATAGTTTCGGAATTCTGAAAGCCATCCACAGTAATAGGATATCTACCAGAAATGTTCCCCATAATTATATGGAATGAATAATGTGTAATAAAAGAGACTCGCTACTCGCTAGTGACTAAACCGTATTGATCTCACAGAAATTGAGGAGCTGATTTGCGCCTTATTAACAGTAATCAAGTATCAAATGCAGGACAAACAATTGCAGGGTATAAATGGGGAAAAGGATAAGTAAATATGTAAGAATTCTCATGCAGTTAACTTTATAAAAGTGCGGCTGCAAGAAAAGACATGAAAACAGCTGATGGAGAGGAAGTCATGGCTACATATCAAAAGAGCAACAAAAGCTTGTACACCACGAGTTAAGGTGCCTAAACAGGGTAAGTCCTATCGCAGTCATGGGGGTCAGGATAGCAATAGTAGAACAGGATACCAGATATTCAGAGCTTGACGACACAATCCATGACTGAAAAAAAAAACGAAACTCTTCCCATGAACAGCTGGAAACACGAAGAACAGACCCCAGGCGTTTGTGATACAATTGATAACGCCACGGGAAGATATTACATGGGATGAATGAGCTTGAATCCCACTCCAGAACCAGATGTTAAGAGAACGGCGTCTCCACGAGACCACGAACCCCATTCAATACTAGGAACACGGGTGCACGGGTGGCAGACGCAGACTGGCAAGGAGGCTCACACAGTCGCCTACGCATGGCAAGAGCATTCCGATCCTGGAGGTCAGACTAGCAACAACGAACCGGCAACAGGGAAGAGTTCGCCGTAGCCGTACAGGATTCAGGAGTAAGAATAGCGAACTGTTGCAGTGGTCGACTGAAACGCGATGAACAGGAGTGCCGATTCAGCTGTGGCTGGCGGCGGCTCCGGCGGAACAGCTCGGGCAAGCGGCGATCCACCCTGGATGCGCGCCCCGGCATTTGGAGCCGTGCGAGTGGTGCGACAAGACGAAAGCATGCATGCTATGGAAAGATCCCAAGGCCCTGGCGGTGAAGGGAGCGCCTGGCGCCGCCGCCGCGCGAACGAAGCGTCCACGGCCTGCGCCGCCGGCACGACCGGATGAAAACGACTTGGTGTGGCCCCCCGCCGCCACCGCCGACACGAACCCGAGTCGGCACGCAAGTCACGACGCCACGAAGATCCCACGCCCCGGAGGCGAAGGGAGCGCCCCGAGCCGACGTCATCCGAAGAGAGCGGCCGCCGCCAGGCGCCAGCGTTGGCGGCTGGGCCGGACACCTCCCGGCGGCCCAAGCCAGCACGGACCCCGTCCGAGCCATCAGCCCCCGCACGGGGACGTGACGGCACGATGCCGCCGAATCGCAACGGACGGGAAGCAGAGCAGCAGGCGGCGGCGGGGGAGAAGCGGGGGAGAGGGAAGGGAGGGAGCGAGTTCGGGGTTCCACTTACTCGTCCATCTCGCCGTCGCTCTGCAACGACTGGCTGTCGCAGTCGTCGTCGCCGCCCCCGCCGCCGCCTTCCTCCTCCTCGTCGTCAGCGTCAGAATCTGCCAAGCCCACCAGACAAGCACGCGGTCAGCGACGGCACCCATACAGATAGAGAGCCAAACAGCACGCCGCGCGAGGCGATGCGTGCGCGCATCGCGCGGCGAGGAGATACGGCCCGCGTCGGCGGGCCGCCGCGGCGCACGCGGTCGAGAACGAACAGCCCAGCAGCAGTACCGTGGCGGCGGCCCTTGGCCTGGCGCGGCCCGCCTCCGCGCTCCTCGGTTCCGTTCGGCGCCAGCTTCGGGGACCTGCGGCGGGCGCCCCCGCCGCTGCCGCCCGCGTCGGCGCCAGGAGCTTCCCCGACGTGGGCGTCGGGGCCTGGCGAGGCCGGCGGCGGGAGCGGGCGCTTCTGCGCGGGCATTCCTTCCGGCCCCTTGGCGCTGGCGCGCGCTGCGTTCGTACCGGGAGGGAGCGAGGAGGAGGAGGGGGAGAGGGTCGTCAGGTGGTGGTGGGTGGAAGGAAGCGGCTCGAGTCGAGAGGGAGGCGGAGAGCGAGAGGAAAAGAAAGGCAAGGCAAGCCAACGCGAACGAGGCAGGGGAAGGAAGGGGGGCACCACTGCCCCCTGTGTCGTGTAACTTTGGGTTGGTGCCGATGCGCGTGCCGCGTGCGGCCACTGCTCGGCCTCGGCTCGACCCGCCCGCCGCTCCCGGGCGCCTTCTTCCCTGGCCCGTTTCCCGTTCGCCGAGTACGCGAGATTGGCCGCCGCCAGGTGGGGCGAGTGCGCGGCGCACACAGGGACAGAGGCGGGCGGGCACCCGGGCCGCCGCCGTCTCCGTCCTACTTGGCTGGGCGTGCGCCGTAACCGTCGGATGGGCAAGGGGCGGGGCTTTTGAGCGAGATCCAGCGGGCGGTCTGCCGGTTTCGCGTTCGCGCCTCGCCCGGTACGAGGTCCCGGCGCGCGGAGACGGAGGAGCGCGTTCCCGATCACGGCCCGACCGCCGGGTATCTTCGCCTCGTTCCGTCAACGGGGACGACGGCTGTCCGACGGCGCGCTGATCTTCCGGAGTTGGACGGAGCAAGGGAGTGCTTGCACGAGGCAATGCCAGGGGATCGTGTTGTCAGGTTTTTACGGCAACCAGGAGGACACCTTTTCAAACATGGCCGATGGCTGTTTATTGCGATGGCTACATGTACTGTGCTTGAGGTTTGCGTGGTTGTATCAATAAATAGTTCGAGTTGCTTGGTTTGGCACGGATTTCAGGATTTGATCCTAATATGCTCACTCCTCCTCCCCTCCTCCTCTTGTGAAGTCCATGGATTCTGTGTATTAATAATTTCACTTATACTTAATCTATGGAGAATGAAAGGCAGATAATAAATTATGCCGAGCAAGACCACATATCACGAGGAGATTGTTTTTTATGAGCGGTGCTAGCTGCCAAATACAGGAGAGACGATGAGGCTGCACCGCCCCTCCCCCGGCCCAGTGGAAACGGTAGCCTCACCGCTTGTGTCACGTTCTCCACCAAGCGTTCGGCGGTTGCTTATTCATCCCCCTTTGTCAGGCAAGTCTTCAAAGCAACTCACTATCCTCCCTCCTCTAAGGTTTATTTGTAGTTTCAATCATATTTTATGGTATTCTTTATGCTAAGGTGGTTTGTGAATTCTAGTGGATTGTGTGGTCGAGTTTATATATGTTTTTTATAACTTCAAATATAGAATGTTTAAAACTCTCTTCTTATGCAATAATTGTTTTTCTTATTCATTATTGTTCTTAAACTATAACTATCGCATCTCATGTAAAGATGGCATTTACGCATGCACTTTCTCTGACAAATTGCATCTTATGTAGCAATTTAGAAGACTAAGAGCATCGACTACACTAGTTCCCGCATAGATGCTTCGTTTAGGAAGTTGTTTTATGCAACATCTAAAAAAAACCTGACTATGTATGATTTTCTAGGACACCTTTCAATAGACTCTAAATGGGGGGGATTTACGACACCTCCCTGCCACTAACTTAGACCATCTGCGATCCTATGTCAGATCTTGGCCTTTTGGGTGCACCGTGTCAACAATCTCACCGCAAACACAAGCCTATGATAATAGAATTCTACCTTAATTATGTAGTTATTAGTTAGCGGTGATGTAATTCCCTCAAACTCTCTCTACCTCGCAAATCATTTATGCAAATACTTGTGCACTCCATCTGACCCCCAAATATAAGGGATTTTAAAATTTTAGAATAATTTAAGACAGATGAAAAAAAGCCACACGTATCCATTCTTAAATCACGATACATAGCCTTTGATCGATCATAAGTCACGAGATTAATTAGCCGCTTATCTAGGCTATTAAATGCATGGTTTCACAAAGATATCAACTAATCGACCAATCCCATCATAAGCCGTGAGAGGAAAAGGAGTTGTGGCACGTCGATTAATAAAAATGAATACTAATTTGCCATCAATCTCTTACATTTAGGGAAAAAAATCAAATGGCGGACCGTATTTCAAGACAGAGGGAGTATCGACGAAAGTATCTAGTTTGGCCATCTAGCAATTGCATCCTGGCTTGTCCCCAGAATGTGATGGACGGTGAGTTGATCTTACGAATTTTGATGAAAAAATGCTAGTATCCATGTTTAGACTAATTATATACTTATGAAGAACGAGATGCTAATGGATTAAGTCATTATGTTTCTCAAAGCAAATAATAAAAAAACTAAATTAAGGAGCGAAAAGTTAATGGACCCTCAGTTATTTCCATACATTAAAAATATGAAGAGAACACATCATTAAAGACATCCTTCCGGGCTTTTTTATTGATTGGAATATGATCTGGGTCTTGGGTAAGTTTTTATTGATTGTAGTATGAAGCTCTTTAAGCATGAAGGATTCTTATATTGGCTTCTCACGCTGCTCTTGAAAACCTCCTTGGCAATACATAGCACATGTTAATGTTAGGTATACCATAGCATGCAACAAAGAAAAAGGACACACAACTAACAGAACATAGACAGCCATGGGTTGCTAGTCCTAGCTCGTATAAGAATAAAACATACATAAATAAGGTGTTTCAAAACTTTTTCATATACAGAAATGGTGAGACTTCATAATATGTTTTCTCCAAAGAAATTTGGACAAAAGTAGTTTTTTTTAGGAATGGACAAAAGTAGTTTTTGAGCATTCAGATTCACTCCAGAAGAAAGTTGGGCTAATGGGCCTGCGCTCCTAAGCGGACTCTGTCCACTGCTAAGCCCATCAAATGCTAGACCCAACTCACTCACCCACAAGGATCAAAGCTGGACCGCACGGTTAGGCCCAACAAATTAACCAGCCCAAACCACTACAGGGTGCTTAAAGAGTTAGCCCAACAACACAGTAGCAGCCTATCTACTTCTTCTCTATATTAGTAGCTGATGCATTCCCTAAAAAAAAAAAAAAAGTAGCTGATGCATGGCTGCATGTTTGGTTGGTGCCTGCCAGGCAGCTCCCTGGCCAGGCAACATCATCCAACCCCAGGCCACCGAAATCCAACGCCTGGGTTGCTGCCTGAGCCAGGCAGCGTTTCCAGGGTCCCAACTAGGGCTGGACGCCAAGCCAAGAACTCGCGAGCTGGCTTGGCTCGTTCACGGCTCGGCTCAGCTCGGCTCGGCTCGGTGGACTTTTTAACAAGCCGAGCTGCTAATTTTGCTCGTTTGGATAACGAGCTAGCTCGAGCCAGCTCGCGAGCTGCTCGCAAGCCAACCAAGCTGGAAGGATAAGGTCTTAACAAAGCAAGCCGAGCTATTGGAGCCAAGCCGAGCTAGTTGAGCCAAGCCATGCATAGTTAAGCCAAGACATGCATAGTAAATTTTAAAGTTTATAACTTTGTTATTATTATTTTTATGTTTATATATGTTGAGGTGGTAATACTAAATTTACATTTGGCTCCTGAGCTCGTTCGAGCCTAACAAGCTGGCTCGCGAGCCTAACGAGCCGAGCCGAGCTAGCCTTTTTGCTCGTTTTGCTAATGAGCCGAGCCGAGCTAGCTCGTTAGCCTAACGAGCCAGGCCGAGCCGAGCCGAGCCGGCTCGAGCTGGCTCGGCGTCCAGCCCTAGTCCCAACCAAAGAAGCCCCTAATGCATCCCCTGCAACCTGCAGGGCAAGCCAAGCCCGACGGCGGTTGCCTGATTGCTTCTTGCGAAACCGGCACACAGCAGCTGACATCAGAATAATAATGCTGCATGCAAGCATGTATTTCAGCTAGGCAGGCCTGGAGTAGTAACCTGTAGATGCAATCCACGGGCAGAAGGGACGGACAAGGAAGAGAGCAACATACTAACGGTGTCATCACTGTATATTGATACGAAATTCATGCTGTATTTAATTTATGGCATTTCAGTGCAATGGTGTCGTGAGTTGGAATGTTGGTTCTTTCGCCAACTAAGTATTTGACAAATACGATGGCTACACCTACTCTGAAATTAGATATGCATATTATTATTGTCTTACGGTCATTCTAGGATATGTTTGGCATGGGCGCGCACAGCACCAATCGGCCTAGTTTCTCTAAAAAAACACACACACACAACGCTAGCTGTCACACCCTGAAATTCTCCAATTTCAGGATGTGAATTTAAAAATAACTAAACAACAATTTTCTCTCAATTTTAATTTTTTTCCAACATTTATTTATTTTATAGAGAATTTAGCATAGAAATAAAAACAATTGTTGTTTTCTAAATTTAAATTAACTGTTCTCTGTGTGTTGCATTCATGCGGATTCATCTTCATGTTTCATGAGTGCAAAGTTTTGAAAAACGCGTTTATCCAACGTTTAGATTATTCTGAGAATTTTCCAAACCTTTTTCTGGTATATGTTCTCCTCTTTCTAGAGTTAAATCTATTTATTACAAGGATCTTAAGTCTTTTCGTGAGCTCTAAATATTTTGTTTGGATTTTTTATGTTCCAAATTATTTTTGAGCCTTTGACAAGCTTCGCCGCCCGATTCGACGATCTACATCCGTCACCACCCGTCGTCTCCACCGATCGCCGCCTGCCACTCCTTCAATTCCGGTCGGCACTATCGTCTTCTGCCCCCACAGTGTAATGCCCGAGCCAGTCACGGTCTAAGCCATCATCCCGTTAATAAAGACTAGTAGTATAGTAAAATGATCACGCTTTGAACAGCACCCTCACTGGAATACTACCCTTCACCCCACAAAAATTTCTCACTTTATAAAATAATTAGAGTAAAATGCACCTCAAGTCCCTAAACTAATCACGCGGTGCCAGCTAGGTCCCCAAACTATGAAAACGTCCATTTGGGTCCCGAAACTGCGTAAAGGGGTTCATCTTAGGTCCCAAACGTGCCACGTGAGCTTCTAAGGCTGATGTGGCTGCCACTGTGGCGCCCCATTGGAAAAAAAATATGCAATAAGGTCCCCAACTAAACCCACTTTCACATTTAAACTCAAGTTTTAGCGAAAAAACCCCTAGCTTTATTATTCTCTCCCTCATACCCTTCTTCTTCCTTGGGCACAGGGGTGGTGGCAGCGCTACCGGCTGGCCGCCGGCGATGAACACCAGCAGCTGCCGCCCAAGCCGTGCTAATGCTCTTCAGTAGCGAACGCAGGATGAAGTATTTGGGTAGGCACACAGTGTATGAACAATAGAAATAGTACTGCTACAGTGCATAAACCGTACTCTTTTACTTTGGTTTACCAGACCTTTGGGTAGTCCTAGGACTACCTAGGACCTGGCTGGGTTCGCCACTGATGCTCGTGATGCTGCCGATGGGATCCCCAAGCGGATTGCCAGGGGGCGAGCTGCTGGACGCGCAAGGCCGGATGGGGAAAGGGCACCTCAAGGCGGATGGGGACAACAGGGGTGGCAAGCGCGCTGGGGGTGCAAGTTGATAACACGGCCAGCGAGCCACGTGGGTTTGCGAGCAGCGCGACCGAGATTTGCGGCGGGTGATGGTGGACAGAGGGAAGGAAAGCTCGATTCAAGGGGGTGCCAAGCACCGTCGCTGACTTCCCTGCCCTGATTCGCCGTGCGTGATGACTGTCGAAGGACACTGCTGCCATGAGGAGGTTTGCCACACAAAGTGAAGCCAGTGCGCCGCTCCTCATCGTCCATCCCCCGCCGGAGCGCCGCTCCCATGTGAAGGACCGAAGCCTGCTTTCATCTTCGCGCGCGGCCACCGTGCCATCGATTCCTGCCGAGCCCGTGCCTTCCAAGTGCCGGTGAGCATACCCCCAAGATGCCCTCGACCTTCTCTGTCCCTTCCCAACCTCGTCCGAGCCTTCCCCTACCCGGAGCGCCGCCAATTTTCCTGCTAAAGTCGCCTGTCAGCCATGGCCGTGTTTGCTCCCCGAGCTTTTGCAGATAAACCCCTGAGCTAACCTATACTTATTACTAGTCCTTGAGTCTTGGTAGGTTTATAGAAAGCTCCCTGTGAAGTTTTAGATCCTCTCAAACCAGCCCAAACCGCCAGTGTGGCATGCCACATCAGCCTTAGAAGCTCGCGTGGCGCGTTTGGGACCTGATATGAACCCCTTTACACAGTTTAGGGACCCAAATGGACGTTTTTAGAGTTTGGGGACCTAGTTGACACCGTGTAATTAGTTTAGAGGACTTGGGTGCATTTTACTCAACTAATTAACCCCGATCACTTTCTCTCATAGTGTTCATGAGAGCTTTTACATCATGAATTCTTCCTTTTTGTTTTTTTTTGCCTATTCTCATTCTTCTTTGGCACCTACGGTAAAGATCGGAGGTTCATGATTGTGCAGCAACTGGTCTACTCCCTCCGTCTCAAAAAGAAGGTCGTTTTAGCCTTCAAAATTTGTCCAAAAAGAGTGTCGTTCTCGCTTTTTAATACAACTCTATCTCTATCTCTCTCCTCATCTGTTCCTTCTCGATTCCTGTACGCTCTCTACTTTTTTGCCATTCCTTAATCGCCGTGCCTAACACCTAAAACGACCTTATTTTTGACAGAGGGAGTACGAGATTACGACACACCCTGTATTTCTTTTTACCCGGCTGAACTGTGCAGTAGGTTTACTGACACTTAGCAGTCAGCACAGCAGCTCGAGTACTGACGCTCAGTGCAGCAGGCAGGTCTACTGATGCTTGGCAGTGCCCAGGGCAGATGGCCAGGCTCGTCGGGCCGTGGGTCCGCTGGTGGGCTCAGTTTTCGGCGAGGATAGCGGCAGTGGATTGTGTTTGAGGGGTTTTAGAAGGGCATTGGAGTGAGGAGAAAACGCCGAGGGGCTAGGACGACTATGGGGATGCGTGAAAAGGGAAGTTCACCGCGCGCCGAGCAAATGGCGGATCGGCGGCGGGTGTGGAGCACGGCAAGGCCATGGATGCCCTTTTATAGGCGCGGGAGGGGAGCTACGGTAGCTTTGAGGCCAAGCTAGCTCGCAACTGCGGAGGACACGCGTTGCTTGGCCGAGCGGCCGTGGCGGCCATGTCGTGGCTTCCGCCGTCTCCTTGCTGCGCCGTCGCAGCAATGGCGAGCACGGGTTCGGCTGTGGTGATGGCGCGGGTGCGTGGCTGCTGGCGAGTGACGAGGCTTCTGCTGTGCGCTCGTGCTGGCGGAGCTGGCCTTGGACGCTTGCGCTTGGCCGGCGCGGCGTGGCAAGGTGCTCGCCGGCGCTCTGCTTCTCGGTCCAGCCTAAGTCTAGCCCCACCCACAAAATGCTCGAGTCTACCTAGTTGGTAAGGTTTTTTGGTTGAACTTCCCATGCGGATTTGAGTGCTCGACTCGGCACGTGTACTCGTATTTTTTGAATTTATTCTAGTATTTAACCGCATACTATCCTTTCAATGGTAGGCGAGTGTCCGTCGATAGCTAGCAAGACACTAGTGGTGACTTTATTGTCTCGAGAACCAGTCAGTTTAGTCTCTTAAAGATATTATAGGGGTATGGTTACATGCCTGTGTTACAGAGGTATAAGTGTGCATGCATATCCGCTTATCTAAGAGATCAATTTCTCCTTTGTATATTACTATATGACTACTGGTGGATTGACGAGGAATTCTAGTAGGATTAGAAAGGAGAACTGTAATAGGATTGCAGAATATAACTTCTCGAGTAAATGACATCTATCTATCTCACTCATGTTTTGGATAAACGGTATGAAATTACACATTGTCAGGCATAATCTTAGATTAGGAAGTTAAGACGGCACAACATATATTCTTAAACGACGTTTAATGATCTCTCTTAATATTGCAGTATTTATACAGGTTCATTGCGCATCCAATAATGCGCGATTAGACCAGGCGGGTAACAGCGCCGCTGATACGCGCCCCGATAGTCCGATACGCGCAGATGGGCCGTGGGCGGCCGTGGCGTCCGTGGGGGAGGGGGCCCTCGTTATAAGTAACTAGCGAGAGGGGCAGCGTTGCCGGCGTGGCGGCACAAGCGCGAGGGGGAAACAGACCGTGGAAAGAGGAAGAGAAACCAAGCGACCGGTGAGGCTTTTGCTACCAATCCCCCTCTCACCTGGACTCCTCCGCCGCATCCTCCCCAAGTCCTCATCCCCTCCCCCGCCTAAACCCTTCTCCTCTCCGCCGCTGCCGCCGCAGCGTTGCATCCGCCCGGATGGCCAGCGCCGGCGGTGGGGTTGGGGCGACGGACGAGATCCCGGAAGTTGAAATGGAGGTCGTGGAGAGGCCGCCGGAGGAGCTGGGGCGGGTCGGATCGAAGAGGGCTAGGGGTCCCCCTAGCGCCCTGGGTTCCTACGGTATGGCTCTATGCTCTGCTCCTGCATGCAAGCTCTACTTGTTAATCTGTTTCTTGTGGCGATTGCGTTGGCTCTGAGCGAGCATGGTGTGGAACAGCAGATCGCTTCTGGATTGATTGCATTAGAGTTGCGCGAGCTTGATACTGATGGGATGTGGGAAAAATCGCTCTTTTTTATTTTGCTTCTTTCTTTATGGGTGTTGGGCGTCGATTCTGCTCTAGGCCTGTCTTGGTTGTGTGGTAGGAGTGGTCGTAGGTCGTAGGTGATTAGGGGATTTGCGGGTTTGAAGTTGTGGAGTGTACCTGGAGGGAGCGGCTAAAAATCCTGGCACGCAGCTGTCTAGGGTTTGCCCAGCATGCTGACCTGAGTTGCGCAGCGGATACATTCATTGTGCCATACTGTCTGGATAGGTGGATCTGGATAAAGTTCTACAGCTGAGGAGTAATAGCTAGATTTCTTGAACCACTGTCTAATCGTAATGCTGTTGGTATTGCTAGTTGCCATAACAGTAGTGGAGCTGGAAGCTGTTCTGGTAACCTGGAAAGTAGGCTTGATAGTAGTCTGTGAGCCATGTGTGCATGAAGCAATGTGGCATATTTGATGCATGTATTTTTCAGTTTCCCATTGTTATGCGGATTATGCCGGTTTTGACGTTATGTTAGTTTTCACTAGTTGGTCTATGGCTCTATGCTGAGTGATGGTGTACATGAGGCATGCACATTTTTGAACCATACCTTTGCTTGAGGGTCTTAATGATTGCTGGATATAAACTGTTTACCTTTGTTGTTTTAGTTTTCTCAACAATGAACCGGCTTTTCTTGATTAAATCAACCAAACCGTTTTGCACGAAAAAGATGTAAGAAAGCCCTTCTGTTGTTTCTCTGAGCATCATCTTTTTTGACTGACCAGTTGACCAACGGGGGAGATAGGTCAGAAGTGCCATCTTGCTCTCCTGTTAATCAAGTGATCCTGATATGCTGGTGTGAGCTTGCTTGTGTTCCTTACTTCTTAGGTACTTGACAGGAAAATGTGCATTTCCCCTGGCTTGGTTACAGAAGTGCAGTAGATTAGCACATTAAGTTACTGAATCCTCAGTGACTGTTCCTTAATCAGAAGTTTATTTGGTTATGTATGATTTAGCTTACTCCATTGACCCATTGTGGTTCACAAATACGAGGATGAAATGGAAAAGTCTAATAACCTCTCTTGCATTGCAGCAGGATAGATAAATTGCCTTGGCCTTAAGAATTTTAAGTTTGCAATGCATAATTTGTACTGCCACCATTCTTAAATGTATGATGTTTAGGGACAAGATGCCTATATGTCATGTATTTAAGAATGGAGGGAGTACTATGACAAGTACTATTATGCCAGATCAAATTTGGCATTTTATTGTAACTACTGAAGCCTTTTACTAATATCCATTCCTTGAACTATAGTCCTTGTTTCGGATCATTGGTATCACAGACTGAATGATTGATCGCCATTGCTTATCTTGGCTGTTATCCATAATCTTTCTTTGCTTACTCAAGACATGATTGATTCCCATACCCCGCGGCTCCCGTCGATCACGAATCGGACGGTGCTGATCTCCCCAAGGTTATAAAACCCTAAACTAGAAAGGGGCTCGCAGTTCGAATGCGAGGGGCTGGGCATGGTTTAACACCCAGCAAAATTCAAAATAAATAGTGGAACCACCAAGTTCAAATCTAAATGTGTCTGGATGATCTTACGATGAAATCCCTGTTAAGTGATTTCATGGATGATACAGTTACTCTACTTGCAATCTTATAAAAAAACATAAAATAAAATCCTTTAGCCGAGAAGCTAGCCGCGTGGTATGTGTCAGCACTTATAATACTCGGAGTAGTTTGACGGATTGATAGAATATACCATTGTGGGACCAAAGTGACTTTAGGTGCAAACCTTCACCAAAAATTTATCAGCTGTATTGTTTTCAAGTACATTTTGGATCTTTGTTCTGACTTCTAACCATACTCCATCTAGGTTTTTATGGAGTGACTACTAGCGAGAAGAAACCAATGCTGCAGTCTCATGTTGTTAATGCTCCGAGGTATGTCATTTATAACCGCTTCTACTGTAATAAGTAAGAGTTTCAACTGTTGAACAGAACTTTGGTGATTGTATTGTCTGATGAACAACCTATTGTTTTTTTTTCCTGTTGCATGCTTAGAACAACCAGATTTGTATCTAACTTACTTTATTCATTTCCTAACATAGATTGAGTAGCTCATCTCCTGGTGAAAATCCGGAGAATAAAACCAACAGCGCCACCAAAATATGTACGCTTTACATTCAAGGTTGGTGCCAGAAAGGAAATAACTGCACCTTTCTTCATGAAAGAGGGGGTCTGCTTGCACCAGCTGGTTCTGGAAATCATAGAGGTATGAGCTTCCTAACTAGGAAAATTTGTGGGCAGGAACTAGCTAGCACAAGTCTTTCCTCCCAACTTCTTATTGCTCCCTGCTGTTGCTTAGGTTCTGAAGAAGTGTCCCAAGTACAATATCAATCGAACTTGAAAGTGCCTCAGTTCAAGGGCGCAGAAGGTTCATCGAAACATGAGCATTGGCGGAGCCTTATTCATGTGTACGGTGAAAATAATGAGAAGTCACATCTTGTTGATAAACAAAACCTTACCACTCCAGGGGTTTCACAAGGGCTCCTTGGCAAAGATCACATACATTTCATGGGACAACATATTGGTTTGGCTGCTGAAACCTTTTCGGATGGCAGAGGTGCCTTTCCAAGCAATCTAGATGGAGGAAACTTTCGATCTGGTGTGGACAAGAGAAACAGCCTTGGTGATTCCCATGTCTCAAGATTTTCAGACCTCCAGTTTCAATCATTTGGCATGCCTATTTCATCTGATCCTCTCCAACTCCGTGAGAAGCTGCCAGCTTATGGTAGAATAATGGAGAATCTTCCGAACAGACATCAGAAAGAACATTGTTCAAGCCATGCCTCATATAGTTCACGTAGCTTAGCAGGATTTGGAAATCCCTCTGAAATTTCCTTAGGTAGCCCAACTCTTCGAGCAACTTCTCATCTGGGAATGCAGTCCCATCATCTGTTCACAACTGGTATTGAGAAGGTTAATCTCCATGGATATATTGATGTTGGCAAGGGTTGTGGTACTTCTAGACCTGCATTACTCTCGAGCAGCTCACCTGACCGTGCTATCATGTCAGCTGGGCCACTGTCTCCAATCAAGGACGAGGTCTGGGAAACGTCAGTGCCTTTTGTACCTTCTTTTAATTTTCCTGATAGTACAACACCTCCAGGAAGTCCATATGACCCATTTGTTGACTGTATTGAACCTCCTAAAGTTGGGAATACAGATAATCTGAAGTCCTCCAATATATCCTTCAGCATTTCAAGTCAGCATACAAATCAGGATGTAATCACTGATAAATCAATGAATCGCGATGACAAGTTAACCAGGAATATGTCTGCCAAAGGAGCAAATGGACCTGCATGCTTGATTGCATCTGATAGAGGACATAGCTCTAGCCTGGAAGATAATAATAGAGTGAAAGCTTGTGACAGAAAGAACGATGCAGGTAGTAACAATGAGAAAGCAAGAGAGTTTCGTTTTCATTTGGCAGAACATATAAAGGACTTGATCAAACCAATATGGAAGGAAGGCATTCTGAGTAAAGATGCTCATAAACATGTAGTGAAAAAAAGTGTCGAAAAAGTTGCTGGTTCAATTCTGCCAAATCAAGTACCAACTACTAAAGAGCTGATTGCCAAATATATTAGCACTAATGAATCAAAGATAGAAAAACTTGTGAAGGTAAATATCTTGTACTTCCAGCTTAAGGGCAAATCTATCCATTAGCACTGTATTATTTACTTCCGTCTATTTCATCACAGGCATACGTTGATAGGCATCGGACAACATGAGATACAAGCTTCTAAATGTTGAATTACAGCGCCACCAAGATTGGAGCTTGGACTTGATGTCGATGGGAGCTTGAGCCTTGTGTCCAGCCAATCTGGTTAACCTACATCTGTAGGTGCAAGAAGTTTTTATTGGTATGGTAGTCGTTCTTGAACAAGATATTCTGTTGCTTGAACCTGGTTGGTTTTGTAGACTTCAGTCTGAACTCCGTAATAGTAACTGGACATGATAGGTATTTAGTTTTTGTTTGCATGTTAGCTGAGATGGCATCTAATGCAGCTAGGGGCAAGCCTTATTGCATGTCTGGTTAATCTGTGGAATGTGTTAATGAATGGTGCTTACTTTTCTCCCCACTGCGTGGTATACCATCTTCATTCTTTTTGTTTGGCCGAGTGTTCTCTCGTATTTAGTGTTATAGGAATTGATGAGAAGACATGTTCTTCAAGTGCCCTTACATAATTTATTGTTTGCTGAATTTATTAGACATCATATAGTTTAATATGGTTTCAATTGTTAGTGATATATGAGGTCACTTCTTTTCATTTTCTTAGTACACATCCACAAATATAGAACATAATAGAGGAGGACCGCAAGGAGAGCTTACTTGCAACCTTTTCATAGTTCTCGATGTCACAACTCACAAGTAAACATGTCGGGAAGGATCAAACTTTGACATGGAGCACTATCAAATGAGGATGTAAAAATAGGACGACACAACCTTCTCATGCAATAGCGTAGCATATAGAGAGAACATACATTATTAAAACATGTCTAGCCTCATTTTGGAACCCAACTCGACATCAGATAAAGACCTAATTAGTTATGGTCAAATATTTGTCGTGTCGAGTTTGGTGTTGGCTTAGCATCATAAATAGCACGATGCTAGAGATCTCTTTCATTGAGTCCTCAGTCCTCACAAGAGTGTCGCAACCACATCGTTGCCTTAAGTCCAATGAGGTTGAGCCTTATCATTGTTCAAGTCTTTGTGGCTTCGAGTACCCTACTTCTATTGACGTTGTGGCGGAGGTTGAGCCTTGTCGTTGTTCAAGTCTTTGTGGCTTCAAGTACCCTACTTCTATTGACGTTGTGGCGGGTTTGGCGCGTTTGCTTTGGTGCACTCTTACATGTTCCCATCCTTGTTCAATAACTCCAGCCTTTTATCTAGCTTACTAAACATGTAATCACCACTATGAAATTCTTCAAATTGGTCATGCTGCCACTTAATCTACTTTCTCCAATATCATATACCGACCAACCCTATTACATGAAAAAAGAACTTGTTAGCAAGTTCTTGCTTTCATTGACTATAATTGCCACTGGTATTCTATCACTTGGACATAGTAATTTGATTTAGTAGGAGACGATTGATGATTTAGACCTAAAACATGCTATGCTCAGTATAGTCCGTTTGAGTGACATTGGTTTTTTAGTCCGTCATTGCTTGAGTGTGATGGCATCATGTGGTTCGCCACTTTAATATGGCATTATGCCATTATTATGCTCAAGTTCCCACATTGCCATTCGAACCACTTCACGCATCAGCCAACGAAAGATGACGAGCAACCATGGAAAAGAGAACGCGATGACCGTGGAGGAATTTGCATGTTTTTTTTGGTTCTAGGATCTCTAGCATTTACTTAAGGATGCAAGAGCATAGGTTGAAGCCAATGTGGACAAAACACTTGAAGGCATCTGGTGTTGTGGTTCTCTAGTCGAATACAAAGGTTGCCCTAATAAATTCCTAGTTATCTCGAGTTGGCTACTCAATCGCTTACGGATGCTAGTGATTTGAGCCTTGCTTGACCTAGTTCATGATGTACACAAATGTTTTTCTTGGGAGGACATGTGGTTGTTGGTGTGCTATCCAGTGTTAGCCAATGCTATTTAATGGTTCGAGCTAGTAGGTTGCATGATTGTATGTCCCTATGTTTCATTCCTTAATCAACAAGCATAGTCCGATATGCAATATTCTTGTGCTTGAGATCTCTCCCGGCTACGCGGGCCCTCAACCCTCGAGGGACTCAACCCCGAGGATCAAGAAGACATGACCCTTGATGGTTGTGAAAGCTTGTGACCTACAAAGAAGTTGTGTTTGTCGTGAGCCACTGTACAACGAACTTGGCAAATTGAGGCAATACGATCATGATGTTGCACTCTTGACCTTTTTGTCGTTGGTCAACCCGATGATGAACCTCGCCGATATGAAGGGCAAAACTGTCATTTGTGCAAGGTCATATTGTGTCCAACGGCCGGACCAATGTGAATCCTAGGTCTCATAAATCTTGGACGCAAGGTTCATAAATCGGCCAAAATTACTCGCTTATCTGCAGATCGTCATGTGAATGCTTCTGTGTTGTTTGTATATGATGTCATTCTTATGTCTCACATCTAAACCTTTTGGGGATTGGTGCGGAAATAATCATGCGCAAGAGGGGGGCACCTTGGTCTACATGAAGCTATGCCCGTGCTTCACTCTTCAGTGTAACAGGTTCTCTAGGTGTTTGTCGTGAGCCACTGTACAACGAACTTGGCAAATTGAGGCAATACGATCATGATGTTGCACTCTTGACCTTTTTGTCGTTGGTCAACCCGATGATGAACCTCGCCGATCTGAAGGGCAAAATCGTCATTTGTGCAAGGTCATATGTGTCCAACGGCCGGACCAATGTGAATCCTAGGTCTCATAAATCTTGGACGCAAGGTTCATAAATCGGCCAAGATTACTCGCTTATCTGCAGATCGTCATGTGAATGCTTCTGTTGTTTGTATATAATGTCTATGATGACGCGTCGAAATGATCGACTTGTGATGCATCTCAATAATCTTTTCCTTTTATTGTCATTATGCGCGTCTGTTGTGCACTCTGTGGATGTTGTTAACTAGGGAATCTCCGCAATTGCCGGTGTGTGATTTGTTCCCCCAAGGATTTTGACATTCCATCGGGTTTTGCACAAGCTTGGATAGGCTACATCCAATGTTCAAAAATCGTTTGATTAATCAAGAAATTGGTCCTTCGCACCAATTAGGTGGATGGATTTGAATATATTGGCTAGTCAGCTCTCGATCAATCATCTACTAGTCATGAGTAGTCGGACATGTTTAGTCGAGGCACAGTTGGACATGTAATCTTGTGCTTTCGCTTGGTAAGGTGGAACTAATCTCCCACAACCTCACATGGGACGCCATGGGCCTAAATCGAGTTGGGGCCATGATGCCACATACAACCCCCTGTAAAGGGCATGGCATCTTCGTTGGCTTGACACACTCATAACGAACGAAATTACTAGGAATGTTCCGTCTTGGGGTATGTTCACGATTTCACGCATCTAGTTATGGTATGGTAGGTACACGTGCCATGCCGCGCACCTTACATGGCCAACAAGCGCCACGTGTAACATGTACGCACCGTTGACTTGCAAGCATCGGATGGGGCTCTGATACCCTTATAACACATCTGAGTCTAAACGGTTCCAATTTGTTGACTTGCAAGCACTGGATGGCTCTGATACCCTTATAACGCATCGAAGTCCAAACGGTTCCAATTTGTTGACTCGCAAGCACCGAATGGCTCTGATACCCTTGTAACGCATCGAAGTCCAAATGGTTCCAATCTACTCACACGTTGGGCAAGCCACACACTTTCACCTACCCATTTATGCTTTCATCCTTGCTTCATGTAATAGGTTTTTACCCCTTGGCTTGCATAAACTCTAGAAACCTTGTATGGTATGTACCTCAAGCCTTAACTAGCAAGGTGGCCCCACAACCTCACATGCAAACACATACTCCCTCCATACTCGTAAAGGAAATTGTTTAGGACAGCGAGCGACCCGGACTCCAAAGCATAACTTTGACTTCTTAGTTTAATAAAATTGTTTATTGAAAATTGATATATTTATACTTTTATAAAATTATTTTTCAAGACAAATATGTTCACATGGGTTTCACATTTTAAAACTCAATAACTTAATAGGTATTCATGATGTATATTCCCAATGTTTGACTCAAACCTTGTCCAAAACGACTTCTTTTACGAGTATGGAGGAAGTATGGGCCAACATGATCCTAAATCAAATTGGGTGAGGATGTCTGGGGTTTTTGGGCTAAGAAACTCATGAAGAGCAATTACATGTTTGGCTCAAACCAAAACAAATATCTTTTGTTCTACTCTATCTCTATTCCATGCATTCGCGGATAGCCAACGGACTAAGCCATGGCCTGCCTTGAGTCAACTTGTCTACTTCATCGAATAGCCCTATGCTAATCGTGCCTAGTCAACTTGTCAGTTCCCATAAGGCTACACCCAAATTCCCATAAGACTACACCCAAATTTCTAGTTAAAACTTTGTGCATGTCAGCAAGCACGTGCTCGAATTAGGATTTAAAGAACCGGTACAACTTATTCCATATTAAAAATAACTTCCTTGGTAATAGTATGCACAAAACATTACCGTTTGACATCTAATAAGTTATCTTGTCATGACACCCTATCATTATTAAGGAAAATAATGCATACCATTTTGCTACATACCCAAGAAATTTTGGATTGATTTTGTTTGTCATCAAGTAGTTCACCCTATTTGTCATGATATGGGCCATTTATTGCTATCCTTATACGGATTATTTTTATATGTTGCATGCTTGAAAGGTTAGTTACATTAGTGGATATAAGATTATTTAATGGATAAGAATTGAAAGTTAAATATAAGATTTTTTTTAGTGTGTAATGTCTGTTGGTCTTGCTTACAAGCCCCTTGGTGGGACAATAAATAGTTAAATACTGCTACATAACATGTTAAAGCTAAAAATCTATATGGATTACCATTCTACTCTAGCTTCTTACCCTACCATGCCAAGTTCCCAGCCAGTTAGAAAATCATTGCGATCAATTGGCTAGGCGATCGTCAATTGAATTTTAATAATTCAGGTTGAACTTTGGACATTCCAGTGTCAATAAAGTAGCTGTTTGGAGTTTCCATTGCTAATAAAGTGCTGGTTTGAAGCATATTTCTCGTTGACAAGTTTTACCCTCGTGGTGGTTAGGAAATTTTTTGGTGACAGACTTCCAATTCTTGTCACAGACTTGCTATTTATTGATGATTCTTACTTCATAAAAATCTGCCACCCAAGTGTACACTCCTTTCATATCTTAGGAAGCACAATGTAACTAAAATTTGCTATTTTGTCCATGGGTATATATGTTGGAAAATGGTTTGCCCAAGAAAAATTCTGCATTTCAGATGTAGGAGTATTAGTGATAAACCGGGAAGCTTATAAAGTAGAGAATTGTTCTGTGAGCTCATGAACAAGAAAGAGTATACATATTGATTTTACCCTTCCTAAAAGTCCGGCCGCTTCATTTTCATAGACTAAATCATGTCTGTGTTCTGTGGGTCCCCTATACCCTTTAATTTTTCCTAATTATTTCCTACAAAGCATTTGGTGTACTTTGTTTTCGACTTCAAAAAGGAAACTGCCAGCAATTTAGAGGACAGCGATCTGAACCTGTCTTTTCGCATTTCTGTTACTTTCTTAATTATCTAGTCTGACTGCCATAACATTCATAAGTCAGCAGCTTACGTATCATAATTGTGAATATATTGATGAGAGCATAAGAAGCAGGGCAGTATAGGCATGTGTTATTGTTTGTCATACAATTTGTGAGCCCTAGGCAATAAATACAGCAAAAGATTCTGACACTGAAATTCCACTATGAAATCTTATGTTGCCAAATTTTTGTTGCATGGAGCTACCCAACTCTAGCCTGCCCCAACTTGCTTGGGACTGAAAGACTTGGTGGTAGTAGTTGTTGCAAGGAGCTCATTTCCAGGTTACCTTTCAGGTCTGAGCAACTTAGTATATAACCTTCAAGCGCTACATAGCATATGTATACACAATACCTCTTTTCAAGAAAAGCTAATGATAGTAGCTATTTTGAAGCGATTATAGACATTTCATGCTATACGCCTTCACGTTCTATTGAAAAATTTCACTATATAGCCTCTGGTGAATTGTATGACCTTCTAGGTGCCATTTACTATGGCTTCTATCTACCAAAAACAAATGTAATGTTAGCAAGTTTATTGGACCCTTGAACCTTCCGTGTCTATATGCAACACGTTTGATTGTTTCTGTACTGACCTCCATTGATTTGTTGACTCTTGGATCCATCATTTGTATTCCACTTATGTACTTACTAATTTTACAATCTCATTCTGTCAACAGTTTATCATCTATATCATGTGCTAGTGTTAATTTAATAATTTATATAGAATAAAGATATTGTGCTCTAATGTGCTTATTTTCTCACAGGAAAGGATTGAGCATTCTTTCAATTGACAATGGATGCAAAAGCTAAAAAATCTCAGGAGAAGCTGCCATAGGAAATGAGCAATTGATACTAAGAGTAAGTAATGATTGATTGCCCCTCCTCACTACCCCCTTCAGTAGGGGTACTCCTTCCGTTCATTTCATATGGAGTATTTCGTTTTGTTAGGTCAAGCTTTCTGTGACAAATTAAGTGCTCTATTACATAATAATTCTGTGACAAATTTAATGTTATTAATTCGTATTCAAAAGCACTTTTGACTATAATTTTATAACCTAATGGAGTAAATGTCGGTCAAAGCCTTATCTAATCTAATGAAAGGAAACACGCCTTACAATTGAATAAATTTGGCTTGCAAGCCGTAACCGTTTCCAACTATAATGTACCCAAATTTAATTGTCATAGTCTCATTGATCTGGATGGTATGTACAGGCACACAATGCTTGCCAAAGATTTCATTGTGGCAATGGAAGGGAACTTAAGAATTCTATGGTTCAGATGGATATGCATATAAACTGGTTGCTCCCAGGATGCTCAGCTGAAGTAATCTTTGTTCACTCTCTCTCATATCTTCCATTCTCCTGCAGCGACATGGTTGAGTGAAGTGTTAGATAATTGAATGCCCACCCTTATAGAATGCATTAGGTACAAAATTTACTTATTAGTAGGATGCATTAACTTATAGCCTATGTAGATCGTTAATATTTAGTACCTACTTTGCCCTATTATTTGCACAAGAGGAAGAACAGCTCAGGAGTAATCAGATTCTGTTTATGCGAACCAGTTTAGGCCGTAGCCATTAAGAATAGTGTTCGTCCTTTGTGAACCATTCTGTTTTGTCCTAGCCATTAAGAATATTGTTCTTCCTTTGTGAACCATTCTGTTTAGGCAGACATTAAGAATGTTGTTCTGTCACACAGGTCATGACAATTCATTCCTCATGTTACAACTTCCTCCAATACTGCCTGGATTACATTGATGGTTTTATTTTGACTAGCTGATGTAGCTTTGCATGCTGTATCAATTAATTCTTCTCTATTCTTCACTTGGGTAGATCATCTCTTTTTCCTTGCTTTGCTTGAAAAAGATATTCCTTTTGGTATTAAGTCTCCAGTTAGCTAAGGTAAACAGCACATTTTCGTAGACTCCTTACTTCCCTGTCTCATATCCTTATCGTTTACTTACGTGTAAAATTACTTCATAGACCATCTTTCTGACTTAGATCTTTAAAGGCTCTTTAAGACGTTGATTTGGCAGATTTACCCCTTTTTAACTTAATACTTCTTTTAGTATTCTAGGATGTTATTGTTGTCATTGTGATAGAGATACACTGATGAGGTGCTGATTCTGGTAAACGCCTTAGCAGCATATGATGGCCCTTTTTGGTTACTGCCCTGGTGCCGGCAGCAGATCCGAGCCCAGGTGCTCGAAATCAGACGCCTGGGGAGCTGCCTGCGCCAGGCAGCGCTCTCTCGCTCTGAACTAAACAAGCCCATGTTGCTTGCTGAATAAAAAGGTTTGAGTTCTACTATTCTCTCAATTCCTTTTCAATCCATGGCTTCATTAGCAATAGCCTAGTGGAAAGTCGGGTTTAATTACTGGCGGTGGCCATTTCACTTTCAGCACTTGAAAATACTTAATTATGTTACGCTTGCGGCATTTATCTCTCTCCTTCCTATGTAATGTTTTAACCATGTATGCCCAACCGTTTGTAGTAAGAATTTATGAAACCCTCTAGGCAGTATCACTAAAGAATTGGGTATTCTTTGGTAGATTTAGCGCTGTTCTCTCTATTGATCATTTTCTTTACTCGGCTGTTTTAAGTTTGTTAGATTTTTTTGCCTTACGGGGGCTTGTTAACCTCAATACCCAGGCCCTTCGTGTGTCTGTACTTGGACTCAATTTTTCTCTGTCTTAATACAAAGACGCACATGCCTCCTGTGCTGTCCAAAACGTGCGGGTTCTAGTACCTGAATCACCCAATGCTTCCCATGACAGCTAGCTGATCCCGTGTTCTTTTGACCAAGTTGAGATTGTGTGCAGTGACAGAGCAAGGGTCTTCATGTTACAGTGCAAGTTTTAAGATGTGAACGCTAATTGGGCACAATTCATATGAACGAGAATATTGTCATCCATCAACGTAAAAGATGAATATATGAACCCAGAACCATTGCTAAGATTTATAAACTGATAGTTACCATCTAATGTGAGCATGTCACCCGGTGTTTATGGACTGTCACATCGCCATTGGCACATCAAATGGTATAATATAGTGTTGAAATATGTGGCTATAAATAGTGTGAGATCAAATTGGATATACATACCCTGTGATCCTTGATATTCCCTGCGTATCCGCTTCTGTTAGAAGATGTTTTTTTTCTCAAATTTTGTAGTGTAATTAGAGTGTTAATGGGCAGCTCCTTATGCTGTAATATTACCATTCCCTTTCTTATAAGGGCAATCGTGTTGGTTTTAATAAGTAGACTAATATTATCGGACAGCTTATTTATGCTGTATCCAACTGTAAGCAGAATGCAGCATCGCCATGCTAACTTCACCGGACACAGTTAGCATGAGACGTCCCTAAATCACTTCCCGTTCTACAATAAATGATCAATATACTGGTGTTCCTGTTTTTCATTCCATGGAGTTGTTTTTCCTATTTTTCGAAATTCCATCTAATGACACATGAGTTCCAAATTCTTGTAGTCTGCAGAATTTGGTTGGCGTATTGCCTGCATACAAGATGAACAACCTGCTGCAAGGCCGACTGAAGTCGCCAGAACAGTATGGGCTTTGATTAGATATAGTGGCAAATGAGAGAGCTTTGGGATTACCATTTTGTCAAGTTTGATTCTTCGAGCTCTGTACATCATCCTGTGGGTTGGGGAATCTTGTGATGCCAGATAGCCTGTGCTTAGTGGGTTCTGTGGAGGCACCGGTTGATCTTTTTATTGATACTTACTGGGTCATGGGCCTGTCGCCTCTTGTCGTGTCAATGCAAGCAAGGCCTAGAGCCCAAAGCAAGCCCGCCTTTCGCCAGCGTTACGGAGTAGTCTCTTTTACATAGGTCAATCGTCCAGTTCTAACCCGCATGGCGGCGGCATGGGTGTCGTTGCGTCACCCTTTTGTCAGTGCGTACCGCCGGAAACTTCTTTTGTGCCGGCAACGGCGGTGGCTGAGCGCTTTCCTCTGCTGCGTCCGTCCGCCAAGCATCGGTCTCTCAGCATACAAGCACAGGCCGCACAGCCCCCTCTGAAGTTCGTGCGCGTGGCATGGCATCAGGGACCAATTGAGAGCCCGGCATGCGGCATCCTCCATCCGCGGACGAAGGGGGCACATGCATGACACCTGTTTTCAGGCAGCAGGTTCGATCGAGCATTGCGCAGAGTGCAGACACGGACGATCGGGAAATCCGATTTCCTCAAGACGGGATGCAACCACAGGGCGCCTTCCCTACCACGGCCGTTGAGGGGTGGGCCGTGTCATGACTCATGATATCAGCCGAATCTCCCCCCCCCCCAACGTGCCTCGCTGAATTGCATAGCCCCAGCGCGCTAGCTAACACACACGTAAGCAGCCACTGACCCGCCCGCGTAACCCCGGCCCCATCACGATCCTTCGCTGCCTCCCTAATCCCCATGCGATCGCGCGTGCGTCCCCACACCCCATCTCGCCGTCGTCACGGCCTCCAGTTGGCAGGCGCGCCGGCTCGGCCGCGACTCTGCGGCGCTGGACTCGCCGGGTTCACACGATCGCACCTGCTACGCGGATTCGCGTCACGGGCACAGGTCAACACTGCACGCAGAGATCACACGAAATTGGTGGTGCTGGTAGCAAACTACTGGTGTCGCGGGGTGATCAGAGAGCAGGAACGTTCCCGGCGACTTGGTACGGTGCCGGGCCGACACGTACGTGTGCAGATCCAGTTGAAAGCAGTCTACAGTAAAACACGTACTAGTAGTACCTAAATAAAAAATAAATTGTTGCGGCTGGATGCACGGTCCAGAGTCCTGACCTGAAGCGTGACCCGCCACAGTTTTTCCACGGTCGGTCCGCCGAACCGGGAGGTCTGAATTCAGAGAACCACGGACTGACGGACGGACGGACGGAGACGACGTACTGCTACTAGCCTACTACTACTCGGCGGCACGCGCGACCGACCGAGTCCGCAGCGCGGCCGGCGCCCGGAAATTCAGACGTGGCCCGCCCGCCAAGCAGAAAACGCCGGCCGGCGCACGACGACCCCGCGCAGTACGCGTCGAGAGGACGGGCGGGCTGGGAGGCAGTTGCTAGCGACCCGGCGGCGACCTGGTGCAGGGGCGTCCCTGGGCACGTGCGACATGAGCGATCGAACAGGGCCCCCACCTACAAAGGGCCCCAAATTATGTTTAGTTTCCATATATACTAGTATTAATTAGCCTTTGTTTTTATTACCTATAGTCTAGTTTTATGGCCCTGGAGAGCAACTAGCGTCGTTTCAATTACAATCACGTTCGCTTCATCTTCTTTCCAGTGATCTTGCAGTTACATATTAAGTGGCCAAGTGGATTTGACTTAACCTCGAAACAAGCTATGCAGAGGTTTATAAAAGGACCATAATTTCATTTCTCCTTGTGATTTATGATTTAGGCCCCTATTTAGTACTTCTGTACAGGCCCCCTAATTTTCCGGGACGGCCTGCCTGGTGCCAGACACGCCAGCGACGACCCACTCACCCTCCTGCCCGTGCCCGGACGCCCGCCCACTGACTCGGCACCTCCTCACCTGTACCCATCACCAGCACAGCAGGGTGGGAAGGCGGGCGCCGCGCCGGCACGCACGTTCGGTGCGGCCGCCTGCTCCCGAGTCCTGACAGGGCCCGCCCGCCCGCCCCGTCGCCGTCGGCCCGGCGCGAGATTTTGACGGGGTTTGTTCGACGCGGGCGCGGGGCGGCACGTACGCCGCGGGCGGCGGCAGGGCGCGGGCCGTCGCTGTCTCTCGCCCTCGCTCCTCCCCACACGGCCACACCCCACCAGGTCCCAGGGTCCCCACCGGCGGCGGCCCCCCTTTCCTTTTTTTTCCACGGCGCGCAGCGGCGGCAGCGCGCGCACGAATCATTCCCCGCGACCGGATCCGTTGCGTGATCCGCCAACCATGCCCCTGGGCGGGCGGGCGCCGCCGGGGCCCGCGCCCTTCCGTGCCCGCACGGCGCGCGGACCACACACACCACGCACCTCCCCCTCCAGGGCCGCCGGTTGGCAGTGTGGATGCGTACGGGGGTGTCGCGATTTCTTTAGGCGCAAGTGTGTCGGCCGGGAGGATTGATTAGCGTCTAATCCAGATCCGGCGCCGCGCGCGCGCGTGGCGCCGTGCGCGGTCCGTGGGGCGCAAGCGCAGGCGGCCGGGCGGACCCGGCCAGGCGCCAACGACCAAGCAGGCAGGCGAACACCACCACCTCACGAAAGTTCCACGCTGTGGTGGCGGCAGCTGCCAGCAGCGGGTGCCGGCTTTTTTGGGCTGTGCCGTGTGACTGTCTCATGGCTGTACTAAATTGCGTACGGAGACTGTTAAGAGAGACAATCATTGCATGCAAAAGCAGGGCAGTGTACTCGTGTACTGAATTAACGATGTTGTCTTGCAACGGCTCTACGGTAAATAAATATACTAGTACAAGTCCATTTTCAATGTATGCCTACAGTCCTACTTTATACAACTATATAAAGGGAGGAAATTGTTCAAAAAAATAAAGGGAGGAGTATGAAAATGAAAGAGATTTAGAGGAAGTGAGGAACGAAGGTTCCATGCGAAATTGCTGTGCAGAACTGCAGATTCGATTCTGGCTACCTTCACTTGACCATTCCTACTGCAACTGGTACTGTATGGTCGTAATTTCGTTCGTGCACCACTGTGCCTGAGGCCCTGAGCACTGAAGAGGCGCGCCGCCAACCGAGTTCAACGATTGAATCAACCAGATCGCGCGCCTCTAGCCACTTAGCACAGAATTACTCGCTGAGCAACTTCCTCTCGGGGTTTCTGGCTTAAACAAACTCACACTGACTAAGATTTTTTTTTTAAAAAAAAGGCTGACTAAGAAGTTTTTAATTACACCGGAAAGCTCTCGTGCTAAGGCCCCGATGACGACGATGACATGACACCGACAGCGTCTGATCCGCACGCGAACCCGCCCGATTTCCACACCCGAAAGCACGAGCTCAACTCCCCCGCCCGAGGTCCCGATCGCCGCGCGCCGCTCCAACCTCGCAAATGGACAAGGACAAAGGGGTGCGGTGCGGTGCGGCGCCCGTGCACGGTACCAGTACGCGATTCGGCGTCCGCGCGCCAGCCTCTCGGCCCCGCCGCGGGATCGGGACGTGAAAAAGAAAAAAAAAAACAGAACCAGTGGTCCTCGCGCGCGGAAGAGCGGCAGCACACTCAGCAGCAGCGTCGCGTCGCGTCGCGAGCGTGTGGTGGCGCGGCGCGGAGCGGAGCGGGCGGCGAGGGGGAGGGGAGCGTCGTCACGCGCGCTGGCCCCAGAGCGGCCACCGCGCCCACGCACGCACGCCCACGGGACGCACGTCGCGACCGGCGCGTGGCGGTGCGCGAGGCTGTGTCGGTCCACGCGCGCGAGGCTGTGTCAGCCAGTGTCGGTCCACCGCTTTCAATGCGAGGGCGAGGCGCGGAGGAGGAAGCGGTTGGTGATGGTGGCGACGCGATCCGGGCGCGGCTCCGGAGACGGCCGGGCGGGCGATGCCGACACTTGGCCGGGAAGGGGCCCACCCCCAACGCGTCTCGAACGGCCTGTTCCCGCTGCCGCCGCCTAACGTGCCGTGCCGTGCCGTCGTCACCTGTCCCACTCGGGCGTTTTACTTTTATCGCCCCAGCAGCTCCAGGCCGGCGCCACTTTACGTGGTGACTACGGGCGGGCGGGCGGCTTTATCGGCTTGCGCGGCTGTGCCCGGCCATTGGACGTCACGGCACCGCACCCGCGCCGCGCCGACGATGCGGTTGGAGATACGATCCCGGGTGACGACGACGCGAGGTGCGGGGGACAGGCGGGAGGTGCCGTGCCGCGCCGAGCGGGAAAGGGAGGTGGCGTCCAGTCAGGCCAGCCAGAGCGCTCCGCTCTCCCTCTCTCGGCGGGCGGGGGGGCGGGTCCAGGTGCCTGTGCGCGCACGCGGGCGGCGAGGGCGAGAGGCGGAGAGAGAGGGAGGGTTTGGTTGGTTGGTTGTTGCCCCCACGGCTGCGAGTGCCGCGCAGACCGCGGCTCGGGACGCACGGATCGTGATGCGTCCTTGCGCGGGGCCCACGCCGCCCGTGACGTGCTCCCACAACGTGCCGCCCTACGCACCCCCGGTGGGCCAGCCAGCGGCGGCTTTGATGCCTTTTGTTTATGGGATGGGATCATGCGCATTTTGCAGCCGAGTACCTCGCTCTAGCGTTTATTTGTACTGACATCCAGGCTAAAGTTTTCACGGGAACATGCAAGTCCCTCGAAACAATAGGCTTGTAGCACTGGCCTTAGGGGTAGGCAAGCTACCATTTCCTAATTTTAAACTTTGAATTTCATGAGTGTTGTTTAACGTAGATCCAAAACTCTATAAAAAAATCATTTCAAGTTATATAGATCCCTCGACTAGCATGGGCATGCAGGCATTGAATTATGACGTGTGGACAACATACGCACTAGCCTGAGCTACCATACATAAAAGGTGGGCTGAAGAAGCGGACATTTTCAAAGAAACCATAATATATCACAACGGTAGCTCCACGACACCAACAATTACGTCTCAAAGTGCGAGCCATTCACCGTACGGACATGACCTCATTTGCCACACCGCCGACAACAAACACACACCCAAAAAGCTCGATCTCCATGGTTGACAATGAGACAAAATAGAGGGCGTAGGATAGATCAATTTCTCGAGCGACGACACCCGCTTTGTACCTAGCAAAATTTTATGGATCTACAACTCCAAAATTGTCGCACGATAGAAATGGAAACAACAATGTCCACATACAGACAAGAGACTCATTTCCAAAACAGAGCATGTGTGGGATTATTTGTCATGATTTTTTGACCTTTGAAATGATTAACATGAAAACTTTCCCCATATGGACTCATGAAATCCTAACAAATATAACTTTCAATTATTTATGCTTTGAACAAACAAATACTCAATGACCTCCAGGCAAGAACATGCAATCCAAGCTTGGACGATGGAATTGAAATAAACATTTTGTACATTTTCTTCTTGATTTAAGTTCTGAAACTCCAGACACACTACCATTTCAAAATTTTAAACTTTAAAATTCATGAGCTATTATTTAATATGGATCCAAAGTTCTCTAAAAACATTTTAAGTTAGGTATGTATTGAATTATGACATGTGGATGACATACACACTAGCCTGAGCTACCTCGTCTAAAAGGTGGACTTAAAAAGCGGACATTCTTTAAAGAAACCATAATATGTCACAACTATAGCTCCACGAAACCAAAAAATGACGTCTCATGGTTCGAATCATGCAACGTAGGGACATGACCTCACTTGCCACACTCTCCCAACATACACACACCTAAAAGCTCGAGCTCTACGGATGACAATGAGACAAAAATAGATGGCGTAGGATAAATAAATTGCTCGAGTGACGGTGCCCATTTTGTATCTAGCCAAATTTGATGGATCGACAAGACGACAACTCCAAAATTGGACATACTGTCTCGTATGACTAGTTGTTTTGCCTCAAACTAATTACATTGGGGGGGGGGGGGGGGGGGGCATGTGTCATGATGCTACGAGTAGCTCAGCTACAATACATTTCATGAGGGTAGAGATATGTGTTTATCTTGCTTATCCAATGATATTGTATGATGCTTGTGAGCAACTAACAAAGCGCCCTCTTTGGTGTCACTATTTCGATCCAGATGTTACTGTATATTTACCAAAATGCAATTCTACATAAAACCTTCCTTTGGTATCATGATGGTTGGTAAAACTATCATATATTTGTGCTACTATTACACTAGTTGGGGGTGTCAATGTCGTTGTTATGAGCAACCATGTTCTTGTTTGCTGAAGCATGAAGGAAATAAGAAAAAATATCTCGATCTAGTTGTCCTAGTAGAATACTTTCTAAATTTGTATGATTTAGTTGGACGTTATAGAGTTGTCATATGGAAATTGAAATAACAACATCCATAAACAGAAAAACAATTTATTTGGCTTATTTCCAAAACAAAGCATGTATGGGATAATTTACAATGATTTTTGACAACTGATCATTTCAACACGACAACTTCCTTTATATAGACCCCTGAAATTGTAACAAGATAACTTTCATTCATACTTTGAACAAACAAGACTCAAGGAATGATCTCCGACGAAGAAAATGCAATGCTTATTTGGAAGATGAAATTAAAAGAACTTTTTTGTACATTTGCTACTTGATTTAAATTTTGTTTAGATTTTGAATGTTAAAACATCATTGGCGGCGGCCTTTATTGAGACGAGGTTCTTCGCCTCCTATGAGCGGAACGGCGCCGAGCCACACACGCCATGGCCGTGAAGCATTTCATTTTCAAACGATGTCGCTTTTCGCCTCTGCCTCACCCTGCAAAATTTTCGACTTATTCGGGGGTGTGGGTTGTAAAAGTAGCCTTCCGAAATGTAATGCCGCCACGCTAAAGACGAGGGGCGGCGGCGCGGACAGTCAAACCGCTCCCTGACTGCGCCGAGTTTTATTCCTTCTTGCCGCTCCACCACCCGCTCTCGCCATCGGCCTGCCTTTTTAACCCCCTCCTCCCCCCCTGCTATAAGTCCCTCCTCTCCCACCTCAATCCTAGACGCAACCCATCCCCTACACACACGCCGCACGCGCCTCCCGCACAAGAAAAGAACGCAAGCCATGGCGCCGCGAACGTCGGACAAAACAACGATGGCACCGGCAGCGCCCACGGGGCTCGCCCTTGGCGTCGGCGGCGGCCCGCACTTCAGGGGCGTCAGGAAGCGCCCGTGGGGCCGGTACGCGGCGGAGATCCGCGACCCGGCCAAGAAGAGCCGCGTGTGGCTCGGCACGTTCGACACGGCCGAGGAGGCCGCGCGCGCCTACGACGCCGCCGCCCGCGAGTACCGCGGCGCCAAGGCCAAGACAAACTTCCCCTTCCCGTCGACGGCCATGCCCCCGGTCGCCACCGTGGTGGCGGCGGCGCCGGCCTCCACCGGCGGCAGCCGGAGCGGCGACAGCAGCACCGTCGAGTCCTTCGGCGGCGACGTGCAGGCGCCCATGCAGGCCATGCCGCTCCCGCCGTCGCTGGAGCTGGACCTATTCCACCGCGCGGCGGCAGCCGCGGCCGCCGGCACGGGCCCCGGCGGCGTTCGCTTCCCGTTCAACAGCTACCCCGTGACTCACCCCTACTATTTCTTCGGCCAGGCCGCCGCGGCCGCGGCCGCGGGGTGCCACATGCAGCTGAAGCTGGCGCCGACGGTGACCGTGGCCGCCGTGGCGCAGAGCGACTCCGACTCCTCATCGGTCGTGGATCTGTCGCCGTCGCCGCCCGCCGCCGTGTCGGCGAAGAAGGCCTGCGCGTTCGATCTCGACCTGAACTGCCCGCCGCCGGCGGAGGCGGAGGCCTAGTCGCCGGAGTTTAGCTGATGACTGGCAGTAGTTTCTTTTCTTTCTTTCTTTCTTTCCTTATTCGCCTTTTTTGCCCCGTAGAAGAAAAATTCGCTGTATGTTTACCCTTAGGCCCTCTTGCTTAACAGAGGGAGGACAGTTTTGTAAATAGTTTTTCCGCCGGGGACCTAGCTTTAGCTGATGATAAAAGCTGTATTGTCACCCAAGACAGGTCCTGCCGGCGTTGCCATGGACCGGATTATATTATGTATTTTGATAGTCATGAGAAACGGCTGAGAAAGTTCCAAAAGAATTCGATTTTTTTATTTCTTGTTCTATCAGAAACTGCAGTGAGATCTACGAACCGCAAGCCCTTTCATTTATGTGTTATTCCAAGCATCCTCCTCGCCTAGGAGCTTGCTTGCGATCCATGCAACGTCACCTTTATTGGCCGGTTAAAGGTTTATCAAAGCGCGCCGAGGCGCCGTCTCGCCAAGCGTAGACATTCACCATCCGGACCAGGTCACACGTACGTGTCCATTTCAGAACAAAGAGCACTCACCGCTAGCCCTCCACAATCCACAGGATCACTAAAATTAATCCGCATCATTGTGCTCCCACTTTTTACCCCCGGGTAGTTGGCACGAGCACGACCAGTGGACGGAGGCGGCCGGCGGCGTCGCTGTCGATTTCACGCGTGTAGCACAAGAGGAGGACCCCGCCACAGTCGCCGTGCCGACGGAGAATATCATGGCCATGTTTAGATGTTTCGTGAAATTTTTTTCGAGTATGTTTCCTCACATGCATGGCATATTAAATGTAGTCGAAAAAAGTAATCCATTATATGGATGGAGTGTACTTCGCGAGACGAATTTAATGAGCCTAGTTAGGTCGTGATTAGACAATAAATTGCTACAGTAAACATGTGCTAATGACGGATTAATTAGACTCATTAGGTTCGTCTTGCGATGAACGGACATAATCTATAATTAGTTTTGTAATTAGTCTATATTTAATACTTCAAATGTGTGTCCGACATACTGTAAATTTTTTTTGCGAAACATCTAAACGCGGCCCATCTGTCTCTCGCGTCCTCCGGTGCCCTTTTCAAGTCGCTTTCCTTTTCCCCGGCGCAGGCGCCGCGAGCGTTATCGAACTGCACAGTGCCGGGCACAGATTAAATTAACGAAAAAACTAATGGCCGCCCGCCAGGCTGTTGGCGCTGCGGAGAGGACAGAACAGAAAGAGGGGCGCGCCGCGCGCGTGTGCTGGTGGCGCGGGTGCCGCCGCTGGCAGTACAAGGTGACGCATGTGGATAACGAACGAGTAAACGTTGGAGGGGGACGGATTAGTTTAATGGGACGGATGGGATTAATTTAAGCCGGAGCGGCGGCACGGCGGGCGGGTGGATCTTTCGCGCCCCCACGTCGTCGGTGCGCGCGCGTACGGCGCGATCGTCTCGTCCTGCCTGCCTGTCAGCCGCCTGGCCTGCCTGTGCGTGCGCTGGGCAGGCTGGCTGGCTGGCGGCCGGGCGCGGCGCGGGGGGTTGCGCTTTCCGCTCGTGATCTCGGGAGTAACGTGAGCGTGTGGGCGACGGCCCCCACGGGCCACGTGTGCCCGGCGCTGCCGGCCACTCCACTTCCCTCTCTCCCCTTGCCGAGGCCGGCTGCCGGCCCGGGGGAGCGGGGATCCGCCGCTACGCCTACGCGACCCGGCCCACGCACCATCCCCGCCGCAGTTTCAGGTAGGAGGCCGGCCCTGCCGCCCCAGGGTGGGGTAGCGCGGGAGGCGGCCGCCCATTGGCTGGCGCCCGTGGTGCGTGTGTGTGGCCGCGCGCGGGGGGAAAAGGGACCCTTCCTGGCGTGTGCGTGGTCCGCGGCGGACAGGCGCGGGTGCGGGCCCGACACGCGGGGGAGAGAGCGGGGTGCGGCACCCACAGGGGCCGCAGTGATTCGCGCGGCGGCCGTTTCGCCCTCGCTCTCGGGTGCGGGCCCCGCGCGGCCGCCACCAGCATCGGGGTCAGGGGGGAGGTCGTCGCCGCTTTCGTCGCGCACGGCGGCCCCACCTGCACGCAGCTGTGCGTGCGTTTTTCTATTGCTTTCGCGGCGGCGACCGCTTTTTTTTCCCCTCGCTGTACGTGTTCGCCACAGAGGGATCCAGGGGGGAATTCGCTGCGCGGCTGCCACCACCCACCAAACTCGGCCCGCTCTCTCCCCCTCCTGACACCGTCATCTCTGACACACCACCGCTGGTATCGTTTGAGGACGGCACACGGCAGCACGACAAATTCAATTGCTACACTCTGTTGGTATTTGGCTAATACCAACAAAACCCATTTGTCCGCCCGGAAAATCCGAGATCGTTGTAAAAGGGGTTCGATTTATCTACTGCAGCGTTGTGGCCACAAATCCTTCTGAAGGTAAATAATTCGTTTTCTTATCTGAGGGAATCTGGAGGAGAATTTTTTTAGGATAATCTGAAGGAGAAAGTTGAGCTAGAGCACGGAGCTGGCCAGGCCCGCTGAGGCGTGGGGCCCATTGCACTACTCGAGCGGCCTTGTTGTATACGGTTACGCTAGAGCCAGCAACACGTGAAACTGCATGCCATGCGCACCAAAAAGTCGGAGGCGCCCTACATTATTGGTCCCAAGGCAGGGAGTAGGCCTTAGCCCAAAAACTTAGCTGGGCCGTGGATCCCAAGAGGACCGAGAAAAAGCCGGACAGGCGGTCAAAAGTTTTTGCCGCGGCTGCAGGCGAATTGCGTCTTGCTCTTTTAATGACAGTGCTCCTCCATCGGTCCAACCCAGTCCCACGCTGATCAGTGTGCACGATCCTACGCTTTTCGAAATGGATCCTACGCTGCTGATTTTGGATAGACAGGGCAGTGTGCGTAGCTGCGAGGCTCTGTTTAGTTCTATTTTATAAATTTTTTTGAAGCGAAAAATATCGTTTAGTAATAATAAATGTGAATTAATAATAAAACTAACTACATATATGACTTGTTCCAAATTATAGGTCGTTTCGGCTTTTCTAAGTCTATAGATTTTGCTACGAATCTAGACATAACGTTTATTTTAGTGCATAACAAAAGATTATGAACTTAATAAAGACAAACCGACTTAAAATTAGGAACAGAGGTGGTAGATCGCTAGACGAATCTAATAAAAGTAATTAGCCTATGATTAACGGATGACTACTATAGCATCACTGTTAAAAATTATAAATTAAGTAGGTCTATTAGATTCGTCTCGCGAAATACACTCTGCTGTAATAGGTTTTTTTTCATCTACTCAACAAGACAGTGCGCCGCAGCCGGCTGCCTCCGCCCTCGCATCGCACGAGCGGGGGACACCCATGCGCACGCTCTGGTCTTCGCGGTCCCCTATGGCTCGTTCCCATGGCACGCAACGACGAGGGCTAGGAAGGAGTAGGCGCCATGACCGTCTGACCGATGCCTTTTTTACGGCCGATAGGGTAGTGTGCACACAACCACTCCAGCACCAGCACAGCGCCTTGCCGCGTCCCACTCCCACCGTCCGAGCCATGCCTATGCTATTCTATGACTATGCACTATTCTCAGCTACTCCTCGAGCTATGCTCCTCGAGTCATTTCCCCTTCCCGGTGCCGCTGATTCCTCTGCTCTGACCCGTCGTGTCCGCTGTCGTCACATCGTCGTCTAGGCTCTGTGCTCCGGTTCATCAGTTCACGGTGGTGGCGATGCCGCGACGGGCGACGGCTTCCGCCGCTGGAGGGTAAAGGCGCCGCGCCCTGGCCAGTGGCCAGACGATGCGTACGTCAGGCGTAGCTGAACACGGCAAGAAGGCTCGAGAGAGAGGGAATCGGAAGATGGGGTTGCAGCCGCTAGGCTCGCGCAAGCTGATGTCAAGCGAGCCATGATGCGTCCCCGTGTGGTCGTATCACGCGGCGTCAGGGCGTAGCAGCTTTCGGCGGCCGAACCGCCGGCGAAAATATGCCGCAGTCATGAGCAAGTACAGACTAGTATCGGTACAGAAAAAAAAAAGTACTACTACGACTACAATATTTTGCACTCGTATACTCCTCCGATGTCCGATCCAACCCTTTTTTAAAAAAAACTACTCGGATCCGCTTTTGATGCGGCGAATAGCGAGATACTCCGTACTTTCGTTTTTAGCGGCTTATCTGATCGCTGTGCAAGAAACATCGGACAGCGAGGTCGTGAATGCGACGGCCACTGAACGGCGGGCCCCTGAGAGTCCACCCGCACCTCCGAATCCGATAGCCCGCCACCGGCCAAGCCGGCGCGGTCAAAAAAGCGGACGCCGACGGCCGACGCGACGCCATCTTTTTCCGCGGCAGCCACCCCCCTAGCCCTCTCCGAGCACGTGTGCGGCGGCCCGACCTGCCCCCATCACGGCGACACCGCACCCCTGGCCGCCCCCACGTGCGGCCGCGCGCGGCGCCCACTGGGCACGTCGGTTTCGATCGGCTCTCGCTGCCTCTGCCCCCGACGGCCGGGGGCCTCCGCGCCCTGCCGGCTCGACACGTCACGCGTGCGGACGCGATAGCCATTCCCGGCACTGTAGCATTCACCGCGCAGGGGGTGCCGCCATGAAAAGCCCCGTCGTCTTACCCATGCGCCATCGCTGCTGCGATTAGCTCCCGTCTCGCTCTCGCCCCCGTGTTGCGACCTCTCGCCTTTGCTGCATGGGTTGCCGTAGTTTGTTTCCTGTTCCGCATTCACCGTGCGCTCCCCGTCGCCGCCTGGCGTTGTGGCACAGGCAAAAGTCCCGCCGCGCCGCGCGTGCGGCAGGCGCCGCCCCGGCGCGGAAAGCGGCAAAGCGGCTTTGATCCAAGCCATCGACGAAGGCGACGCTGCCGGATTCGGGCTATTGGCTGGGTCTACTAGCGCGCAGCACGGCAGCAGCAGTGAAGCAGCTACCGCTAGCCGTGCCGTAACAATGACATCAGGCATCACGTGAGGCAGCGGCGACCCTGACGCGCCCTCCCAAGGCCGGTGGGAGGGAGAGGGGGGCCACGCACGCCGCGGCCGCGCGCACGGCGCCTGCGCTGCTGCTGCTGCCTGCCTGCGTTTCTTTTCCTCTCGCCAGCGGCGGGGGCGCGTCAGGTCAGAGGCGAGGCGGGCGGCAGCAGCGGCCAAACAGAGAGCTGAGCGGCGGAGCCCGATCGGTACGGCCATGGGGACATTATGGCGCGCGGCCGGACGGCGGGCTGGGGTCGCAGGGGGGATCTGATCGGTCTCGATCGATCCCGCCGCGCGCGCGCCGCTGCCGCCGTGCGGTGCGGCCAGTCACCAGTGGGGTGGCGCCTAGTACGCACACGTACGTGTGGGTGGGGACGGAGGCGTCATCGGACGGGACGGGTCGGGGGAGTGCCGTCCCGTACGCGGCTGGCAGGCGGGCGCGCAGGGGCAGCGAGGACTGTACGTGCCGCGGCGAGGGTTTCCGGGCGCTGTAAAGTAAAGGCCGGCCGTGGCCGTGGTTGCGTGCGGGGGCAGTTGGGGCGGTTTATTCGAGCCGTGTGCACGCCGCACGCGGCTGCGGTGGGCGTACGTACGTACGCGCGATACGGCTGGAAAGCCGCTGACAATAACGTGTGTACAAGATTTATGTTACACCGTACCGTACTGCCGTTAGAGTCGTATACCGGTGTACCATGTACGAAAAAAATAGCGTATCTTGGTCTTGCCGTCTTGGGATGGGGGAGTCGCTTTGCTGTTGATACATCGCAGCTTGAGGATTGTGTATTGTTCCTACGGGGCCCTAGTTTTCAAGAGTTCGACGCTTTTACCTTGTCCACACAACTGATTGTGTGCCCTAGGATTTTAAAATGTGATTTATAATAGGTTTTGTTTAAATCACTGTAAGTTTGTTTCGCTGGTAGAAAAGTTCGTTGACTATAACTCGTTTGAGTTGTTTTAATAGTATTATATGAGTGAGAAGAAGATAGAATAAGACAGAACAGATAAACAGTGAAACTAATGTTTCAACGTCAACCGTGTTTCAAACTAGCTCGTGCTATAAACCATTTGCAAAATTGATATGCTAGTAGCGGCTTGTTTTGGCGCCTTGCCAATTTGCCCCATTGGTGGAGTGCGCCATTATGCTGTCACCCTCGATGCCATATAGATGTAGGAGATGACAAACAAGGGTGTGAGGAATACTTGTCATTTTTAGCATGATATAGTAGGAATATATAAAAGGAGCAGGGTTATGCTTCGTCGATTTTTTTCTTCATAGTGCCAATGTTTGTTTCTTTTTATAACGGGCGTAATGACTTGTGTCTCGATTCAAGCGGCATACCAAATGTGACATGAAAAAATTAGAGGAAGTACCTTCATTATTGATATTAATCACTGAACAACACGGCTTATGTGGACAGAGGATGACATGAATGTGAATTTGGAAGGGTCTATGAATTAGATGAGAGACCGTGTACTTCCTCCATGTTAAAATATAATGCATTGAAACATTTGAATTTGTTACCAAATATTAGTATTATAAGTGTATTTGGACATCGGCTAATTGTATCCTACACTAACTTCTTTTGTACGAGTTAATAACATGAAAATATCCCTTTGCCTTTTAAACTAGCTTCATCCTTTGCCTTTTAAACTACGAGTTAATATGCCTTTGCGTTTTAAACTACGAGTTAATGTAAACCGATTTTGATTGTCTCTATCTTTTAGCCAGATTTGATGCTAGCCGACTGTTATATCTGCATACACATGCAATCCTCTCAAATCGGGTAAACGACTTGTTTTATTGGACAAAATTTAAATCACAGAACGACTGGTATTTTTTTGGGACAAAAGGAGTGGATGGAAATTTGCCTATGCCACTTTAAGCCTCTACTCTTTTGTTAAAAAAGAAATAAACCCATAAGCTCTATTACGCCTAACCACCATGAGAAACACAGGATATGAAATGTGATATACGTAGTACTCCAACCTTAAAACAGCATTAACTATCTGTGCAGCCATTCCTAGTTGGTCCACCACCGTGCCGAAAGACATCGTTAGCTCCGACCTTTGTCTACTGTCACGGTGCCGTGAGAAGTGGTCCATTTAGATTTTACAGAAACTTACAAAAGATCCGAGGCAGCAAATTTTCCCTCCGTAGCTGCGTGTCACTGTTGGTGGTCACATGTTCCACAGGATCAACTGGTTGTCACTGGGACCGTACCCCTGTACATGTGCACACGGCCAGGGTCCAGGGGTCCGGGGCTGCGTAGCATGCATGGCATAGCATGGCATACACTCTCGTACTCCGTACGAGTAGGCAGTAGGCACACCGCTCTGCTTTCCTCTGGCAAGGCCTCAAACCACTGAAACGGCGCGCCTCTTCCCAACGCAAAGCGCAGCGCGGCACGGCAGCAGGCCCCGCCGCGGCGCCGCTGGCCGCTGCCCTTCACTTCACACGCCCCCCAGCAGGAAGGCAGGATGGCAGTCAAGGCCCTCGCGCCTTCCCAAGGCCTCCCCTCCCCTCCTGCAGTCCTGCTGCCTGCTGCCGCGCTCGGCGCAGGTCGCCATGCCCGTTCCCGAAAATATTTCCTCGCTATCAATGCGCCTCCCCGAGATTTGGACGCATCGGCCGCTCGCCCCGCCCCCGGCCGGGCAGGCACGCTCCCCCCGCTCCAAGAAAGCAACGGCCACCCGACGAGCGCTGGCGCCCGGACGCGCGCAGGGCCGCAGGGGTACCAAACGCGCCACCCACCCACCGGATAGGCCGGCCGTGGCGCCTCCCGCGGGGCCCCCACCCCCGCCCGTCGAGCGGCGCGCACACGCGTACCCCTAGTACGGCTCCCACCGCAACCGTGCTGCCCCCCCCGCCACACGACACGCCTCCCCGCACGTGAACCGCGCCCCCCGCCGAATCGTGCCCCGGCACGTCCCTCTCCCACACCACCGCACCCGGAGGAAAGGAGCCCGGCCGGGGCGGCTTCCGACCCGCGCGACGGGGACCAGCCCCCACTTGTCATGCACGAGCGGGTTCCTTGGCTCCACCCGCCGACGGGCGCTCACGTACACCGCATGAGGCCGCAGCGCCAGTACAGGTGGTACACGCCTTGACCGACAGGCCGGTGGGTCCCTGTAGCCCCAGCGTGCGGGTCTCGAGTGGGTCCTGGTCCGTCCTACCCGTCGTGCGCGGGTGCGGCCTCGCGTGCCGCAGGCGCGCGGTACGTACGTCAGGGGCGGTGCGGGGTGACAGGACGACTGGACGAGGCCCCGTCCGTGCTCTGTGCTGGCTCGGCTCTGCCGCAGGCCACTGCTGCACGGTGCGGTAGGGCTGGCGTCACCAGCAGGCGGGTAGACTAGAGTCCTAGTACTAGTAGACGAGACCAGTCGGGGGTGGTGGGGGCAGGGGGCCGCAACGCGTCAAATCGCGCGGCGGCTGATTCATGACGCCGCGCGCGGGAGCGAGCGTTGCGGTGCGGTGCGGTCAGCGACAGCCTCAGCAGGAGCCCCCAGGCACAGAAACCTACCCCTCTCCTCCCTCCTCCCCGTTTCACGAGGCGGGCGGGCGGCCACCCCAGGCCCCAGCCACCGTGCGTGCGTGCGGCGCCCGTGGCCGTGGCCGGCAGTATAAGAGGGAGTTACCACTACTGCCTTGCCGCTGCCGAGACGACCAAGCCAACCAGCCAAGCGCCTGCCCCGGCCATCCTCAGAGAGCGTGCAAGTGCAAGGAGGGGCTGTGTGGGGATGCAGATGGAGTGGTGGGACATGGGAGCTGCTGGAGGAGGGCACGGTGCTGGCGGCGGTGTCGGGGACGGTGGGGCTGGGGGGAGAGCGGTCGGAGGAGGCCTTGTTGTCGGAGGCCTTGTCGTCGGGGGAGGGGACCACCACCACCGCCACCTGCAGCAGCAGCAGCTGGATCAGCAGCGCCCCGAGGCGCACTACCGCGGGGTGCGCAAGCGGCCGTGGGGCCGGTACGCGGCGGAGATCCGTGACCCGTGGCGCAAGTCCCGCGTGTGGCTCGGCACCTACGACTCCCCCGTCGAGGCCGCCATGGCCTACGACCGCGCCGCCGTCGCGCTGCGGGGCTCCAAGGCCAGGCTCAACTTCGCCGGCAGCGGCGGCGGCGGCGGCCACGACAGCGGCCGCGGCTACCCGCCGCAGCAGCACCACGCGGGCGGCCGCCCGCACCACCCCTGGCACGTCTACTACTTCCAGTCCAGGCTGCAGCAGCAGCAGCAGCTGGGCGTGGCGCAGGCGTCCGGGCCCCTCGCGGACGGCGCCGTCGTCGAAGCCGCGGCGCAGCAGCCGTCGACGGTGCTGGAGCTCCGGACGGGGCCCAATAAGGCCCTCCCGTTCGACCTCAACGAGCCGCCGTCGCTGCTGTTCGGGTCGTGATCTCCACCGTACCAACGCGCGTGGGAGTCGTAGAGGCAGATCGGCGTCATGCGAATCGGGATCATGGTCGTGGCCGCGTGGGGAGGGAGTAGTAGTGAGGCTAATCGCTAATCAACAAGGGGGGAGTGGAGAACATGAGTCCGGTTGTGTATATACCTATTTAAGGAAATCTTGCCTTTCTCGTCGTGTTCTTGTTCTTGCCTTTCATCTTTGTTACGAGTACATTATTTCCGTCTCGCTTGGTGCACGCTTTTGCTGCTGCTTTCGCAAAAGCGTGATGCGACTCCAGCCCAGCGGAAACACCCCAGACGTCGGATACGCTATTGGTGTGGTTGAATCGTGACGTTATACTCCTGCTTATCTTCGTGGTGCTCTCGATGGAATGGCGATCATTTTTTTTTAAAGAATAATAACGATCGTAAGGAGCGGGCGCGAAGTAGAGGCATCAAACCGACGACCGATCAGCTTATGGTGGCGAATTTTTCATCACTTTTCACGAATTCTAACACCCCCTGGATGAAGGAAAAATGTAAGGTAACTGCATCAAGGAGTCTCCTTTTACTAATGAGTAGTACGTATGAATGGACTGAAGTTGCCATGTTCATTAGGGCTTGTTCATTTCGTTGCGTTGAAAAGTCTTTTTTTTTTTTTTTTTTTTGCGCTACGCTTATTGGGTGAGACATAGAAATCTGTTGCCGTTACGTTGAAAAAAAAAAACCAAAGGACGTTACTGGGATTTTCGTCCATATCGCTGATTAACAGGTAATATTAATTTATAGAGTACCACATAACTATTCCATCTATGCTAGGATTGGCTATGTACAGCTAAGATTATATTTGTCACGTCAGATTGTTTAACTTTAACCGTATATAGGAAAAAAAACCATGGAGAATAAAAACATAAAAATGACTGTAACAATACTTGTTTTTTTTACCTTATAAAAGTTAGGCATATGTTTTTTAAATAAAAAAATTAGCTTAAAATCAAACCTAAACATATCTATATCTTAGGATAGAGATAATATTTTAACAATGCATGTGAGATGACATGTTAATGATATAAATGGAAATAGCACGTCAACTGGTGGTACGGATGAAAATGTCCCAAAGTATCTCCATCTGTTTGGAAGTTTCAACATGCAAATTCATACTATCTTTTGTTAAAGTCTAAGAACAAGGATACATAACGTAAACAATGTTAGAAGCAAAACAGGACTGAGCATCCAAACTAGGCTGGAGCTCTGGTGTTCATTTTTGTTTTACTTCTAAACAGGATTCAAAAGGCATTACCATCGCCTTGTTTAGTTCATGAAATGTTTTCGTGAAAAGATTTCAGGTTTTGATTTTATCAATTTAAAAGTAGTAAATATAGACGAAAAAAGTGAAAAGTTACATGGATAGCTTGGAAATCTCGACACGAATCTAACGATGGTAATTAAAGGGTAATTAATCCATAATTAGCAGATGATTACTGTAGCATTAATGTTGCAAATCATGGATTAAGTAGGCTCATTAGATTCATCTCACGATTTACAGCCTATGCATATAACTTTTCGCCTTTTTCATCTACATTTAATACTCCATGAATCAAGGATTCTCCTTTGAAGTGATGGATGAAAAGATTTCGAGTGGGAACTAAACATGGCCTAAGAGGAGAAAATGAGCTGCTTGAAAAACAAACTGCTTGAATACGACGATTGGTTATGCATTCCCAAATCCCAAGTCGAACATGCAAATACATATATACACAGTCGCATTTGAGGTGACCAAATGTCTCAATCATGACTTTACATAGCATTCTGCAGGGCACATCACAATGCCGAAGGAACCTCGGTTCCACGAGGGCACTGAAAGGTGACATTTAGCTGAAGCTCGCATAGCACAACACAGCGCTATACTGCCTTCATGCTCTCGGAAAAGCTCCCAGGGTTGATTGTTATACTCTTGGTGCAATTGTCTGTCTTGTAAATACCAACCAACCTGTCGGCTAGTTCAAACATGTTGTTTCTCAGACTGCAAAATAGAGTGGCAGAAATGAAAAATGAGTTAACATTGTCAATAGTGAATCGTGCAAAGGTTAGTTTCAATTTGCATCCATGCCATCTTCCGGTATCAGATACAGATGAACGATTGTGCAACTTCTTTATAAAAACTGTGAACCACTGGCCCAAAAGAAAAGGGGGGAAACTCAGCTGATGGGCAAGTACCTTATAATGATGAACTGGGCATCTTTGGTCCTATCTTTCACGTAGTGTCCCACAATCGATACATTCTTAAAGTCTGTAGGAGACAAATGCATCCTTATAAATAAAGTACTTGCTTAGAAGTGCTAGGAAATCAATCTCACCACAAAGGCTGGATATTTATGCTTGCAGGAAGTATTTCTTGGAATGGTAGACAGTATTAGTAACATGAAGGGTTGCAAGACTTACCCAACGCAGCATCAATCTCATCCATAACATATAAGGGAGTAGGTTTATAGTGGTGAAGGGCAAACACCAGAGCCAACGAACTAAGTGTCTGCAAGACAATAGGCACTTCAGAAACAGTACTACTCCAAATAGACATTTGTCTTACAATTTTCAAGTAATTCACACGACAAAACTGGAAGGAAAAAAGTTCTGGATGAAAGTGAGGTAGGTAAGGGAATGGCCCAACCATTGACAGTTGACACATCCAGCTCTAAAAAAAATGTGCCAATAGAATTAAAAGACTAGATGCAAAGGATTTACTTTTATACTTTACATTAAATCATGTATGCAGACAAATTCAAATCACATGCAACTAACACAAATAATTGTTGACAAAGCATTCATCAGTGCTGGCGAACCAGTCAGGGGATATGGGATGTTTTATATCAGGCGTAGCATTGCCACTTTCTCACATCTAGCTGATGTATTACATGTTAAATAGCTCATTACAGAAAGTAAATTTTCTAGAAGTATAATCACTCTGCTTTTTAGGCACAATGTTATTTCCAAAATAAAGAATGGTACTACCATTTAAGTTTTAACCAATCCCAATACATATGTTAGTATAGTGGGTAGTATTTTCCTATAACAATTATGATCTGCAATAGCCCAGAATGAGACTAGCTCAAGCAACGAGATCAACATCTACGTCGCTTTCTAGACTCTATAGCAAAGACAACAGTTATTGGCTTATATCAGGAATTTATGTGACAGTGTCTTCAGCATAAGAAAATAGACAGATCATTAAGTAATGTTGGAAACTTTTCTGATATCTCACAATATAAAAAAAACAATTAGAACATCATCGTCAGGACTCTTTGTATAAACGGTTGGGAAACAAACTTGTATATCAAGTTGACTCAGCGAGAAATCACAAAATCATGTTAAAACCGAAACATGGGACAACAATTTTCAGGGTGTCATCCTTCCATTAAAACGAGAATATTCTGACAGATCTACAAGAATGGAATAATACCTTCTCACCACCAGATAGATTGGCAATATTTTTCCAGCTTTTCTTTGGAGGCCTCACACTGAAAACAACACCTTCTGAAAATGGATCCAAGGAGTCAACAAGTTCCAGTTCAGCATCACCTCCAAGAGTAATCATCTGAAACCGAAAGGAACTTGAGTTATTTTGGCACCATATTGTTACCAAACATTAATTTCAACAAGTGCAACACCCCCATTAGATAAGACCAATACAGCTATTATGAATACAAGATTCCATTCTTTTCCACCGCATCCCTTAGTATTAAAAAGCAATGGGGATTATTAGAATTGAAAAGGGTTCGGTAGAGTTTAATCTCGTTGTATTACTGTGTGGTTTATGTCTTCTTGCTATGTGCACATAAAGTAAAATAGAGGCGCAGGTGCTACACTATAGGATGCTATAGGTATTCAGTACCTGGTACATCTCCTTTAGTTTCAAAGATATTACATTGAATCCAGCCATGAACTCATCTAACCTGAAATAATATACAATGCAGGTAAGTAATACAAATGGGCAAACATAACTAATGAAATTCAAGTGCCCCCAAAAAAGTATCATTAAGTGAAAAATCGTGCCTTCTCTTCCTTAACCCATCGTACAGCCTTTTAAGATCATCACGTTCCTGAGTGGTAGCATTTAGCTCATCAACACGTTCGCTGTACAAGCTAGCTTTTGCGCGGTACCTGGTTCAGCAAGTTGAAATAATGAAATCATTGATACAAAAATGGTTTGTCAAAAGTATCTCATGCATTCTTACTCTGCTATGGAATCCAGGTTTGGGTTCAAATCTTTAAGCTGAGCTTCCAACAACGCCACCATCTCCATTGCCCTTTTCATGTCACACAAATCATTTAGCTGTTGATCACCTAGTGTCACTTTAAGTTTCTCAGGATCAATAGCGTCCTTTTGGATCCTGCAAAGGCAGAAATTAGAAGAAACTACAGAAAACATATGAGTCCCAAAGTTACAGAAAACAATAGCGTTTATACATACTGATCCATGTGTTTAGCAAGATTCGTCTGAATGTCATCAAGCCTTTTCCTGAATGCTTTCACCTTCATTTCCCACTCCTTGGCGAGTTTTTTTGTATCTTGCAATTTGTACTCAGCATCAACCTGTTTTATGGTGAAACAGATAAAGTTGTGGAAAGAAACAATACAGCAGAACTAGTTAAGACCAGAACACCAGACAGGGTGTAAATCACAGACCTCTGAGGCTCTCAGTTCATCCAGTGCTTTCTTTACTTTGGTGTATTCTTCCTTAGTTCTGTCGAGCTCATCCTTATGGTTGTCTATCATCTAAAAGATGAAATAGATAAATAAAAATCATGATCAGAAAATGCAAGTACAATCTCAGGGCTGAGCCTAGAGTGCAATGCAACTGAACAAATACCTCCTGTGTTTTCTTATAATTTTCCTGAACAACAAAAGCTTTTTTCTCAATTTCTTTGAAAATCAACATCATCTTCTCCTTTTCAGCAAGAAGTTTTTCTGTGTCTGTCTTGGATTCTTCAATGCTCTTGGCTAACTTTTTCACTAACTTCTCACCTGAAGTTATTTTAACTTTGTGACGATTGATTTCTGAGCTTGTTTTGTCAAGTTCCTGACATTTGGAAAATTGAACCATAAAAAAAGACTACCAAAACAAGGAAATGGATACAAGCAGAAATTCATATGCTTACAGATTGGATGTTGGCAACTTTTGCCTTCTGGTCCTTAAGCACCTGTCCCCCAGCATTTTCAATTTTCTGTTGAAGTTCTGCAGCCTGACATAATTATGGCAACAAAGTTAAGGTTGCAAAGCAAGATTCCATCACAAAGTTCTGAACTTGGACAGTTGGCTTCTGTTAGCGTACGATCACGCTGAAGCTAAGGAAATGACTGGGTAAAAAACACAAGAAAGATAAAGGCTGCGAGTAGAAATGAGATATATAAACTATTTATAAGCACTTGCCTGATCTTTAAGTTTGCTCGAACACTTTGTGAGTCTATTTAGTTCAACTTGCTCACTAGATATGATGCCATCCAGCTCCTTCATTCTGCGAACCTCATCAGCTTTGGGTTGTGAAGCAGCTTTCAGGGAATCTAGTCGTTTTTCGTTGTCAATGTACTGTGCATTCATATTTTCAACCTATTTCAAAGAGAGAGAAAATAATAAGACCAAGGCTCCAGATACAACCAACTTGAAGGCCGGCAGAACACTGCTTGTTTGCATACCTCCTTTTTAGCTTTTGCCAGGTCCATTTCAAGACGGGATTTAGCTTCTTCCATGGACCGATAGTGTTTTTTGGCATCATTCTTTTTTTCACGCAACCTGTTGAGTTCGTCAACTAGGTTGTTAAGTTCAATTTCAGCTTTCTTAATAGCCTCTTCCGAAATGCTTTCTCGGATAGCTGTTCCCATCATGCCACGTTGTACACTGTTACCCCCACCACTCATGGTACCAGACTTCTCAAAAACTTCACCACGTAGGGTAACTACACGACGGAACTCCTTTGGCGCACTATATGCAATTCGTGAAGCCTGACAAGCAAAGGTGTTTACTGTCACTGTTTTAGAAGCAGCAACCCTTTATAAGGGAGCCAAATGAATACTTTTCTGAAAGATAGCGGCAATAACAAGCAGCTACTTGAGGAGGAAATAGCTGAAGAACAAAAAACAAGAATTAACCTGATCAAGATCACTTGCAACGACAGTATTCCCCAACACATGGAAGAATGCTAATTTCAGATTCTCATCTTTAACCTTAACCAGATCAAAGAGGCGTGGAACTCCTTCAGGTGTTTTTACTTTCTCTTTACTTTTATGGAGAAGGTGTTTTTGTTTTTCCTGTAAAACATAGGGGTCCAATTACAACAATGAAATTAAAAGACAAATTTTGAATCAAAATAACACATAACAAAGAAGCAAATAGAGTGTTACCAGAATCAAACAAGTTACAGTTTCCTCACGGTTCCTTCTACGTAGCAACTCAATACAAGCTTGGGCCGAATTTATTGTTTCGACAACAATATAGTTAAGTCCAGATTTGGCTGCTGTTGATATGGCCACATCATATTTTGCTGCAGAGCACAGTTGCTAATAATATTAAGATGGAGAAATGCTTTTAACAATAAATTCCATACAGGCTCTCAGTCAGCAATACTGTATAAATTGCATAATGGCATTCCCAGATTATAGCAAATATATATCTCCTAGAATCATGCCCATGACTTTATGAACTCATGATAAAACTGAGGTTTGAAACTTAACTAAGTCTGGCACACATAAACACTAATCCATGTGGGGCTTCCAGCACTGATAGCAAGAGGCAAGCACAGGCCTTGGCATTGTAAAAACAAAACGCAGATAGTTGTGCTTAGCTATCTTTACCAAAATGAAATCAGTGTCATCTAGCATATTGTAGAAGTGTGGATCAACAATCATATATAGAACACTCATACTTGGGTAAAAGCATTGCATTCTCATTCTAAATAGGGATAAACAAATGCTGCCACCAAGTTTGTAAAATTAAGCACAAAGATTGGTTGAAGAGCAAGGCATTACATTTTAACATACCATGTACGGGAAGATTTTATAAAAGTTTAATGTCACAGAAATTATTATTTATTGCAAATTTGCACATAATATTTTAACATGTTTAATCCAGGTATTGAACCAAACATATGCTGCTAAACCTATGCATGTAACACACATTATAGGACATCATTTATTTTGTGGGTACATCTTACCATCAATTGCCCCAAGATCACCTAGCCGGCCATAAATGCCTTGTATTTCATTTGAATCCTTGGCTTGCAAAATTGCTTTCAGAGCAGTGCTTTGATTCTTCTCAGAATTCCGTGTGGTTTTCATCTCTGTAACTTTCTGCCTCGCTGCTTGTTCCATAGGGATCAGTGAATCCTCCTGTTTTTGGCATTCCTGCAAGAATTTTCGCAAGCGATACATACAGGAGGCTCAGCACACACCACAAACAAGTGATGACCAAATTTAATGGTAAATGGCTTAAATTAAGCTGGAAGTGACTTGCCTGTTCAATTTTATGAGCTTCAAATGCTTCAGTGTGGTGTTTCTCTATTTTTTCTTGAAGCTCCACAATGTATGAATCCTTTGTTTTAACTTTCTCCTTTATACTTTCCATCAGGTTTTGAGTATCAGCTAATTCTGCTTGAGCTCCGTCATGCTGAAAACAGGCAATAAAGTTCAGATGTAATGGAACCAAAACTGGAAAATCATATCTAATTGATGAATCAAAGAAACAAACTAAAAGGCTAAATAGTTAGTTTTCTGGAACTCAGTGTCAATGTCATGCAGAATTCTTAATTTCTTATTCTACACGGACAAGGTATGTCCAGATTGGAATGGCAAAAACAACTTTCAAATACATACAAGTGCAGCCAAGTGGGTTAACAATAGCTGAAGTGCATTGAAGGACTTGATAACAGTCTTCTTGCTTCCTAGTTCCTACTACAATAAAGATGGTGTGGGGTGTATAGAAGGCTTGCCTTTTGTTTCATCAACTCTTTCTCAGCAGATGCAACATCCAACCTTCCTTTATGCTCAATAATTTGATTTTCCCACGGTTCAAGTTCAGTTCTTACTTGAGTAAGTTCAGCACGGAGCCTTTCAGTTTCATCTGCAATAATTACAAAAGGGGAAAGTTTAGTTATCACACATAATAATCCAATGAGCAGGGATGACATAGGTTAACTTCACCTCGAGAGGATCCTTTTATCTGCTCCAACACCTTCTCTTCTTCATTAAGTAGCTCCTGCAATTTGGGTATCTTTTCCTCCAGCTGTGGGATGAGATTGGACGATTCCTCCATATCTTTTGTTGATTCATCACGTTTTGACATATCCTGTATTAAGATGTAGGTGAAACAATAGTCCTTATTGTTATAAGTTATAACTACATTAGTTACAACCGAAACCATTTAAATATTACCTTTTGAGCTTTGTCCTCCAGCTTCTTGATCTTCTGCTTAAGATGCTTTAAATCTTCCCTGTACTTTACATCTTTTCTTTCAAACTCTTTAAACTGGTCCTTACAGGCCTTCATGTCATTCTCAAGGTCCTAAAAAGTAAAATGAACAAATTAAAAAAAAGGAACCTTCTGTTAGAAAATAACATGCTTTCTCCAACCATCAAATACAGGAAATAAATGAACTCCATTCAATCATAGTTTAGGTTACAGAATATGTACCTCTTGCCTTTTGAGATGTTTATTGTAAATAGACTCCATTTCCTTCACAGTCTGAGAATTCTGCTGAATCTTCTCCCTGGATTGTAACATATGCTTACTCAGAAAACATGTAACAAAAAAAGAAAAATCACTGTCCATCTGTAACAAATAACCTTTCAGAGGCAAGATTTTTTTCCAGATCTGCCACATTCTCTTGACACTGAGCAACACGGGAAATAGCATCATCAGAAGCCAGTTTGGTTGTCTTTTCTTGCCATTTCAAAAGTGAAAGTTCCTTCAGCATGTATGTTTCAGCTTCATTTTTAGCACTCTACAGGAAAAATAACTCCATTAGTTGTGTTCAACTGTTAACTGAAAAAGATAGTGAAATAATAACACTCAGATTAGCACCTCCAAACTGTCTCTTTCCTTCTCAGCCAATTTTAGCATCTGCACTGATGCAGTTCGTTTTTCATTGAGCACTTCAAGTCTAACAGGTCCATAACAAGGTAGGCAATTAAAACATTGAAAAATAGATAGAACTCACTAGTTATGACAACAAACATTAAAAGTCTGTTACAGAACTCACTGCTTGGAAGCTTCTTCAATTTTCTCAACGTACTGGTTCGTCCCTATTATGTCTTCAAGATATTCTAGAAAACCCTCATCATGTGGACCTTGAGCTTTTGGTTTCATTAGGGATATTTGCTCAACTTCACCCTGTATAGTGCCCACCTCATAAGTTATGCAATTAGAAAAGCAGAAAACGTAATTGGAATTGTGCATTATACATGCACAATAAATTCACGCAGGCTTAAAACAAAAGAAGCTATGCAACACAGGTGGAAATGTAAGTGATGAAACCAAATCTCACAGCAATCTCCAAACTACACTTAAACTGTTTGTGCAATTCATGTGTAACATGTGAAGAACGCACAAAACCTGGAGGATGAGAAAGCGATTATTATCAAGGTCAACTCCCTTGCCCTTCAGCAATTTAGTTACTTCAGTAAAATTGCTTCCACGGTCATTTATGTAGTATTTAGATGTGTTGTCACGGAAAGCAACTCTTGAGATGATAAAGTCGCTACCATCGACAGCTCTGTAGTTTCCATCATCCTGCTTACAGTTACAGAGAAAGGAAAAGGATCATGTCACTACCTATAAAAATGCTAAATAATCAACTCAAACCTCAAACAATACCAGGTCAATGATTTCTTGAAAATGGACAGAAACACCAGCACTGTCCAGGTTCTGATGATTGGAAGAATTGTGTATGAGCTCAGAGACCTTGTTTAGACGCATCTGCAGTTAATGTAAAAACTCGTCAGGAATGAAATGTGTAACTGGAATTAAGCAAATAGATAGGACAATAGGTTGATCCAATTCATGATAATAGCTAATGATGAATTAGACCACCTCTACGAGCGAGCACTGTTTATGTAAACATCAAATAGAGGACAGGTAACAGCTAATGAGAAAACAGTGAATACACTTAGTATAGACAAAGTCCCTAGTGTCAACTACAAAACACAGACTAATTGGCAACCAGAGGTGTGATGGGTTCTAGAATAATACTTAAGAAGATAATTTATATCCCATATACAAAGTTACAACCCGACAGAAATAGCAAGATATTACTCTCAACCTTTTAAATTATTGTGGTAACTTAGAATGGCATGCTAGAATCTACTATTGGATAGGGTATAACTATAACACATGAGATAATTTGTTGACACAGAACAAATAACATAAATCTGCCAATGAGCACAACTTATTAAATAATAAGTGTAGTGATAAGTGATAACCATCGAATAAAAAAAAACCAACATGAAGCAACAACACCAACCTGTTTTGCACGCTTCCCAAACACAAACAGCATTGCATCAATGACATTACTCTTTCCACTGCCATTTGGCCCAACAACAGCTGAGAAGCTCTGCAACCAAGAAGTGAAATTATCATCTTTGTCTCTAAGCACTGTTAATTAAACAAATTTGGAGGAAAAAAGAGTGGAATGGTGTTGGTCCTATTGAACATGAGCGCCAATCCATGATGTTAGCGTGTAAATTTTGTATCCATGAGAGCTACTGTCAGTTTGTGGTTTGACTATACAGCTGTTTCTCATATTATCATTTTTTGCCTCAAACATGTAGGAGAGCTGCATATCATTGCATTACTAGAAGAAATGGGTTTTACAAAACATCCTTGACATTTTACTTACGCGCCTGTGTAAAAGAATCAAATGACCTGACCCGAAAGTCTAGAACTCCTCACCGAGGGCCAGGATCAGGAACCCAATCGTATTATGATCGAGAACCAAAAAATTTGGTCCTTGATAGCCAGTCACATTTAGGTCGTGTTTGCTTTTTTATATGCATTGTTACAGTCTTCTGCAAGGATTAAGGATCCATTACTAAAATGTAGGCCTCATCGAAGGCCAGGATCAGGAGCATCATAGCTTTCCACAAGGTAAATGTACTAAAGTGAAAGCTAAACCATGAGTTTGGTTATAACTTAAAATAAATACTTTCTCAGATGCAGGAATAACTGTAACAAGATCTTTACAACTGAATGGAAAACCTCTCCAGCGAGCACAAATCCTATTTTGGTTGCACGTATCACAAACAATCAAATGTGATTTGTAGTGACAATAGTACAAGACTACAAGTAAAATAAAGTTCGATAGAATGGCAATACTAGATGACAACAGTCACTAGGGGGTTTGTGATCAACATACGCCCATATTCAGCAACCATAAGCAACTGCCATACTATAATTTATTTGGTAAATAATGACATAAATTGGAGCCGGAACAGGGCAGCAAACTTAAAGCTATAACATAGGACACAAGTAAATTAGGTCGATACAGGCACAGGTTGATGTAAAGGTATTACAACAACGCATAGTTTGCTACTAGGGTTTCCAAATCTAAAGCAGATATGATGTGTGAGAGCGAGAAAGAGACCTTGTGGAAAGGGCCGATGCGCTGCTCTCCGGCGTAGGACTTGAAGTTGCGGAGGACCATCTCCTTGATGAACAGCCGCGGCCTCGCCGCCCTACCCGGCGTCCGCGGCGGCGACTCCGGCGGGGAGGTCTCCATCTCCATGGCCATCTCTAGCGAGGGGCCGCGGGGTCCGCCCGCCGCCCAGCGGCGAGGTCGAGGTCACCCGCCCAGTTGCCGACGCCCGCTCGAGACTCCGCCGTGCTCCCTCGGCGAGCGCAGAGGCGGAATCGAGGCGGCGAGGAAGAGGGCACGGGCGGCCGGATGTAGGGGGTTTTGCGGGGAAAGTTGAAATGGCTGCGAGGGAGCGTGGATTTGGATATTTGGGGGAACGTTTGGGAGGGAAATTGAAACGGTGCGAGAGTTCCGTTCCGTCCGTCCTCGCGGCTCGCGCTGCGGAATTCGAAGGTGTCAGACCCAGAAAAAAAAAACCGAAATTCCTAGTAACGGACAGGGGAGATACCCTAACTTGGGCTGGGCTTTTTGGCAAAGTTGGGCTAGTTTCGGCTAGAAAAAAGTACTTTTGACACCCTCAACTATGAATGTTGTTTGATTTTCCCTCCTAAACCGTAAAACCAGATGCCCCTTTTACCCCCTCCCCCAAACGGTTTCGGCAGCGGTTTTCGCTGACGTGGCATAGGACCCACATGTCAGGTGCTTCTCTCCCGTCTTCCTCCCCTCCTCCTCTGCCCTGCTCTCACCGATGGGGCACAGCGACCGACTGCGACTTCGAGCGGCGGTGGCCTTGCAGCCCTAGCCGGCTCCACCCTGCACCACCGCAAGCCCTCCCCCCGGCATCCGCCTCCTCTCTTGCGCACCCTCCCCGCCCCTCGCCAGCGACGACGTGCGGAGGGGCCGGCTGGGGGATGGAGGCTACACGTCCCTCTGCACCTTCACCGCGTCCTCTGCATGTGCTCGACGCGTCCTTCACATCGCAATTCACCTAATTCAACTCCGCCGCTTGCGACGGGGCGTGCGTGGGCCGGGCATTCGGCGCCATCGAGCCCAACACGTCCCTCTGCGCCTTCTGCGCCCGTGTCGCCGAGCCGCGCGAGCTCTTCCACCGGCCGACCCCTCCACACACTGTCACTCAGTGTCGCCCAAGGCCGCCGATGAGGGACGGGGAGGTGGCAGATGGCGGGGGGCTGTTGCGCGGGGAGGAGCCGGCTAGGGCTGCTGCGCCGCCGCCGCTTGAAGGCTGCCGGTCGGCCGCCGCCGCTTGCCCATCGGAGAAGCGATAAGGAGGAGAGAGGGGAGGGGAAGGAAGAGAGAGAAGGGAGATAAAGAGAAGGGTTAAAGGCACCTGACGTGTGGGCCCCCTGTCACGTCGGCGGAAACAGCCGTCAAAACCGTCAACTGGGATAAAACGGATTTGCGGTTTAGGGGGGAGAAATCGGACAGCGTCCGTAGTTGAGAGAAGTCAAATGGACTTATTCCTTTTGGCTATGCTGATGCGTTGTGCATGTGGACCCAGGAGAATCTATATCTATATAACTTATATAGAAGCACCCCACTAAGGGTTTTCTCTCAATATGCAAATTGTCCAAGTCACTATCCACTAAACTTCTCTCAACATGTAAGTTGTCCACGTCGCCATCCATTAGAACCATCAATTTATGTCTTCTACCGATGATCTGTGGCTAATAGCTTCCATGCATGATTCTCAAGTTGCCCTCTCTCAATAAAATGAATATGCTGTCATGTATAATGTTGTTTGCAAATGAATGTTGCGATGCAGTCACCTTAGTGTTTCTGCTCTCAAATTTCATCTTCAACCATCCACAACCTACTAGAAATCACATGAGAGAAATTTCTCAATAATACTTCAAGTAATTAAAACGTTTATTTTCTCAAAAATTTTAAATTTCATTCCATCATAATTGTATTGTGCCCAAGAATCTTTTAATTAAATAATTTGATGTCACATCAAAACAAAATTGTTAAGTTTTTACAATTTTTTTATATCATCTTTTAATAATTGTTAAAAAGTAACAAACATCCCGCTGCAACCGCGTGGTGAATCACCTAGTTTGGCTTATTCCGGCCCGCACTTCCAGCGTGTGATGCTAGCAAAATGTTTTACACGAGACACAGAGGAAGAGTGCACCGCGCGACTGCAGTATACAAGTATTTCGAACAAGCTGCCATTAGCTACCTGCTTAACAAGCCGCACGAGCGTAAGCCACATGCCACCAAAACCAATGACTGGATGAGCCGGCAGAGAAGTGCATCCAGCTCGATCATGAGGAGAAGCGTGTCACCAATAACACTCAGTTATGTTCTTGATTAATTAAGCTCCTTGGTTGATCCTATCCAATTCCAAAGGCCAGCCCGCTGCTCGTCATTTGTCGTATGATGATAATTGGCTGATCATACAATCATCTAATAGTGGTGCTGCGTTGAAGAGCGACTTGTTCGACCAGAATAAGACACCGCATCAATGATAATCAAAACCAAATTTTCGTTCAAAGAGGATAGAACAAACCTGAGCAAAATTATATATGCAAGTTTGTTGCGATATGGTAGAACGATGCAGAAAGGGACTGTGGAATACCGACCGATTCGTCGTATAGGGGCACTAGAAAATAACAAGAAAACAACACGCGGATAAAACCAATGGAAAAATGACAGAAAATGTTAGAAGCATATAAGAATTTCATCGGAAAACTATATAGACGGAGGTCGTCAGTAGGTTATGTTCTACATGCACGGAAAAACTGAAATATAAATTCGATCTAGTTTAAGATGATTTCAGGGGGCATTTATTGCACATTGAGACCCCAAAAAAAAGTCTTTGTGCTATTTCCCCTGTTTTTTTATATATCTTTTATAAATTTGGTCGTGTTTGAGCTTGAAATTTCATTTGAATATAGAACTAACATAACCTGACTTAGACCGGCCTGTACAAAAGTTGCGCGTTATCTACCAACGTTCTACTTCTAACATTTCCGCTTCTTCCATGGTTTCCAGCTTCTGGGGGTGCTATATGCATGCCGGCCACTTCCTAGCTAGCTAGCTAGACGACAATGCAGCAGACAAGAAACCAGATGCCTGGATATCTTGCCTAAAATAAGCAAGACACGGTCACACGAAGGATGACGAGCCTCTCGTAAAAGTGATGGGAAAAAAGGACATTTGCTTGTGAGAACAACCCGTTCAGATGCTTCACTATATATAAGCCTCGCCAAGCTTGTGACAACAACCTTTCGTGTTTCTTCGGTTAATAAGCACCAACAATGGCCTCTGCCAAAGAAAATGTTCCCCTAGCGCCCCGGACGACACTGCCTCGGCAAAGCAGCAACGCGCGGCCTCCGTCGTCGCCACGGCGTCCTAAGGTGGCCAACGGCGCGACCGACCCGGCTGCGGGCGGCGGCGTCCTCAAGTGCTCGTGCTTCCGCCTGCCCAGCCGCTCCAAGAACAAGCCGCTGCCGCCTCCGCCCGCCATGACGAAGCTCACCAGCAACGCCAGCCGCAGGAGCGCGGCCGCGCCCGACGATGCGTCCCGGTCCCAGCGCGTCACGTTCCGGGCCTCGGCGTCGCTCTCCACGTGGTGGCCGGCGTCGCCGTCCGCCGCGGGCGACCCTGCTGCCGGCGGGGTGAACAACAACGTCGCGCCGAGGAGGGCGTCGGCGTCGTCTGCGGCGGGGGCGCCGCCGCGGAACTCCGCGAGCGCCCCGCCGAGGGCGTCGTCGTCGTCCTTCTCCCACTGGCGCCGGCCGCTGTCGTCACGGGTCATGCCGCACGGCGGGCGCGCGTCCTTCTCCTTTCCGACGTCGCCGGCGTCCGCGTCGTCCAGCTGCATGAGCACGCCCAAGATACCGCAGGGTTTCCAGCAGGGGTAGGTAGCTGGTGACTCCAACGATCTGCGCTGCGCCTCTCGTGAACGAAGCTCCCGTGTGTCTGTGTTGTGTACATGTACCTTGTCCTTGTTCTTCGGTTAGTCTCAAATGTCTATGTGCATCGTGCGTGACAGAGTGAGTTTTCCTTTCTTCATAGGTCTCGTTATCAACAACTTATCATCTTTGACCTTTTGATACATGAAAAAAATAGGAATTTGCGGTCTTAGTTGGTGTCAGGATCGATCGTGAGTTTACCCCCATTTTTTCTCATGAAAACTCGACCATCGTGACTTGCCGAGTTTTTTTTTTTTTTTTTGAGATATCACGGGGACAACTTTTTTCATATATTTTTTCGTTTGACCTAGATCTAGTAGATGCACGCACGCACAATGTTCCAATATCGACGTGATCTAACATGGCCACCTGCTCTTTCGTTCATTATCAAAATTCGCCAAAAAGAAAAAAATAAAACTTCACCATTATAAATATGTTATGGAGAAAATACCATCCAAACAGAGTAAAATTATAGTCTTATTTAGAAGATTTTATTATAAAATAGACGTTGCAATTAAAATTTAATCTGAATTCTCGAACTGCGGCTTTTTCACATGCAAGAGATCATCAATTTATTTTCTTCCCATGCAACATATTTTTGTTACAGCCTGTGTCCTAAAGAACTCCAGATCATGTCGCGGCGCTTTTGTCTGCTGATGCTGGACTCTAGCAAGATTAGCGACAAGGTGAACAATGTTTTAGGAACAGTGAACTTAGGGCAAGCATGCAGCTCGGTTTGGCACAACTCTGGCTTCAAAATCCAGATCAAATTTGCAATTTGTAGGCTAAATTAAAGTTGTAGATACCCGGCTTGCAAATAGGGCAAAAGAAGCATGGCGAAAAAATTATTTTCAACTATTTTGGGCTCTAAAAATAGCTGATGCTATCCCACTTTTTCGCCAGAGCAGCAATGAATTTTAGCCCACTAGGCTAGAGATTAACCGGCCCATCAACTATTTTCGGAGCCCAAATACATGACTGGCTTGAATTCTCGAATTTCATATTGAAATCCATTATCCTAGACAATGCTTACGCCACACAAACCAATGATACATTGTGATCGATGATCCAAACAAGCAGGTAGCGGCAATGCTGCGTGCCTGAAAAGCTCTTCTCACGAACAAAGCCAGACGACTCACTACGGTGAAGGTGGTTATGAGTGCGAAGTGCATGCATACCATCATCTCCCTGGAAATTCCAGATTGGATCCTTAGTGAAATCTTCAAGCGGCATAGGGGGCTTCCTTTGGGCAGGGAAGGAAAAGGCAAATAGCGGACAATGCCTGGACCAAAGTCTCTATGCCACCTGAATTTGGCGGTCTAGGAATCCCTGATCTACGAGTGGTGCATTTGCCTTGAGATTAAGATGGTTGATTGGTTGTAGATTAAGAGATCGGATGCTAGCTGCCCGTGAATAGATCCGTGGAGAGGAATGAAAGAGTCTTCAACAACAATCCTGAAACTCCAACGGTAGCCATGGTAGCAAGAATTCTGGAGGAAGAAAACCTGTGAAGTCAAGCCGGAAGCACAACACAAGATCGAACATGGCTGGTCATGGACGAAGATGGCCACAAAATTTTTGTTAGTTCAACATGCTAGTTGATAGCTTCTTGCTAACGCTTAGGTTGTTTAGTTTGCCGTATAATCGCCAAATGTAACATTTAAACCATTTGCATTTTGATCTTTTTAATATAATAATGATGTGTATCCTGCATATTCCCAAACAAAAAAACAAGCAGACAAAACACGTTTATTTTAGCCCGACTAGTGGCTGAAAACCGCGGACAGCGACGATGAGTCGATGACCCACCAATCAGGCTAACCACACCCCCTCCCCCACCACCAACCCAGCACACAACCTGCCAGATCATAACGCCAATAGACAGCTCGGCGCCTCACCGAAAAGTCCAAAGTCCCACCAGCTACCACCATCTTCCTCGAACGCCTCATCTCGCCGCGCCGCCGCGCCTTGCCTCCGCCCCCGCCGTCTCCGGCGGCCGATCGACGCGCCCTCGGATCCGGAAAGGAACGAGAGAGCGATGGGGGAGAAGCGCGCGGTGCTGGTGGGGATCAACTACCCGGGCACCAAGGCGGAGCTCAAGGGGTGCCACAACGACGTCGCCCGCATGCGCCGCAGCCTCGTCGACCGCTTCGGCTTCGACGAGCCCGGCATCCGCGTCCTCGTCGACGACGGCTCCGGGCCGCAGCCCACGGGGGCCAACATCCGGCGGGAGCTCGCGCGCCTCGTCGGGGACGCGCGGCCCGGGGACCTGCTCTTCTTCCACTACAGCGGGCACGGCACGCGGCTGCCCGCTGAGACCGGACAGGACGACGACACCGGCTACGACGAGTGCATCGTGCCCTGCGACATGAATCTCATCACAGGTGAAATTTACTTGCCTTATGCTTCCTGCTGCCATTGTGGGTAGGTACAATCGAGAGATGGGGATCGAATCGTTGGTGCTATTATTTTAGGACGTTAATGGTCAGATTGTTTCGTTTTATGACTTGACAATTTAGCATTGTGGTAACTTGCCTTTGTATTCGGAATGCCGGCCATTATCGGCCTAGTCGGGATTGGTAGTAAAGCTTTCAGGTGGGGACTCATGGTTGGATTGGATTGGTTCCTGTGTGATACGAATTCGTATTGCATCAACCATTTTTGCTGTTATTATTTTAAACCTGGTTCATCAAAGGTTTCAGATGTGTACTCAGCCTCATGCCTAGGATTTTGATTTTTAAAATAGGAGATTCTCGGATTGTGTAGTAAACCCATGTGGGTAAGGTTAATTTATTATAGGAATACTGCATTGTAAATTTCTAGCTCTTGACCATCGCGAAAAGAGCAAAGCCTATCATATTAGTTACCATTTGGTGACTGTAAAATGTGCGCAATGTAGAGCAAGGAAATCTTTTTAAAATACCTGCTAGAAACAATTGTGCCTGACTACACTGTTCTGGTTTCTGGATGCCCCCATTCATGGAGGTAGTGCACTAACTAAGGTTCTTTTTATGCACTGCAGACCAAGATTTCACGGAGCTTGTTCAAAAAGTCCCCCAGGGCTGTTTATTCACCATAGTCTCTGATTCGTGCCATAGTGGTGGGCTACTTGACAAGACCAAGGAGCAGATTGGGCACAGCACCAAGAAGAACCAGACCCAGCACCGGGAACTAGAAGAGCGGTCTGATTCTGGCACCAGTTTCCGTGCATTCCTCAAAGAGACTGTCCGGGACGTGTTTGAGTCTCAAGGAATCCGCTTGCCCCACCGTGGCCACCGGCAGAGCGGTGATGAGGATGATGTTGACCAGGAGCCACGATACATCGATGCAGCAGATGCCCATGTTAAAAACCGATCGCTACCTCTTTCGACATTGATCGAGATGCTCAAGGAGAAGACCGGGAAGGATGACATTGATGTAGGCTCAATCCGGCTGACGCTTTTTAACCTCTTTGGAGACGACGCCAGTCCCAAGGTCAAGAAGTTCATGAAGGTCATGCTGAACAAGCTCCAGCAGGGCCAGCACAGCCAGCACGGTGGCGTCATGGGCTTCATGGGCGCCCTGGCACAGGAATTCCTGAAAGCGAAGCTGGAGGGAGCGCCAGACCAGCTCGAGCCAGCCATGAATCAAGAGGTGCACAGCGAGCAGGAGGTGTACGCCGGGACGACGGCTAGGGTGCCGAGCAACGGCGTCCTGATCAGCGGGTGCCAGACCGATCAGACCTCTGCTGACGCGACCACACCGAAGGGCGTCTCCTACGGTGCCCTCAGCAACGCTATCCAGGCCATCCTCGCGGAGCACGGGACGGTGACGAACAAGGAGCTGGTGCTGAAAGCGCGCAAGATGCTGTCCAAGCAGGGGTACACTCAGCAGCCTGGCCTTTACTGCAGCGACGAGCACGCCAGTGTGGCTTTCATATGCTGAAGCCTGAAACATTGGTTTTGGTTCATGGAGTGTTGTTGGGTGCACTCTTTGTACATTGTTACTGTCTATTGATGGTTATTGGCTGGTGGGTACGTCTTTCATTGAGACCTGGGATAATGAGTTTAAGTTCATGGAGTGTTGTCGGTACATTTGGTTTAAGTTTTCTAAAAAAAGTAAACCCTGCTCTCCTTTCACCAGACTATAAATGAATAAATCTGCTTTTGGCATTGACCTGTTAACTCTAATTCGGAGGCGGGTCATGACATGTTTATCTCGTTGTATTATAGGAGTACATATTTTTTTCTTGTTCCGCTGACCCAGCTATATTTTACTCCTCGCGCTCCGGATGCAACCTGGCCCAACTAATTTTGAGATCACACTGAACCGCGTCACCAGCGAATTCAAACTGCTGGGGGAATGCAACGAGCACCTCGCGCTCAGAGCTCCACCAACTCTCGCACGAGCCGCCAGATCGACACCGACGAAACGGCAACGGACGAGACAACGATCCGATCATCGCGTCACCGACCCGATCGAGCCCCATTCCTGGCTGCCACCGGCCCACCACCATAACAACCCAAGCGCGGAACGCCGGAACCCCCCAAGCCTCCAAACCCAGCGTCGCCTTCGGGCAAGCAGAGAGCAGACCTACAGACGATGGGGCAGGCGCAGGCCGCCATGGGGCGGAAGCGCGCGGTGCTGGTGGGCATCAACTACGTCGGCAGGGAGGACGAGCTCAAGGGCTGCCTCAACGACGTGTCCCGCATGCGGCGGTGCCTGGTGGAGCGCTTCGGGTTCGAGGAGTCCGGCATCCGCGTGCTCGCCGACGCCGACCCGTCGACGCCGCCGCCCACGGGGGCCAACATCCGGCGGGAGCTCGAGCGGCTCGTCGGGGACGCCCGGCCCGGGGACACGCTCTTCTTCCACTACAGCGGCCACGGGGTGCAGCTGCCCGCCGAGACCGGGCAGGACGACGACACCGGGTACGACGAGTGCATCGTGCCCTGCGATGGCAACCTCATCAAAGGTCCCGCTCTCCCTTTGCTGACGTGCTTCATTTTGTTTGGTAGCTCTGTCTGAACTCGTAGATTAGCTGGGAATCAAACGGTAGCTGGTGCACCTTTTGCATCTGATAATACGTTTTGGGCTCGTAAACCTTTTGCTTTTGTATGATTTTGAACTAAACACTAAGCATTTCGAGGTAAACATTGTTGGTAACACTACATCTGTTCCGTTTTACATGATGTTTTGGACATCAAGACAGCCTCTAGTCAACGTCTTTGTTTCTCTGAGGCTTTGATAACAAAAGTCATTGAAAATGTAGTTATTTAAAAGTATTTTTTTAATAAATCTACATCATTTCTTCTTTTTTTTAGCGGAAACACTAATTTCTTCTTGTATACATTTCAGACCAAGATTTCAAGGACCTCGTGGCGAAAGTCCCTGACGGCTGCCTCTTCACCATAGTCTCAGACTCGTGCCACAGTGGCGGCCTGATCGACAAGGCCAAGGAGCAGATAGGGAACAGCACTCGTCAGAACAAAACCCAGCACCCAGATCAGCAAGAAACGCGGCCAGCTTTCGGCACTTCCCTCCTAGGCATCGTCCATGGCGCGTTCGAGTCACTCCTTCACCGTGGCTCCCAGTCCCAGCAGGGGCAGAGCGGCCACAGCCAGAGCAACGGAACAGAGCTGGTCATGGAGGCAGAGTCAACCGCACGCGCCAGCGTCAAAAGCCGCTCGCTGCCTCTCCCGGCGTTCATCGAGATGCTCCGGGAGAACACCGGGGCGGACGACGTCGGCGTGGGCACGATCCGGACGACGCTGTTCCGCCACTTCGGCGACGACGCGAGCCCCAAGGTCAAGAAGTTCGTGCACGCCATGGCGGCAGACGGCAAGCTCGGGCAGGAGGACGCCAAGCTGGAGGGAGACGAAGACGGCGCCGTGGGGCAGGTGGACACGCTGATCAGCCGGGCCGTCGCCTCGGGACAGGAGGTGCGCAGCAGCGTCAAGGAGGTCTACGCCGGCACGGCGGCGAGCGTGCCCCTGCCTCGGAACGGCGTGCTGATCAGCGGGTGCCAGACGGACCAGACCTCGGGGGACGCGACCACGGCGGACGGCGTGTCCTACGGCCTGCTCAGCAACGCCATCCAGACCATCCTCGCGGACAAGAAGAAGCACGGGGCGGTGACGAACAGGGAGCTGGTGCTCAGAGTGCGGGAGTTGCTCGCCAAGCAAGGGGTCACTACGCAGCAGCCTGGACTTTACTGCAGCGATGAGCATGCCAGTTTGCCTTTCATATGCTGAAGCATTTTGTTGTGCTGTGCGGACTGCAATCGTCTCTGTACACTTGAACTTGAAGATGGTACTCTTTATGCAAAAATTACATTCTTTGATGATGTATTTGATCATGTAATTGGTACGCTTGTTTCAAGCTTTCTCATGGTAAACTTTTTTTTTTTGGTTTTGCGAAAGCCATTTCCACTTTAGATAACTTACAAAAATTCCTTTTCCATTCCTAGTGCGCACGATGACATATCCTAAGAACACCAACTATGATGGCTCACCAAGTAGATGGCTTCTCGTATGATTGCTCAGCGGTTAAGAGTGTTGTCTATGTCAGTGCTAATCTAATTGGTGATGGAAACACCGGTACATTTGAACCTACCAAACGTATAATAACCTTTTTTTTTTGAGGGAACAACGGGGGCCAGCGGCCCACCTGAATGAATTCATTTCATCAAGGAGCAGAGCTCCAAAACAGTGCACCAAGTACAACACACCCCACAGCAAAACAGCAAAAACACCAGTACAACCAGCGGCAACAGCGATCGAAGACAGAAGGCGATCACACCCAACAGCAAGGCCCGGTCGGGCCACGAGAACCCAGTCAGTAAACTCGACAAAGAGGCAGCTTCAAGCGGGATGGAGAATAGTGTGGCACCAAGCATCCAGCGGGGAGGCGTCCAGCCTGCGCGGTGCCCGGCAGCACCAAAGCTTCAAGTGATCAACAAGGAGGCGGAGCACAGCGTCCGTGGGGAGCCAAACATCATCGAACACCTTGCGGTTCCGGGACTTCCAAAGAGTCCAGAGCGAGGCCAGAGCCGCCGTGTGCCCCACCTGAGCGTTGTGCGAGGAGAAAAGGCTCGCCACAGATTCCGCCCCGTCTCGCGTGGTGAGGGGTGCGGCCTGCTCAGGAAGAAGACGAGCCCACAGAGGGGCAAGTCTGGAGCAGCCGACGAAGAGGTGGTCGATGTCTTCCTCCATACTGGGGCAGAACGGGCAGTCCGGAGTGTCCAGAGCGCCGTGCCGGTGCAGGGACGCCCGGGTGCGAGTTCTCCCGTGGCGTAGTATCCAGAAGAAAATCTTAACCTTTTTGGGGGCAAATCCCACCCAGTTGATGTCCTTCATGGGCGGAGCGTCGACCGGTGACCGGAGAGCGCGGTAGAACGCGCCGGCGCGAGGTGCCTCCGAAGGAGAGGCTGCCAGGAGCCGGCCGTCATGCTGGTCCGTAAGTGCGACGCTGGCCATGGCCTCCCCCAAAATGGCGAGTTCGTGGGAGGCGGCCGCACTGAGGTGCGGCTGGAGTGACGCCCTGGCCACCCCTCCCGCCGCGACCACCTCCGCCACTGTTGAGTCGACGTCGAGGCAGTGGGAGTAGAGAGCAGGCAGAACGTCGGCAAGTCTCCCCACCTCAGCCCAGGCGTCATGCCAGAACGAGGTGGTTTGTCCATCCCCAAGCACCACCGTCGTCATAGCACGGTATTGCGGGATGAGGGACTTGAGTTGGCGCCAGCGCGCCGTGTCTTCTTCGGCAAAGCCGCCGTCATACCACAGCCGCATCCAGTCCGTCCACGGGTTGAACACACCAGTGAATAGCTTGTGGATGTGTTTGAGAAGCAAGCTTGTGTTCAAGGTGGCTAGGTCCTTCAGGCCGACGCCGCCGTCGTCTCTGTCTCGACAAGCCAATTGCCAAGCCACTAGGCAGTCCCCTCCGATGCACTTGGAGGCCCCTTTCCAGAACAAGCCTTTGCGAAGACGATCTAGGCGCTGAATGATGGTGGGCGGCAGAGGCGTGACCGCCGCGGCGTACAGCGCCTGTGCTGTCAGCACCACACCGGTAAGAGTCAGTCTCCCGGCTGGCGTCAGAAGGGAAGTACGCCAGCTAGGGAACCGCCTCTCTGCCTTCATCGTGAGGGCTTCAAGCGCAGCGGCCGAGAGCTTCCCAGTGGACAGTGGCAGCCCCAGGTAAGACTGAGGAAAGGTAGCCACCGGGCACCCGAGGATGGCTGCCAACTCAAGTGCGTGTCCCTGTTCAACGTGGATAGGAACAAACGTACTTTTGTGGAAGTTGATGTGGAGGCCAGTGGCAGCGGCGAACGTGTCGAGGATCCTCTTGAGCTTGCCCAGCTGGTCAGGGCAGGCCGGCAGCACGACGATGGTGTCGTCGGCGTATTGGATGACTGGACATGGCATGCCGGGCACCAACGGGTGCTGCAGCCCACTGTCCTCATGCGCCACCATTCGATGCAGAAGGTCAGCGACGATGAGGAATAAGTAGGGGCTGAGCGGGTCACCTTGCCGAAGACCACGGCGGCATTGGATCCAAGGACCCGGGACGCCGTTGAGCATGATCGCCGTCTTGCCGGTGGAGAGGAGGGAGCGGACCATGGCTCGCCAGCCATCGCCGAACCCCCGCGCCGCGAGCACCGCGTCAAGTGACCCCAATCAATGGAGTCGAACGCCTTCCGGAAATCCAACTTGAGGACGATGGTCGGTGCTCGGCGCTTGTAGCAGCATTGTACCAATTCCGTGGCGAAGAGGAAGTTGTCCGTGATGCAGCGCCCTCTGACGAACCCCGTCTGTAGTGGGGAGACCAAGTCGACGATGTGTGCCTGCAGCCGCGCTGCCATGATCTTGGAAGCAATCTTGGGAGCACAATTCTGCAGGCTGACGGGGCGGAAGTCACCGGCATTTACGACTCCTTCTTTCTTTGGGAGGAGGACGACGTAGGCCCTGTTCATTGCCTCCAGCTCCTGTGTCCCGGCATGGAACGCCGCCAGGAAGCCCCCCACCGCCGCCTTGACAGTTGGCCAAAAGGAACGGAAGAACGCCGGCCCGAAGCCATCCGGTCCAGGGCTGTCGTCCATCCTCATTTGCCACAAGGCCTCCCTGGCTTCATCGATGTGGAACGGCGCGTCGAGCCCGCCCAGCCCCGTGATGGGAGGCAGGAGCGCGTTGAGCACTGGCGGAGGCAACGTGATGCACGTGTATTCCTGGGAATACCCAGCTTTGTTTAAAAAAAATCAAATATTCATTCCTTATACATATGTACATTGGATAGTGGACTTAAATAATGAGTTCTTGGGCTGTAAACAGCCCAACAAGTCTCCTCGCGTCTCTCTCCCACAACGAGCCAGCCCAATCCACCTTCACCGATCTCCCCTGCTGGCCTGCTGGCTGCTCCCGAATCGAGTCCTCAACGCTGCAGGCCAGACGCCGCTCGACCCCGTCGACGCCCCAACATCACGAAATCGAATTCCACTGCACAATCCCCAACCCTAGTTGAACTGACCAAATCGAAATCTAGCGAGGAGCGACGGCAGTACGGCACATCCGGCCTCCGCGGCGGCCGGCGGCGGCGGCGGCCGGCCGACTCTTCTGCTCTTGGCCTCGGCAGCTCGTAGCTCGCGGTCACGGGCTCGGCCTCGCACTTCAGCAGCTCCACCTCCGGCGCAGCGGCGCTCCCGCTCCACGGCCGCGGGGCGCAGGGCCGACGGCGGGCTGGTGCTGGCAGCCGGCTGGCTACACTGCGCCAAAGTGATTCCGGCGATTCCGTCATTCCGGCCGAGGCAGCAAAGGGGCAAAGGCCAAAGGGTGAGCCGGTGAGGTGAGCATTGCACATCTTCAATCTGTCCTAGCATGTGGCAATAGCTAGTGTTGAGATTGTATCAGTGTATAATTGTTAGATTGTATCTCCTTTTTGTAGATCGTAGAGTTGCAAAATGAAGAAGAAATCAACTGAAATTGATTTGAAGACTTTGTGGGATAGACATTCGAAGTCAAGGAAGGTAGGCTCAGGTCATGCTTCTGCATCAACGCCACAGCCTGTTAACATTGAGAGTGAAGCTGTTACAGGTGTTCCTTCTGTTCAGCCGGTTACAGTTGAGAGTCAAGTTCAGATTCAGCCTGAGGTAGCAGAAATTGATGTACCATTAGCAACAGATGTGACACCAGAGGTAGCTAGCAATGACCCTGACATAGAAAGCACAGCAGCACCAGCACCAATGACAGAGCAGGAGGAACAACAACATGAACTATCTACTTGGTCCCCTATCAGAGATGGTGACGATTCAGAGGCAGAGTATGAATCCAGTGAGGAAGACATTTATGACATTGATTTACTTCCTCATGACCCCGGAAGAAGGATTCCAATCAAAAGATATGATGTTAATGAACGGAATTCTGTGATAAGGGGATACATTGCATTGGGGCCATGTCAACCAAGTGAACACAATTTTCCTTTTCGGAAAATTTCAGGTAAGCCTCGGCGCTTCAAATCAAGTTGGTTTAAAGAATTTCAGTGGCTTGAATATAGTGTGGAACGAGATGCCGCATTCTGTTTTGTTTGCTACTTATTCAAGCATAAGATTAATTCTTCTGGTGGAGATGCTTTTGTGAATATGGGATTTAGGAACTGGCACATGAAAAGTAGGATTGCAAAACATGTTGGTAATATGACTAGTTTCCACAATGTGGCACAAGATAAGTACAATCACTTCATTGCCCCTAAAGCAAATATTGTTGAGAACTTTGCTGCCACCAATGCACAAGATAAGGCTTTGTATATGTCTCGTTTGACCTATTCAATAAGGTGCATGAAGTTTCTTTTGAAGCAAGGTTTGGCTGTCTGTGGACATGATGAAAGTGAAAAATCACTTAATAAAGGCAACTTCCTTGAGCTGTTAGGTACTTGGGCAGAAAACTTTGAAGAAGTTGGAAAGGTGGTTTTGAAGAATGCTCCAAAGAATTGTAAGTTGACTGCTCCTGAAATACAAAGGCAGATTGCTAATTGTTGTGCCAAAGAAACTACTAAGCTTATTATAGAAGACCTTGGTGATGAATATTTTGCAATACTTGCTGATGAATCTAGTGATGTGTACCAAAAAGAACAGTTAGCTCAATGTACCAAAAAGAACTGTTTTGCACATCAACTACAGTTAACACTTGTGGCTGTTGCTAAGGAAAACCCAGATTGTGTTTGGTTCTTTGAGCAACTTAGATTTTTGTTAAATATTCTTGGAAATTCCTGTAAGAAGATACAAATGCTTCGAGTTGCACAAGCTCAAAGAATTGTAGAGGAACTAGAATTGGGTGACATTGAAAGTGGAAAAGGTCTGAATCAAGAAATGGGTTTGGGTAGGCCGGCAGACACTCGTTGGGGTTCTCACTATAAAACTGTAATGCATGTTTTATCTTTATATCCTTCAATTCGAAAAGTTCTGATAAAGGTTGGTGATGATCGCTCTCGAAAAGCTGAATGTGCAAATGCCCAAACAATGTTGACAACATTCCATTCATATGAGTTTGTTTTCATGGCACACTTGATGCAAACAGTACTTGGGTTCACAGCTGACTTGAACCATGCTTTGCAGAAGAGTGATCAAGATATTGTTAATGCAATAGAACTCATTCTATTGACAAAGTTTCAATTGCAGGCATCGAGGGAGGATGCTGGTTGGGATGATTTTGTTCAAGAAGTGGACTCTTTTTGTGTAAAGCATAAGATCAAAATTCCTGATATGGACTCTTTCTACCGGCCGGTTGGAAGAGATAGGCGATTCTTTATCAAAAACAAGAATATTCATCGCTTCCATGTTGAGATGTTCTTAAGTATCATTGATAGACAATTGCAGGAGCTTAATGAAAGGTTTGATGAGGTAAACACAGATTTGCTCCTTTGCATGGCTGCATTCAGTCCTATAGATAACTTTGCTAATTGGGATAAAGACAAATTGGTTAAGCTTGCTCAATTTTATCCTAATGATTTCTCAAGCTCGGAGATCAATCATCTTCCATCTGCACTTAAACTCTTCCTTACTGATGTGCGTAGAGATGAAAGGTTTAGGAAAGTGAAAAGCCTTGCTCAGCTTTCTGTTATGCTTGTTAAAGCAAAGATGCACACTAGACATGAAGTTGTGTACAGGCTTCTCAAATTGGTACTAGTACTTCCTGTAGCAACAGCTACTGTTGAGAGAATCTTTTCCGCCATGAATTATGTGAAGAATAAGTTGAGAAATAAGTTGGGGGATCAATACTTGAATGATTGCTTGGTCACATTTATTGAGCGTGAGTTCTTTTTACTAGTCAAAGAATGTGATATCATCAACCGCTTCCAAGCTATGAAGGAACGCAAAGTTAAAACTACTCTTCCAAGGCATGAAGAAACTGGAATGAAAGTTATAGCTACTTTATGATACTTTATGATTTTCTTTATGCATTTTGTAGCTTTTCTTTGTCTCATGGATATTTTGGAGTTGAACAACTTGTATCTTATTTTTTGTATTATCGGTATTGACATATGGTGAAGACGTGAAGTACTGCTTTTACTGTTCAACTTGACTTTTTTTTTATGCCATGGGAATACCCAACTCTGCAATCCTGGCTCCGCCACTGGCGTTGAGGCTCTGGGGCCACACCGCAGCCTCCGAGGTCCCCAGCAGGGTGGAGTAGAAGGCGTGGAGGACCTGCTCCTTCCCCTGGTGGGTGTAGACTGGGTTGCCGGCGTCGTGGAGAACCGCGATGTGGTTGCGTCTGAGGCGAGCTGAGGCCGAGGCATGGAAGAACTTGGTGTTCTCGTCGCCGAGCCTGCAAGCCCGGAACACATACCGCTGCTTCCAGTAGGCTGCCAGCTCCCTGTTAGCGGCAGAAAGGCGTGCTTCAACTAGGGAGCGAAGGAGGAGCTCTCCTCTCGTTAGGCGACGTCTCTCTTCGAGGAGGTCCAGGAGCTCGATGGCGATGCGGCAGTTTGCGACGACTCGTGCCGGCAGCTTCTTGTCGCGGGCCCATTTCTTGCTCTCAGCCCGTGTCCACTTCAGGCACTTGACCATCCGACGCATCGAGCCACCAATCTGGTTCTGAGGCCTGGCCCAGACATCCTCCACCAAGGCCCGGTAAGCAGGGGAGTTGGACCAGCTGCGCTCGAACCGGAAGACTGAGGCGGCCGGTGCGTGCGACGATGCCGTGACCAGCAGAGGCACGTGATCGGAGACCGGCCGCGGCAGGGACACCAACCTGGAGTTGAAGAGCAGCTCCCCCCAGTCCGCGTTGATGAAGGCTCGATCAAGTCGGAGGAGAGTTGGGTTGTCGCGGCGGTTCATCCAGGTGAACTGCCTGTCGAGAAGCAGAAGCTCTTGCAGGACGGCGGCGTCGATGGCGGAGTTGAAGGCATCCGCAGCAGCGGCAGCTCTTGAAGTGGTCGTTGTTGCGTTCGTCAGGGCAGCGGATCAGGTTGAAGTCGCCGAAGACGAGCCAGGGCTTCCCCGCACGCTCGGAAGCTAGCTGGACCAACTCGGAGAGGAACTCAGGGCGGCGGTCGCTGGTGCAGGGAGCGTAGACATTGGTGACGAAGAGCCGGGACTCATCGGCCAGCAGCGCGAACTCCACGGACAGGGAGAACTCCCCCATTGCCTGAGACACCCGCCGCAGGGTGGCGCTGTTCCAGGCGGTGAGAAGCCCTCCGGACGCGCCGTCTGAGCTCTTGAACTCGAAGCTGGTGAGGCCGTGCGGGAGGAAAGTGCAGGCCTTGAAGAAGGAGACATCCTCAAGCTTGGTCTCCTGGAGTGAGATCACGTCGAGAGCATGGCTGGAGAAGTTGCTCTTGACGTCCTTGCACTTGTCCCTATCGCCTAGGCCACGAACGTTCCAGCAACACAGCTGTAAGGAGCTAAGAGAACGTGACATGATGCACAAGCACAACACCGGAGAAGAGGACTACCACCACAGCTCGCACAGAGGCACAGCGTACACGCCTGTTTTGGGAGAAAAATACCGGGACGGATTTCTCTACACGCGGGGGAAAATAAATATCGCGGGCGTGCCAGTGTAAATAAATACACAAAATAAATAGACAAACAATATGATGGGAACATATTTTTATTCATATTTCCGACAAATACAAATACATGTCCCCAATATATATGCGCGCTCCATTGCCTGCCGTTGGGCAGATCTGAACTGGGCGAATGTGGTGTCTCCTGGTTCCTAGGGCCTCGGAAGGCTCCTAGTTAATTACATCCGCGAGACGAACTCGCGGAATACCTCCGATTAAGCTACAGTGGTCGTCTTCTTCAATCTTCGCCTGGCGTTCTCCATGCATGATGAGATGATGAAAATAAATATGGGCGTCGGTCCATGGGCCGGTTGTAACGCAGTCGAAACGTCGACGGCGTCCGCCCGTGCCGTTCGGTAGCGCTTGGCTTAATCGGTCCATGGGCCGACGAGTGTTGTAGTAGTAGTAGTGTTGGTGAAGTGCATGGTAGCGCTTGGCTTGATCGTTCGAAGTCTCCCGTAGCGTTCGTCGGAGAGAGGTTGTCCCTGGGTGGCGCGCCGGTGGGTGACGTGCGCGGCCCTTTAGTTGGTGAAGTTACGAACCGCGTGGCTAGGCTGTTCGAGGACGAGCCCCGGCGGCGGCATGGCGTCGACGGCTCAGACCACGGCCGGCACGACGACGATCCATGCAACGGAGATCGCTGGCGATGGCGTGCTGCCGCTTCGGCCTGCCGCGGATGACACGACGACGATGGCGCCTTTCCCGGCAGGCCCGACATCTTCTCTCATGGCGCTCGCGATAGCCAGGACGTTCAAGTCTCCATGCGTGTGACCTGAATGAGATGTACAACAGGAAGAAAGAAGGAAAGATAGCAAGATATAACCGTGATCTTAACCTGAGATGATGCTGGCGGGGAACGTCACGGCAGCCATGGCGCTGGCGCCGGAGTACTCGGCGACGACGGCGGCGTACGGTGTCGCGGGCTGGTGCCGGACCTCCGTCGAAGGCTACGATCCTCCTTGCCGGCGATGTACCGGCGCTGTAGACGACCGTGCTCCGGGTGGCAGATGATTGCCTGCTCTGGAACGACGGCGGTGCAGTGGTGTGTTCTGTCGACGGCGAAGGTATGTGCGTGGACGATGGGCGTGATATGTATGTTGTGTGAGAGGGTGAGGGAGCTGTGTGTGCGTTGGCCGGGGTCCCCAGGAGAGTACGTGGAGGCCTCCTTTTATAGGCAGCTAGGAGCGGGGCGCTGGCGCTGAGCGCCGCCTCCATTCTGTTAGCGAGCGAGAGGTAGGCCGAGCGAAACGTCCGGCTGCCGTTTCTCGCCGCGCGGCTGCTGCGTTTCAAATTTGAATTCGTTCTTATCTGTAAGCCTTATCGTTTGATCTCCTCCGCGCAGCTTGGTGAGAAGAGGAAACCGTACTCCCGTTGCATGACGAGTGGGGCCTGTTGGAGGATGGCCGCATACACTTACACGAGCCTTGAGAGACTGACTAGTTGGGATCGAAGTCCGGTCTTTGATTGGAGCTGACGGTGTGATGCGGCCGTGCGCGTGCCGCGGCTGTTGACGAACTGCAAATGAAGTTTCTAGAAGGCACGGGGCCACCTGCCATCCTCATACACGAACTCATAGCTGCACCGGTATTAAACCAAGCCTAGGCCTGTATATGTGGTATACGTACGCATGGATCCAAAGAAAAATGCACACTCGTCGTATGTACATGCATACAGATAGGATGACCATCCTTGCCAAGGGTACTTGCATGCATGCTGGGCCTTCAACGTGAGCCCATATAGATGGTTTGTGTTAACCAAATCAAAAGCTCTTATAGCCAATCCCAGCCATATTAATTATTAACTGGTCCAGGCCGAGTGGAGCGCCGGCTGCAGGCCTGCTGAGCCTTCAGTTGTTCCTGGCTGGCGGCGAGAGGACTTTCGTCCCACGTACGTGCATGCGTATCATTTGTTTTGCTAGATGGGAACGCACAGACTTGCATGTACCCTACCAGAGTTCTTTGTACGTGAACGTTGCTTATATCTCTTCAATGGCACGTGCGTGGTTCATGTACAAAATATCGTCGAACAAATGCCCCCTCACCAAGTTGAGTTTGAGTGCGAAGCAAACTCTAACTCGACTTGGTGAAAGTTATGTTCGACTTAAGTCGGCGCATTAACTTGTTGAATTGCAGCAGGAACGGCAAAGCCTTCAACTCCACGCACAAACACGCAGCGATATCCTAACATCCGGCACTTGTGTCTCTTGCAACAGACGGGATAACCATTATCTCAACAGATTGGATGAGAGCCTCCGTTTGTTTCTCAACAAAAATTTGTTGTGATCCATGGTGCTGGCGACGCTATAAATATCCCGGCGTCAAGGAGACGGAGGAGTTCACCAGTCACCACCAGCACCCATCCTCCATCTCTCGAGCTCCCAAAAACTTGTGTGTTAAGTGCCCTCTTGCCGTAGGTGGGCATTCCGGGTTGTACTTCTGTTTATCTCATGTAGATTCATGTTGTAACCAGCATTTTTCTAATCTCTGTTGGCTTTCGTCGCAGCTCTGATGATGCCCATCCCCAACAAGACTGGTTCCTCTCACCGTGATGGCAAGGATAACAAACGTACAGCAGAAAGTCCTCGCCGCCAGGCGGATCGTGAGGGTGATCATCGTCGCCGTGAAGTCGATCGTCCGGAATGGGGTCCGAAGTCGACCCGTCGCAGCATCGCGGGGCAGTCTGCTCTGGTGTCCCGGGATTACGGCCCCCAGGCGAAACGCGCTAGGCATGCTGTGGAGACCTCCCGAAACGGCGGCTCTTCTGCTGGAGATAGCCGACGTTCCTCCCAAAACATGGCGCCAAATGTGTCGTCCCCATGTCAGCCCTTTAACTTGGGGCGAGAGGTGACATACACCCGGTCTCCGAGTCTTCAGAGGGCTGCAGGCGACTCCCGCTGTGTTCTAGGGTGTCCGGAAGTCAAGCGAGGGATGCTCCCCCAATGGCTCTTGGGCCGGAAGAGAGGCTGGACTTGGATGTTATGGGGTTTAGCAGTGACGATGACGTGAGTAGCCTTATTTCTCATTCACGTTTTTTTTTATCTTTTTTTCTGCTTTACCTATGACTTGAAACATCTTTAATGTCGTGTAATATTTCATTGCCCAGATCGACTCTCTAGGTATCCCCGAGGCTCTGGCTGACCTCGAGTCTTTGCTGGACGCGGCGCCCTCAGGGTCCTCTCATGGTGCTGGCAACGAGAGAACGGTCAGGCAGCCCCGAGGTGACCAGAGATTTCCTTTTTTTTTTCTTTTTGGCACAATCTAGGTCGCAGCCTTTTTTATGTTCTAAGATTTTTTTGCAACGGTGTAGATGATGACCGTCTCGACCAGCTTCTGCTCTCTGAGCGGGCGAGGCAGCTGAAGGGGAAGGATGTGATCCCAGCTCCTGAGCAGCCCAAGACGTCAGCCGACGTGATCCTGCCTGCAGCGCCGGCCGGGACCGAGAAGGGCGCTGAGAAAGGAGTGGAGAAGGGAGCACTCGCCCTCATGGAGCGGATGCGCAAGTTGAAGGAGAAGACAACATCTTATGTCTCCGAGTTGGTCTCAGACAGCCCTCGCTTCGTCATCAGCTCGGTTCATCCCGTGAAGAGCAAGAGAGTAAACCCTCTGAGCCTCGTCCTCCCGGTTGAATCTCTGAAGGACAAGCGTTCGGCAAATATCATCCGTGGCGACTTAGCTCGTCTCCACAGCTTGCCGTCGCCGCCCCCTGCTGACCTGGAGTTGCTAACGACCCGCTTGGGGGTGCTGGCGCAGCGTCTGGAGCATAGGTCTGCTTTGGAGGAGAACCTCAACAAGGCTGAGGTGGATGCACGTTCTCATCTACAACGTCTTGATGCCGCGTGCTCTGAGGTGGCCGCTGACTTTGGGCCCATCAAAGGTAGCCGGGTAGAATTGGTGTGCCTTGGCCTGATGGTCACTTCCATGAAAGAGAAGTACGCTTCGAAAGTTGCTGAGCACGAGCAGAAGCTAAAGGAGTATGAGAAGAAAATGACGGCTGTGCGCAAGCGTGAAGAGGAGCTCCGACGTCTGGAAGATCTTGCCTTGGAGGATCTTGAAGCCTTCGACAGGGATGTCAAGTCCCAGGGCGACAACATTGGCAGGCTCACAAAGCTCCGCGACGAGATGAAAGACCATGTGGCGCAGGTCGTCAAGGAGAAGAAGCGCCTCCAAGCCGAGATGCCAGCTGACGTTGCTGTTATTCTGGCTTACTCCGTCAAGCCCCCAGTGGAAGAAGAAGAAGCATAGTTCATGGTTCAGCATAGATGAATAAATGTTAGGCCATGTCACATCAGGCCTGTAGAGAGTTTTATTTATTTCCTCCACAGTTCGTGTCAGGGTCTGTTAGAGTCGAGTCGTCGTTGCTGAATTTAGGTTGGAGCACTACTCGTGCATCCATAGGTTAAATCGACATTTGCTTTGAACAATCCATATATTCCCTTTCATTATTGGAATGAAGTTTGTCATTGGTTATATACTTAATTCTTGCTTGTTCATCTCTCTCTTTATTTTTTTTTACGCGCTGTGATCTTTGGGCCGCAGCAATGACGCTTCAAGACAGGCTAATGGTGTATGTTGGAATTATTATGTTAAACGTGATCTTCACGGTCTCTACCGTGAGGAACTTGTTCTCCACGTTTTTCCACTCGTGGAGGACAGGGAGTTCGTCTCGTGATCGGCAGGGACACCTTAGAATCCTACTAGGACTCTCGGCCCTACCTCTACAGCTCCGGACTATATAATCAAGGGGTTATGGCTTGTTTTCTCACGTCCAAAAACAACAACAGCCTAACCAAAACACCGATCGCTAAAGGAGCTGGAAGGGGGAGAAGCTCGAGGTCCTGTTCCGGGCCAATCTCGTTGGCGTCCGGAGGGTAACCGCTGGAAAAGACCAAGAACGTTGAAGGAGAAGCTGAGATATCATCCCGAGCCCTCCATCAACTCATCTACATCTACATCGACTACTTCATCAACTCAGGAAGCTCTAATGGCGACCTCAAGCAATGGTATAAGATCTATCCTACCGAATTCCGCATCATTGATCAACATGTGTTTAGACTATGAGATCCTGTGTGTTTATGTGCTTCTTATGTCTCTAGCTAAACCAACAGTTGGTAACCAGAGCCGTCTTAGTCTAAGCATGTTTGATCTTTAAGTTTAGTGCCATGATTAGAGCCTCTGAGTTTAATTAAAGTCGAATTAGATCGGTTCTAAGTAAAAAATTAAATCTGGTTAATGTTTATGTGTGCAATTAGATCTCTGTGCTTGTTCATGTGCAATTAGATTAATGCAGTTAGGTTTTACAAGTAACAGATGCATATTGTGATAATCCAGTTCGGGTTCATGAAGTATTAGTTCACATCTTGATCTGTTTTAAATTAACAGTGCCGAAATTGGATGTTAATTAGTCTCTAAACTAACTAATTAGCCCCTGTTTATGATTAATTGCGTGATTAAGCTAAGCAATTAGATCTAGGGTTCCTGTTTATCATGTTTTTCCCCAAAATTATTCACTGTTAAGCCCAAAATTCGCACAAATAAGACTTGATTCATGAAATTAAAGTGTGCATTAGCTAGAAGAGAGAGGGGAAAGATCGAATCGCAAGGTTCATTAAGAAATTTTTCCCCAATTTCGGTTTTCCCCAAATCATAGACCCTAACCCTAACCCTAGGGTTAGGGAACTCACCTGGTTGACGCCTGCGCGCGGCATGAGGCTCGCCGCGCGTGGACGACGACGCCTCCTCACCGAAGCAGCTGCATCAGAGAGGCACGCGCGCCATCAGACCGGCGCGCGCACCTCGACGCAGCTGCACCGGCGCGCCTCGGGCCGCCATCTTGACGAGCGCTGCGGCATCACCTAGCCGCACGCGGGTCTCCTCGCCGGCGTCAAGCCGGAGCGGGAGGAGTCCGCGACGCCGCTCGCCGTGTTCTCGTCCGCCACCGCTACGGCGCCCAAGCGGAGCCCCTGGACGGCGGCGCGCGCGACCTAGTCGCACGCGTCCTCCGGCCAGAGGTCCCGCGAGGGATGCCTGCGGCCCCCAATGGCGGCGAGCTCATCACGGCGGCGGCGGCGCTCGACGGGATCGGAGAAGAGAAAGGGGTGAGAGGGGAGTGAGGCGACGGGAGCGAGAGCACTGAGGCCCTAGGGTTTCGGTCGAGCGCTTTTATTCACAGCGCAGACGATCTCGCCCGTTCGATCTCCATCAACGGCCAGGAATCAATCCCGCGTTAGGGTTAGCGGGTGAGACAGGCTGTGCCGTTGCTGGGCCATTAGCGGGCCGCGTACACGGGCTGCGCACGCGATAAGAGAGCTGGGCCGCGTTCCCGTGAGTCGGGCCGAGCCGAGCGAAAGCGCGCGCGGGGAAGTTAATGGGCCGTCATCATGGGCTGCGCAAACGCGTTAAATTAGCTGGGCCGTTTTTTTTCTGTTAGTTGGGCCGAGCCGAGTGACGCGCGCACGCGGCGGGATTTTGGGCCACGCTGGGCTAATTCTGTTTGTGGGCTTCTTTCGAGGTTTTCTCAGCCCGTTATATTTTGCCTTTATCTTTTATGTTTCCTGGTTATTTAAATTTCCATTAGTTATTTAATCAATTTAATTACTGTTTAATGCTAAAATTTCGCTGAAAATTATGTCTTCCACCAATATGCAGTTGAGATGCTCTCTAATTAAGTGGAACCATCGAGAAACTTGATTAGAGTATACTTGTGATTAAATTAACCATCGTTGTTTAATTATGAGTTTATGTTAAATTTCGTTTGTTTTCAACCCATCGGTGATACAAATTGAAATTTTATTGTGTGATTTTAATCGGACCATCGTAAGGTTATTATCATGCTTTATGTGCATCTTTATTGTATATTTTACTGAAACATGATTTTTCCATAATTTTCAGTGGGTACTGTGACCGGCTACCTGAATTCCATTGAGCCACTCAACGGCACCAACTTCCCCTCATGGAAGGAGGCGGTGTCCGTTGCACTTGGAGTCACTGAGTATGACTTTGCCATTCGTGAGAATAAGCCTGTTGCTGCTCAGGGCGGTAATGTTGACGCCACTCTCCTTGAGAAATGGGAGAGATGCAACAGGATGGCACTAATGATCATTAAGCAATCGATCTCTAGTGCCATTAGAGGTGCCATTCCTGATAAGGACCAGGAGGGTGTTGAGCTGAGTGCTAAGGCATTCCTTGAGAAGGTTGAGGAGAACTTTAAAAGCTCATCCAAGACTTATGCTAGCACACTCAGAAAGGGACTTGGAGCATGGCTGAGCTCATCGGCTATTGTGTTGAGGAAGAAGAAAGGCTGAAGGCTGAAAAAGGCAAAGAGGTGGTTAACTTTGTTAACTTTAGCAATCCTCCTAAGAACCAAGCTGAATCAGGAAGCAGCAAGCAGCCAAAGAAGAAATCTAATAAGAAAATGAAGGTGAATAAGACCACTTCACACAAGAATGCTCATGAGGGTAAGGTCTGCAAGTTCTGCAAGTCTCCTAAACACATGCAGAAGGATTGTGCTGCCTTTAAGGAATGGCTGGCAAAGAAAGGTAATGATGTTGTTTCATTCATTGATGAATCATTCTTAGCTAATTTTTCTCCTAATACCTGGTGGATTGACTCAGGTGCAACTGTGCACATTTCCAATTCTATGCAGGCGTTCAGTTCGATCCGAACTATAAGAGAGGGGGAGCGAAGTCTTAGAGTTGCTGATGGCAATGGAGTTGAAGTCGAAGGCATTGGGAGTTTCAGCTTGGAGCTACCTAGCGGCTTTAGTCTCCAATTAGATGAAGTACTTTATGTTCCTAGTTTAAAGATAAACCTTATTTCAGTTTCAGCATTAGATAAGTTAGGACATATTTGTAAGTTCGGCAACAATAAGTGCATTATTGAGTTTAATGGTATTAGTGTTGGTCTTGGTCATTTGCAAGACAAACTTTATATGCTCTCTCTTGACGAATGTTCTGTGATGAATGTGAGTAATGTGTCAAATAAACGCAAGCGAAATGATGAGACTTCTTCGAAATTATGGCACTGTCGCTTAGGCCATATTTCGAGGGGGAGAATTGAGCGTCTCATTAAAGAAGAGATAATTCGTTCGTTAGACTTCTCAGACTTAGAACAGTGCATCGACTGTATTAAGGGGAAATTCGCTAAGACAATTAAGAAAGGAGCAACTAGGAGTTCGGGCCTCTTAGAAATAATTCACACTGACATCTGTGGCCCATTCCCAGTAACTTCAGTGGATGGTTTTGATTCATTCATTACTTTCACTGATGATTTCTCCCGTTATGGTTACATTTACCCCATTCGCGATCGATCCGAAGCATTAGATAAATTTAAAATATTTAAGGCTGAAGTGGAAAATCAGCATGGAATTACTATTAAAATAGTAAGATCGGATCGAGGTGGTGAATATTATGGGAGACATGCTCCATACGGACAGATTCTTGGACCATTTGCTAAATACCTTGAGGAAAATGGCATTAAGGCCCAATATTCTATGCCGGGAGAACCACAGCAAAATGGAGTAGCTGAACGTCGCAATCGTACTCTAATGGACATGGTGCGTAGCATGCTCAGTTATTCTAGCTTGCCTGTGACGTTGTGGATGGAAGCATTAAAAACAGCTGCACACATTCTTAATCGGGTTCCTAGCAAGTCAGTGCCCAAGACACCTTATGAATTGTGGTTTGGGAAGAAACCGACACTAAACTACTTACGTGTGTGGGGTTGTCCTGCCGAAGCTAAGTTATTTAATCCACAACAAAAGAAATTAGATGATAAAACGATAAGCTGCCACTTTATTGGATACCCCGATAAGTCTAAGGGATACCGGTTCTATTGCCCTAATCGTTTCACTAAGTTCGTTGAGACTAGGCATGCTGTGTTCCTAGAGGATGCAGAGATCAGTGGGAGTTTACCGAGGAGGGAAATAAATCTTGAGGAAATACGGGCCGAGCTTCCCATTCCGATGACTCAAGAATCAGTGACACCTCAGTTAGTGCCATTGTTCATACCCTCTGTTGAAGTTAATGCTGCACCTCCTGTCGTTGTTCCACATGAGTCAGTGATTGAGCAACCACAGGAAGTGGCGCCTAACGTTGAAGTGCCACCGCAAGAGCAAGCAGCACCTAATGTCGAAGTGCAAGACCCTGTTGTACAAGTACAACCTCAGCCCATTCCTCAACCAGTTGTGAATGTTGAATTAAGAAGATCACAACGGACGAGGAAACCTGCTATTCCTACAATTTATCAGACATATTTAAGTGAGGATATGTATGATGTTGGGAAGATAGATGATCCTGTCTCATTCAGGGAGGCGGTTTCAAGTGAGAATTCTGATAAGTGGGTCGAGGCTATGGAAGATGAGCTTAAGTCTATGAATGCTAATGATGTTTGGGATTTAGTAGAAATTCCTGATGGAGTCAAACCAGTAGGCTGCAAATGGGTCTACAAAACAAAATGTGATTCCAAAGGGAAGGTCGAAAGATTCAAAGCTAGGCTTGTAGCAAAAGGGTTTACACAGAAAGAAGGGGTTGATTATAATGAAACTTTCTCCCCTGTATCTAAGAAAGATTCCTTTAGAATCGTCATGGCGCTAGTGGCTCATTTTGACTTAGAGCTACATCAGATGGATGTTAAGACTGCGTTCCTAAATGGTAACTTGAATGAGACAATATTCATGGCACAACCAGAAGGTTTTGTTGTGAAAGGCAAGGAACATATGGGATGCAAATTAAAGAAATCCATATATGGACTTAAGCAAGCGTCAAGACAATGGAACCTTAAATTCGATCAAGTGATTAAGAAATTCGGGTTTAAGGAAAATATTGTGGATAATTGTATCTACACTAAGATAAAAGGTGGAAAATTCATAATCCTAGTACTTTATGTGGATGATATTCTATTAGCTAGTAGCGATAAGCATATGCTACATGAGACAAAGAGATTTCTATCGTCCAATTTTGACATGAAAGATCTCGGTGAAGCCTCTTATGTTCTGGGCATTGAGATACACCGAGATAGGACCAAAGGTGTACTAGGATTATCTCAAAAGGCATATATTGAGAAAATGCTTAAGAGATATGATATGGACAAAAGTAAAGCCACACCTGCTCCAATAGCAAAGGGCGATAAGTACAATAAGAAACACTGCCCTAAGAATCAATTAGAAAAGGATGAAATGAAGAATATCCCTTATGCTTCAGCTGTCGGAAGCTTGATGTATGCACAAGTCTGTACGCGTCCAGATTTGGCATTTGCAACCGGAGTGTTTAGTAGATATCAGTCAAATCCAGGAAAGGTCCACTGGATGGGTGTTAAAAAGGCATTACGTTATTGCCAAGGCACAAAAGATTACATGCTCACATATAAGAGATCAGATAACCTTGAAGTTGTGGGTTATAGTGATGCTGATTTTGCTGGTTGTGAAGATGATAGAAGATCCACTTCAGGATATATCTTTACTTTAGCAGGAGGAGCTATTTCTTGGAAAAGCTCTAAGCAAAGTTTAGTAGCAGCATCTACAATGCAAGCTGAGTTTGTGGCATGTTATAAAGCAACTGGACAGGCCATGTGGCTTAAGAATTTCATTCCGGGTCTTAAAGTAATTGACAGCATCTCGAGACCATTAACGATACACTGCGATAATCAAGCTGCAGTATTCTTTGCAAATAACGACAGGATAAGTGGTGCTTCCAAGCATATTGATATAAAATATCTTGTTGTTAAAGAAAGATGCCAGGATCAAACTATTAAGGTTGAGCACATAAGTACTAACGCTATGCTCGCGGATCCGCTTACTAAAGGCTTACCTCCAAACATTTTCCAGAAACATGTCTCTGACATGGGTCTGGTGGAGAGCTTTTAGGTCCTGGTTTAGGGCCATTACTAACTTCCATTTGTATATAAGCATTCTAACAAAGTTTTCAGTGAGACTGTGGTTAATGGGGTCCCAGTAGCGAATTAAAGCTATTGACGATGCATTAGTCCTTTCCTTGCTGTTATACTAAGTGTGAATATTAGTTAAGTGAACATTAGTAGTAACCGTTCGATCAAGTGGGAGAATGTTGGAATTATTATGTTAAACGTGATCTTCACGGTCTCTACCGTGAGGAACTTGTTCTCCACGTTTTTCCACTCGTGGAGGACAGGGAGTTCGTCTCGTGATCGGCAGGGACACCTTAGAATCCTACTAGGACTCTCGGCCCTACCTCTACAGCTCCGGACTATATAATCAAGGGGTTATGGCTTGTTTTCTCACGTCCAAAAACAACAACAGCCTAACCAAAACACCGATCGCTAAAGGAGCTGGAAGGGGGAGAAGCTCGAGGTCCTGTTCCGGGCCAATCTCGTTGGCGTCCGGAGGGTAACCGCTGGAAAAGACCAAGAACGTTGAAGGAGAAGCTGAGATATCATCCCGAGCCCTCCATCAACTCATCTACATCTACATCGACTACTTCATCAACTCAGGAAGCTCTAATGGCGACCTCAAGCAATGGTATAAGATCTATCCTACCGAATTCCGCATCATTGATCAACATGTGTTTAGACTATGAGATCCTGTGTGTTTATGTGCTTCTTATGTCTCTAGCTAAACCAACAGTGTATGCCATGCCGCAATGGTCATCGGCCGGCAGCGGCCGCGCCGACATTAGTCGACGTCGCTGGCCATAATCGCGAGCGTTGCCTTGCGTAGACCAATGTGTGTAACAGTAGCATGCAGCTTCACGTGGCCATTCTTTCCCTTCGTGTCTTCATCTTCATCCAGTGCGTTTTTTTTATTAGCCTGCACCAGATATTGTTCTCGGGGCTTTGAACTTCATCCTGAACTAGTAGACCACGTCCGCCGTGCAGCACAGATCGCACCGGCCGGGCTGCTGTAATCGCCGTTAAAACGGGTTGTGTTATCGTTGCCGCCACGCCGGCGGCGCCGGCGTAATGATATTTGAGTCATGAGTTTTGCCATTGCGGAGCTGCAGTCGACAGAGAACCATATACGGTTATTTTGTCCGTCGCTTCACGCCGCAATTCTCAGTGCCGTCTCACATACTGAAACTAGGCTGTTTAGAAAACAATACCTGTACAAAAACAAGTATAGAATAGAGGGAGACAGGGATGATGGGGAAGAGTAAAAGGAAATTTCAAAGTAGAAATTTCATAGTACCAGTTACATGAGACTAAGGCGAATGTCCAAGCCGTGGAGAATCACGTAACGTGTGGACTTCTGCTGGGGCCGTCTAAATGCTACGGCATTAGCCAGCAACAAGCCATCTCCAACACACGGTGAAAGAGTCATACCGCCTGGAGGAGTCATCATTTTTTTTTTCAATCCGATGGTGACCGCTTGAATGGAGCAGTGCTTGTACGATCGGACGAAGAGTTTCACAGCTCGACGCTAGCCGCACTGGTGCGCCTTACTGCTCCTGATGATGCGAAGCGAAAACCATGCAACGCATTTGATGAATGAGGCTTTTCAATCTGGTGGCGACCGCCTAAATGTCGCGGTACCGAACGACCAAATAAAAAGTCTCGTGGTTGGAAGCCGAGATGTGCTCGGGTATGTAGATGCAAAGCGAAAACCATGCCTTGCCATGAGAGAATATCTGAACTATTCCTGCATATGTCAGTACGGCAACACAACATAGCTGCAGCGAAGAGAGTGAAACCGGTAAAAAGGACACAGTGTTTTGTTTTGGTTTGTAAAAATGTTGGCTTTCCCATTTAGTGCTAGCTATAGGAGCGACTTGGGTATGGCTGCCGATGGACTTAGCTATCAGGTTGAATGGCCATCACAATGCAAACGTGAAGACAACATGCTTCCGTACCCTCATTGGATGGCAATGGGAATCCTCATATGAGACTTCCGTGCGTTGAATAGCACCACAGCTCTTAGTGCTCCCTGACTGCGGGACATGGGTGTAGCTGAGTTGAGAAAATAGTTTTGGGATCACGGCTATATATAGAGCTTCGCCATCGGTTTTTGCCGAGGGTGGTGAACGACTGCCTCCCGCCTTCCGACTGTCTTGATTGAGATTGACTTGTTTTGTGGCTTGGATTGAGGTCACCTTCTTTGGGGACTTCTGGAATTTGACTTTTTTTTTTGAGGAATTCTTTGATCAATTGATTGCCTTCTGAGGAATTTGGGGACAGCCGTTCACCTCTGTGTGGCTAAGTGAGCCCTCGCAGGCGCTTTAATATATTTTGTTTGTCCCTTGTTATCACCTCCCAGGGTGGCAAGTGGCTGCACACTTAACGGAACTTGTGTTTCGTCAGGTAGCCCTTTCTTGCTCTTCTCCTATAGTCTTCCCTGGGGTGTGTTGCCCCGCGTCAGAAAGCATATGGAGCATGGTGACCTCATTGCTGAGAAGTATCCCAACCGATGTTCCCACCGCCACCGGTAGAGGATGCTTGGCATGTGTCTCCAATTGTGTGCAAAGTTGTCCGTCGCACGTTGTACCTTTTGGACGAAGTCCCAAGGCAGTCAAACCTCATATCGCAGCTGAGCACTATTATAAGGGGAAAGCCATTTTGTGTTGGACATTTGAAGTCCATTTTTAGAAAAGAAAGGAAAAAAAAGAGGGTCAAGTATGCAACTGTTAATGCACCAAGACCAAACCGGGGTAAGGAAGGTTTATGCGAAGTACTCTTTCAAGAACCTCCCGTTGATTGGGGGCATTGGACGTGCACCCTGATGATCAATAAGTTGGTAAGTGCCTCCATCATAAGCCTGCTCGATGACGTGTGGCCCTTCCCATTTGGGCGTGAATTTACCCTTCGTCTTGCGTGTGACGACGATGGAGCGCCGTAGTATGAGCACCAATTCGCCCTTCTTGAAGACTCATTGCTTGACGAGCTTATTGTATGCTCTGACCATATTCTAGCGATATAGCTCTAAATCTTGGAGGGCGTGAAGGCGCTCCTCTTCTAAAGTGTCAAGCTCTTGAAAACAAAGGCGAATCTGCTCATCTTGGGTGATTCCGTCACGGAGCGCCACCCGTAGTAAGGGTAGTTGGACTTCAAGTGGCAAGACTGCCTCACACCCATAGACAAGAGAGTACGGGGTGGCTTGTGTCGGGGTACACACTGTGACTCAGTACGCCCATAAGGCTTCAAAGAGACAAGCATGCCAGTCTCTTTTATGCCGGTCAAACGTCTTCTTGAGTATTTTACCAAGGGTCTTATTGAAAGCTTCAATCGCCCCGTTTGCTTGAGGGTAGTAACTAGTGGAGTAGTTCCACTTGATCTTGTATTTCTCAATGAACCTGCACATCCTGTTAGACCTGAAAGCTTTACCATTGTCTGAGGTGACGTGATGCGGGACACCAAAGCGATATATGATGTGTCACTCTAGAAAGTTGATGACGTTGCCGCTCTTCACCTCGCGTAGCGGCACCGCTTCTGCCCATTTGGAGAAGTAATCCGTGGCAGCCAAAATGAAGCAATGGCCACCTGAGGAAGGAGGATCAATAGGCCCAATGACATCAATCCCCCAGCCATCAAAAGGCCAAGAGGGAATGGTTGGGTGAAGAGCTATAGGCGGTTGGTGTTTGAAGTCGCCATAAATTTGGCAACTGTGTTCGCCACTTTTAGGCAATCTTTCATAATGTTAGGCCAATAGTATCCGACTAGACAAATGCTATGATACATCTTTGGCCCACTTTGATGTCCACCACAAACTCCATGGTGCACCTCCGGAGGACCTGGTCAGCCTCAATCCGGTTAACACATCGGAGGAGCACCTCTTGCCCGTAGGACCGCCTGTATAGGATGCCCGCCTTATAGACATAGGAAGGGAGCCGCCGTTGTAGTTGGCGCCTTTTAACAGGGTCGTTAGGGAGGCTACCGTGCTTGAAGTACTCGAGGAAGGGTCTAAGCCAATCGTCCTCTTCAATGGCGCTCGTAGTGACGGTGTTGACTTCACATTCCTCCGAAATAAGCTCCAAGACGGTGGGAAGGAGTCATCTTTCTTCTACAATGACTTGCGCAGGTTCACCTTCAGGAAAGACAAGTGCTGCAGCAAGCTTTGCTAGAGCATCCGCGGGCGCATTCTCTGCCTCATTGTTGGAGCATTCTTCTGTAAGGAAGGAAAATGAGTGGTACATCACTCCTCCTTGTGGCATCTTGAACACCAATCCCGCTCCAGCTCTCCTTCGCAGGGTGTCGTCAGAATCCGCTCGTGTGCATGAGGCTTCATCAAAGTAGAGCTGCCATGGGGTTTTGAGTTGTGCGGTGAAGACCTCCTCATCCGATAGATTGGTGATGAGTGGAGAGTCATCAAGTATCGGGTGTGCTTATTGGATCTGCTCTCACGACGAGCTGGATTTCATGCGGCAACATATAGTGCCTCAACTTTTTGTAATGCGAAGAAGCCAAGCACAACTTTTCTATGGGGGAGTAGTGTGTTCTGCCCAATGTTGCAGATATAGGAGATGGCACTTTGATGCATTGGCGGTGTGAGCGATAGAGGAGCGGTGATGCTGCTCATTATTCTGTCATTGTCACAGAGGACGCCAGGATAAAATTGCTGGCATAAATGACCAAGGGAGTGTGATGCCACTCATAGTGTTTTGTTGATGTAGATAAAAAAACGCCAGGATGCCATCAATGAGGTGTATGGAGTAGCTGTGATGCCACACCTAGTGTAGGTAATGTTGAAGAAGACACTGGGAAGCCATTTGGCAGTATAGATGAGCTGGGAGGCTTGATGCCGCTCATGGTATTGAAGGCTATACCGGAATGTCGCGGTGTCTATGGTCATGGAAGCACATTGATGGCCCCAACAACGTCGATGTAGAATGTCATGCCAGAATGCCATTGGTGGTGTAGATGTGTGAGGAGGCGCACTATTGCCCCCAGTGTTGTTGACGTAGAGGAAAATTCCAGAATGTCGTCGGCAATAGATGTGTGAGGAGACACACTATCGCCTCAGTGTTGTTGACGAAGAGAAAAACGCCGGAATGACGCCAGTGTGTAGAGGTGCGGTACCTCTCCTTTTATTGTCGATGTATAGGAAGACGCCGGAATACCATTGTTACGTAAACGTATGGGGAGGGGAGATGTCGCTCCTTTGTTGATGTAGAGGGAGACTCCAGAATGTCGTCGGCGTGTAAATGTAGGAGGAGAGGTGTGCCACTCCTTTGGTTGTCAATGTAGGGGAGACGCCAGAATGCCATTGGCATGAAAACATACATAGAGGGTGGAGTCACTTCTTGTGCCGTCGGTGTCGAGGGATACGCTGGGATGCCATCGGCGGTGTAGACAACCGAGGAGGTATGGAGCAGCCCTGGTGCTCGTCGTTGTTGAGGTGGACGTTGGGATGCCGTCGGCGGTGTAGACGACCGAGGTGGTGTGGAGCTGCCCCCAGTATTCATCATTGTTGAGGTGGACGCTGGGATGCCATCGGCGATGTAGACGACCGAGGTGGTGTGGAGCTGCCCCCGGGGGTGTAGACGAACGAGGAGGTGTGGAACTGCCCCCGGTGCTCGTCATTGTTGAGGTGGACGCCGGGATGCCATCGGCGGTGTAGATGACCGAGGAGGTATGGGGATGCCCCCGGTGCTCGTCATTGTTAAGGAGTACGCCGGGATGCTCTCGGCTGTGTATATGACCGAGGAGGTGTGGTGCTGCTCTCGGTGCTCATCATTGTTGAGGAGTACACCATGATGCCGTCAGCTGTGTAGACGACCGAGGAGGTGTTGTGCTGCTCTCGATGATCTTCGCTGTTGACGTAGATACCGGGATGCCGTCGGCGGTGTAGACAACCAAGGAGGTGTGGAGCTGTTCCCGGTGCTCGTAATTGATGAGGTGGACGCTGAGATGTCATCGGCAGTGTAGACGACCGAGGAGGTTAGATGCCACTCCTGGAGTTATCGATGCAGAGGAAGATGCCGGAAAAGCTGCCAGCATGTAGACGGCTAAGCTTGCCATGTCAATGCGGAGAAAGATGCCAGAAAGTTGTCGGCGTGTAGGTAAACAAGGAGGCGTGACGGCACTCCCTGAGTTGTTGTTGATAACAAATCAGATGCCATCGATAGGCTCCATGTTAGATGAAAAGAAAACTAGGGGAAAAAAAGAAAGGAAGAGTAGAATTTGCTGGTCCAGACACGGATTCATGGACCTAATTATATTTTCTTGTGAGGAGGTAAACAAGAAACGTAGGAATTTCCAATAGTAGAATGCGATGAACCATGTGCACAACAAGTATGTGCAACAAATGAGCAGCGTGTCGTTTAACAATACACTGCCAGAGATCTTGACCATCAGCAGTATATAGGAACTTTGCCCGGATGGAGATGAAGAAAACACCAAGTAGTGGCAACCACATAGAATGGCGCATTGTGTACGCCCCCAGCTACTGCTGAAGATATGATTTAGGCGCTTCTATTGATGCACCCAATTAGAATTGGTGGCTTGAAGCTGCCTTATAAACTCCTGATGGATGAGGATCTTCTTGCCAAACATGGATCCCTCTTAGAAACATACTAAGCCGTGCACCTTTATCAACCACCATGTTTGTCGGAGATATATAGATGAAGAAGAAAATGACGACCATTGATGCATAGCAAAGATGGGAGGAGAACCAGGTCCCACCGGGCGTGCCAATTTGTTTTGGGAGAAAAATACCGGGACGGATTTCTCTACACGCGGGGGAAAATAAATATCGCGGGCGTGCCAGTGTAAATAAATACACAAAATAAATAGACAAACAATATGATGGGAACATATTTTTATTCATATTTCCGACAAATACAAATACATGTCCCCAATATATATGCGCGCTCCATTGCCTGCCGTTGGGCAGATCTGAACTGGGCGAATGTGGTGTCTCCTGGTTCCTAGGGCCTCGGAAGGCTCCTAGTTAATTACATCCGCGAGACGAACTCGCGGAATACCTCCGATTAAGCTACAGTGGTCGTCTTCTTCAATCTTCGCCTGGCGTTCTCCATGCATGATGAGATGATGAAAATAAATATGGGCGTCGGTCCATGGGCCGGTTGTAACGCAGTCGAAACGTCGACGGCGTCCGCCCGTGCCGTTCGGTAGCGCTTGGCTTAATCGGTCCATGGGCCGACGAGTGTTGTAGTAGTAGTAGTGTTGGTGAAGTGCATGGTAGCGCTTGGCTTGATCGTTCGAAGTCTCCCGTAGCGTTCGTCGGAGAGAGGTTGTCCCTGGGTGGCGCGCCGGTGGGTGACGTGCGCGGCCCTTTAGTTGGTGAAGTTACGAACCGCGTGGCTAGGCTGTTCGAGGACGAGCCCCGGCGGCGGCATGGCGTCGACGGCTCAGACCACGGCCGGCACGACGACGATCCATGCAACGGAGATCGCTGGCGATGGCGTGCTGCCGCTTCGGCCTGCCGCGGATGACACGACGACGATGGCGCCTTTCCCGGCAGGCCCGACATCTTCTCTCATGGCGCTCGCGATAGCCAGGACGTTCAAGTCTCCATGCGTGTGACCTGAATGAGATGTACAACAGGAAGAAAGAAGGAAAGATAGCAAGATATAACCGTGATCTTAACCTGAGATGATGCTGGCGGGGAACGTCACGGCAGCCATGGCGCTGGCGCCGGAGTACTCGGCGACGACGGCGGCGTACGGTGTCGCGGGCTGGTGCCGGACCTCCGTCGAAGGCTACGATCCTCCTTGCCGGCGATGTACCGGCGCTGTAGACGACCGTGCTCCGGGTGGCAGATGATTGCCTGCTCTGGAACGACGGCGGTGCAGTGGTGTGTTCTGTCGACGGCGAAGGTATGTGCGTGGACGATGGGCGTGATATGTATGTTGTGTGAGAGGGTGAGGGAGCTGTGTGTGCGTTGGCCGGGGTCCCCAGGAGAGTACGTGGAGGCCTCCTTTTATAGGCAGCTAGGAGCGGGGCGCTGGCGCTGAGCGCCGCCTCCATTCTGTTAGCGAGCGAGAGGTAGGCCGAGCGAAACGTCCGGCTGCCGTTTCTCGCCGCGCGGCTGCTGCGTTTCAAATTTGAATTCGTTCTTATCTGTAAGCCTTATCGTTTGATCTCCTCCGCGCAGCTTGGTGAGAAGAGGAAACCGTACTCCCGTTGCATGACGAGTGGGGCCTGTTGGAGGATGGCCGCATACACTTACACGAGCCTTGAGAGACTGACTAGTTGGGATCGAAGTCCGGTCTTTGATTGGAGCTGACGGTGTGATGCGGCCGTGCGCGTGCCGCGGCTGTTGACGAACTGCAAATGAAGTTTCTAGAAGGCACGGGGCCACCTGCCATCCTCATACACGAACTCATAGCTGCACCGGTATTAAACCAAGCCTAGGCCTGTATATGTGGTATACGTACGCATGGATCCAAAGAAAAATGCACACTCGTCGTATGTACATGCATACAGATAGGATGACCATCCTTGCCAAGGGTACTTGCATGCATGCTGGGCCTTCAACGTGAGCCCATATAGATGGTTTGTGTTAACCAAATCAAAAGCTCTTATAGCCAATCCCAGCCATATTAATTATTAACTGGTCCAGGCCGAGTGGAGCGCCGGCTGCAGGCCTGCTGAGCCTTCAGTTGTTCCTGGCTGGCGGCGAGAGGACTTTCGTCCCACGTACGTGCATGCGTATCGTTTGTTTTGCTAGATGGGAACGCACAGACTTGCATGTACCCTACCAGAGTTCTTTGTACGTGAACGTTGCTTATATCTCTTCAATGGCACGTGCGTGGTTCATGTACAAAATATCGTCGAACAACGCCCAACTAGCTGGGCAGACTGATTCCCAGGCCTATACTGTCTACAAAAGCAACAAAAGCACCCCGCCAAGACAGCACGGGGACAAAAGAAGGCTATGATCGCTCCTGGACAATCACAACGCGACCGGTGCCTAGAGGCCGGCATGGCGCGCGGGAGCTCGCTCTCGATCCCAGGATGGCCGCCGATCATGGCGACCCGGTCACCACCGAGTTGCACTCCTGCTGGAGCGCGTCGACATCCACCGGCGCGAGATCACAGGCGCGCGCCAAGGTCTTGAGCTCGAGCGAGGAAAGCGAAGGCAGCGCCGGCTGCGCTGGTGCTCCAGGCCAGTGGCGGAGCCAGGATTGCAGAGTTGGGTATTCCCATGGCATAAAAAAAAAAGTCAAGTTGAACAGTAAAAGCAGTACTTCACGTCTTCACCATATGTCAATACCGATAATACAAAAAATAAGATACAAGTTGTTCAACTCCAAAATATCCATGAGACAAAGAAAAGCTACAAAATGCATAAAGAAAATCATAAAGTATCATAAAGTAGCTATAACTTTCATTCCAGTTTCTTCATGCCTTGGAAGAGTAGTTTTAACTTTGCGTTCCTTCATAGCTTGGAAGCGGTTGATGATATCACATTCTTTGACTAGTAAAAAGAACTCACGCTCAATAAATGTGACCAAGCAATCATTCAAGTATTGATCCCCCAACTTATTTCTCAACTTATTCTTCACATAATTCATGGCGGAAAAGATTCTCTCAACAGTAGCTGTTGCTACAGGAAGTACTAGTACCAATTTGAGAAGCCTGTACACAACTTCATGTCTAGTGTGCATCTTTGCTTTAACAAGCATAACAGAAAGCTGAGCAAGGCTTTTCACTTTCCTAAACCTTTCATCTCTACGCACATCAGTAAGGAAGAGTTTAAGTGCAGATGGAAGATGATTGATCTCCGAGCTTGAGAAATCATTAGGATAAAATTGAGCAAGCTTAACCAATTTGTCTTTATCCCAATTAGCAAAGTTATCTATAGGACTGAATGCAGCCATGCAAAGGAGCAAATCTGTGTTTACCTCATCAAACCTTTCATTAAGCTCCTGCAATTGTCTATCAATGATACTTAAGAACATCTCAACATGGAAGCGATGAATATTCTTGTTTTTGATAAAGAATCGCCTATCTCTTCCAACCGGCCGGTAGAAAGAGTCCATATCAGGAATTTTGATCTTATGCTTTACACAAAAAGAGTCCACTTCTTGAACAAAATCATCCCAACCAGCATCCTCCCTCAATGCCTGCAATTGAAACTTTGTCAATAGAATGAGTTCTATTGCATTAACAATATCTTGATCACTCTTCTGCAAAGCATGGTTCAAGTCAGCTGTGAACCCAAGTACTGTTTGCATCAAGTGTGCCATGAAAACAAACTCATATGAACGGAATGTTGTCAACATTGTTTGGGCATTTGCACATTCAGCTTTTTGAGAGCGATCATCACCAACCTTTATCAGAACTTTTCGAATTGAAGGATATAAAGATAAAACATGCATTACAGTTTTATAGTGAGAACCCCAACGAGTGTCTGCCGGCCTACCCAAACCCATTTCTTGATTCAGACCTTTTCCACTTTCAATGTCACCCAATTCTAGTTCCTCTACAATTCTTTGAGCTTGTGCAACTCGAAGCATTTGTATCTTCTTACAGGAATTTCCAAGAATATTTAACAAAAATCTAAGTTGCTCAAAGAACCAAACACAATCTGGGTTTTCCTTAGCAACAGCCACAAGTGTTAACTGTAGTTGATGTGCAAAACAGTTCTTTTTGGTACATTGAGCTAACTGTTCTTTTTGGTACACATCACTAGATTCATCAGCAAGTATTGCAAAATATTCATCACCAAGGTCTTCTATAATAAGCTTAGTAGTTTCTTTGGCACAACAATTAGCAATCTGCCTTTGTATTTCAGGAGCAGTCAACTTACAATTCTTTGGAGCATTCTTCAAAACCACCTTTCCAACTTCTTCAAAGTTTTCTGCCCAAGTACCTAACAGCTCAAGGAAGTTGCCTTTATTAAGTGATTTTTCACTTTCATCATGTCCACGGACAGCCAAACCTTGCTTCAAAAGAAACTTCATGCACCTTATTGAATAGGTCAAACGAGACATATACAAAGCCTTATCTTGTGCATTGGTGGCAGCAAAGTTCTCAACAATATTTGCTTTAGGGGCAATGAAGTGATTGTACTCATCTTGTGCCACATTGTGGAAACTAGTCATATTACCAACATGTTTTGCAATCCTACTTTTCATGTGCCAGTTCCTAAATCCCATATTCACAAAAGCATCTCCACCAGAAGAATTAATCTTATGCTTGAATAAGTAGCAAACAAAACAGAATGCGGCATCTCGTTCCACACTATATTCAAGCCACTGAAATTCTTTAAACCAACTTGATTTGAAGCGCCGAGGCTTACCTGAAATTTTCCGAAAAGGAAAATTGTGTTCACTTGGTTGACATGGCCCCAATGCAATGTATCCCCTTATCACAGAATTCCGTTCATTAACATCATATCTTTTGATTGGAATCCTTCTTCCGGGGTCATGAGGAAGTAAATCAATGTCATAAATGTCTTCCTCACTGGATTCATACTCTGCCTCTGAATCGTCACCATCTCTGATAGGGGACCAAGTAGATAGTTCATGTTGTTGTTCCTCCTGCTCTGTCATTGGTGCTGGTGCTGCTGTGCTTTCTATGTCAGGGTCATTGCTAGCTACCTCTGGTGTCACATCTGTTGCTAATGGTACATCAATTTCTGCTACCTCAGGCTGAATCTGAACTTGACTCTCAACTGTAACCGGCTGAACAGAAGGAACACCTGTAACAGCTTCACTCTCAATGTTAACAGGCTGTGGCGTTGATGCAGAAGCATGACCTGAGCCTACCTTCCTTGACTTCGAATGTCTATCCCACAAAGTCTTCAAATCAATTTCAGTTGATTTCTTCTTCATTTTGCAACTCTACGATCTACAAAAAGGAGATACAATCTAACAATTATACACTGATACAATCTCAACACTAGCTATTGCCACATGCTAGGACAGATTGAAGATGTGCAATGCTCACCTCACCGGCTCACCCTTTGGCCTTTGCCCCTTTGCTGCCTCGGCCGGAATGACGGAATCGCCGGAATCACTTTGGCGCAGTGTAGCCAGCCGGCTGCCAGCACCAGCCCGCCGTTGGCCCTGCGCCCCGCGGCCGTGGAGCGGGAGCGCCGCTGCGCCGGAGGTGGAGCTGCTGAAGTGCGAGGCCGAGCCCGTGACCGCGAGCTACGAGCTGCCGAGGCCAAGAGCAGAAGAGTCGGCCGGCCGCCGCCGCCGCCGGCCGCCGCGGAGGCCGGATGTGCCGTACTGCCGTCGCTCCTCGCTAGATTTCGATTTGGTCAGTTCAACTAGGGTTGGGGATTGTGCAGTGGAATTCGATTTCGTGATGTTGGGGCGTCGACGGGGTCGAGCGGCGTCTGGCCTGCAGCGTTGAGGACTCGATTCGGGAGCAGCCAGCAGGCCAGCAGGGGAGATCGGTGAAGGTGGATTGGGCTGGCTCGTTGTGGGAGAGAGACGCGAGGAGACTTGTTGGGCTGTTTACAGCCCAAGAACTCATTATTTAAGTCCACTATCCAATGTACATATGTATAAGGAATGAATATTTGATTTTTTTTAAACAAAGCTGGGTATTCCCAGGAATACACGTGCATCACGTTGCCTCCGCCAGTGCCGACGGGCTCCGCCACCCCGGCATCCGTGGCCATGTCAGCTTCCCAGCAGCTTCCAGTCCCTGCCAAGGTATGCCATGCCTCTTCCCCCTCATCGCGCCCCCAGTCCGGGAGGCGTCGATGCCGACGCCGCCGCTCGAGTGCGGGACGTCGCCGGTCCTGGAGCAAGGCCGCAAAGGCCGCGCCCGCCGCTCACGCCGCGGCGGTGTCCGTCTTGTCAGACGCCCCTCTCCGGCATCTCCGCCGGGGTGTGTCTCCACCCGGTCGCGCCTCTGCTTCAGGGGCTGCCTTCCTCGATCGCTGCCTCCGTGACTTCCACTCGCCGGTGGTGGCGCCGCTCTCGGACGCCTCGCCGCTTGCCTCCCCGACCAGGCTCTGGGTGGTGCATTGCGTCTCCCCCCGGTTGGTGCGTCCCCGTCACGTGGTGGCGGCGCTTGCCAACCGCTTCTGCCCGCCTGCGGCTGGCTCGTTCGTGGTGCGTCCGCGGGGGCCTGGCGTCTTCTCCACGTCGGTGGCGTGTGCTGCCATCACCTCCACCATGCTCAGGGAAGGATCCTTCGTCGACGCCGGCGTGCTTTTCCGGCTGCTCGGGGAAGAACACCGTGCCCGCCAACGGGTGTTTTTCCCGCGCGATGGGCCCCACTGTTTCGTTCTTCGGGACCAGCCACGCCCGTTCAAGGGGGTCTCGGGGCACGGGGGCCCGTCCCGACCGCGGCTTCTCCCTGGGGTCAAAGGGCAGGGGGCCCCGGGTGCCACGTTGCGCATCCCCGTCACCCCACTGTGACGGGCAATCCCGTCGCATTGATGGCGCACCCTCTCGCCGGCCGCCGCGCCCCTCCAGCCGCTCCGGCCCCGATGCCGGCATCATCATCACCCGCCATGACGTCGCCGCCATCGCCACTGTGGTCGCCCGCCTCCACGCCGAGGCCTCTGTGGCGTATTGCGCGTTGCGCCTCGCCGCCCACGTCGGCCTCGGGCTCCCCGCCGCCGCCTGTCGCCGATGTGACAGTGGACTGTTCCCTCTCGCCGCCCCGGGCACGCAGCTTCCTGGAGGTTGCGCGCTCCTCTGCTTCCCTTTTATCCCCACGCCCTCTGCCCAAGTTTTCCCCACTCCCCTCACCTTCTTCTCACTCCCCCTCGCGCCGCTGCTTCCGCTGCCTCACTCTTGATCACCCCGTTGCTTGCTGTCGGGACCTCATCCGCTGCAGGTTCTGCGGCCGTTACGGCCACAAGTTCCCGGCGTGCCCCGACCGCCGCCTTCGAAGGGCTGCCTCCATGCCTGGGTTGCCGCTCACCCCTCCGCGGCCATCGGCGCCGTCCAGGTGGGCACCGCCGCGGCCCCCAACGCCTCACCCTCGTGGCGCTGCGGCTCCCACTGCTGCCGTGCCGGCGGCCCCGGCTGCGCCGGTCGGGCAGGCCCTGGCTCCTGTTGCGTCGGGGGGCCCTCCTGCGGCACCGCTGGCCTCGCCGCCTCTCCCGGCCACGCCGCCTGCCTCCCCCGTGCAGGCCTCGTCACCGCCGCCGCCTCAGTTTGCAACGCCTCTCCTCCCCGACCTCGAGGACCTGGAGCCGTTCCGGCCTGGATTCAAGGAGGTGTTCATGCCGCGCGTGGACTGGAGCACCTTCCGCCGCGTCGCCTACGCGTTCATCGACCCGGCCGCGCCGGACCCCTCTGCGGTGTTGCGTCAGGCCCTCCTCACTAATGCTTTCGTCGATGGGGAGCATGTCCGCATCCGTCCCTCCTCCGTGGGGGCCGGCGTGGTTGTTTTCGCCAGGCCGGAGCACCGCGACGACGCGGCTGATGGGGAGCCGGTCCAGGTCATGGAGTACTCCGTCCACTTCGAGCACCCTCAGGAGCTGGAGAACCGCTTCCAGTTCGAACACTCCGGGTACACCACCATTTCCCTTGAGGATTACCCCATTGAGCACTGGAACAGGCACCACGTCGAGGTGGCCGTGGGGGCTATGGCCAATCCCATGGGGATCTCCCAGCTCTCCCTTGAGGGGACTGACTACACGGCGGTGGTCGTCACCGCCCGCTACGAGAGCTACCTCGACTTCCCCTACCGGCTCCACCTCAAGAACAATGACGGCCTCGCAAGCAAGGCGCGCGTCCGGCGTGTGCGCCGCTGGGGCGAGGGGGGGACACGCCTTCCCCACCACCCTCTCCTGGGCCGGGCGGCGGGCCAGGCTCTGGGGGGCGTCGCGGCCGCCACGGGCCTGGAACGGGCCGTTCCCCACGCGGACGCCACCATGGCCCAGCTGCGGCTCCCGCCGGGCCTGCCCTGCATGGGAACGCGGGTGGGCGTGGGCGCTACCGCACGCTCCCGCTCCACCACTGCGACGTCGCCTTCCACGACGCCGACACACCGGACCTCGTCGCCGGTGCCGGGGACCCGGCGCTCGCCTAGGTCACGCGACTCGACTTCCCCCGCCCCGACGACATTCAACTGTTCGTTGCGGCGGGGAACGTGCACCTGCTGTTGCGCGCCGGCGACGACGTGGCCTACTTCCGCGTCCCCCGCGTCCAATAGCCGGAGGGAGCTCCCGGCCCCGAAGATGTTCCGCTCATCAACCTCGTCTCCGGCTCCATCGGCGTCATTGACCATGTCACCATGCACCCTGGGTGCCCGCGCGAAACTGCCTGCCGGGTCATTGCCGCTGCCGAAGTTCATCCCCACGCAGAGGTCATCGCGTTCGCAATGGCGGACGTCGCGGTGTTGCAGGCCACCCATGGCGGGCTTGTGCCGCCTGCTGGCTCGGCTCCTGCCGCCGGTCCCATCCTCCCGGCGGGCCAGGTGGCGGGAGCGGGCAAGACAAATCCAGCCGCGCGCCCCACCCGGACGGCTAAGCGCCGTCGCTCCCCATCGAGGGCGTCCCGCTGCAGCTCCAGGGTCCGTGCCAGGGAGGACGCGGACTTCGTCAGGATCGCCGACATGGCCGAGAACCTCAAGGCGCGCCGCCTTGGAGGGCCTGGAGCACTGGCGGAGGCAACGTGATGCACGTGTATTCCTGGGAATACCCAGCTTTGTTTAAAAAAAATCAAATATTCATTCCACATTGGATAGTGGACTTAAATAATGAGTTCTTGGGCTGTAAACAGCCCAACAAGTCTCCTCGCGTCTCTCTCCCACAACGAGCCAGCCCAATCCACCTTCACCGATCTCCCCTGCTGGCCTGCTGGCTGCTCCCGAATCGAGTCCTCAACGCTGCAGGCCAGACGCCGCTCGACCCCGTCGACGCCCCAACATCACGAAATCGAATTCCACTGCACAATCCCCAACCCTAGTTGAACTGACCAAATCGAAATCTAGCGAGGAGCGACGGCAGTACGGCACATCCGGCCTCCGCGGCGGCCGGCGGCGGCGGCGGCCGGCCGACTCTTCTGCTCTTGGCCTCGGCAGCTCGTAGCTCGCGGTCACGGGCTCGGCCTCGCACTTCAGCAGCTCCACCTCCGGCGCAGCGGCGCTCCCGCTCCACGGCCGCGGGGCGCAGGGCCGACGGCGGGCTGGTGCTGGCAGCCGGCTGGCTACACTGCGCCAAAGTGATTCCGGCGATTCCGTCATTCCGGCCGAGGCAGCAAAGGGGCAAAGGCCAAAGGGTGAGCCGGTGAGGTGAGCATTGCACATCTTCAATCTGTCCTAGCATGTGGCAATAGCTAGTGTTGAGATTGTATCAGTGTATAATTGTTAGATTGTATCTCCTTTTTGTAGATCGTAGAGTTGCAAAATGAAGAAGAAATCAACTGAAATTGATTTGAAGACTTTGTGGGATAGACATTCGAAGTCAAGGAAGGTAGGCTCAGGTCATGCTTCTGCATCAACGCCACAGCCTGTTAACATTGAGAGTGAAGCTGTTACAGGTGTTCCTTCTGTTCAGCCGGTTACAGTTGAGAGTCAAGTTCAGATTCAGCCTGAGGTAGCAGAAATTGATGTACCATTAGCAACAGATGTGACACCAGAGGTAGCTAGCAATGACCCTGACATAGAAAGCACAGCAGCACCAGCACCAATGACAGAGCAGGAGGAACAACAACATGAACTATCTACTTGGTCCCCTATCAGAGATGGTGACGATTCAGAGGCAGAGTATGAATCCAGTGAGGAAGACATTTATGACATTGATTTACTTCCTCATGACCCCGGAAGAAGGATTCCAATCAAAAGATATGATGTTAATGAACGGAATTCTGTGATAAGGGGATACATTGCATTGGGGCCATGTCAACCAAGTGAACACAATTTTCCTTTTCGGAAAATTTCAGGTAAGCCTCGGCGCTTCAAATCAAGTTGGTTTAAAGAATTTCAGTGGCTTGAATATAGTGTGGAACGAGATGCCGCATTCTGTTTTGTTTGCTACTTATTCAAGCATAAGATTAATTCTTCTGGTGGAGATGCTTTTGTGAATATGGGATTTAGGAACTGGCACATGAAAAGTAGGATTGCAAAACATGTTGGTAATATGACTAGTTTCCACAATGTGGCACAAGATAAGTACAATCACTTCATTGCCCCTAAAGCAAATATTGTTGAGAACTTTGCTGCCACCAATGCACAAGATAAGGCTTTGTATATGTCTCGTTTGACCTATTCAATAAGGTGCATGAAGTTTCTTTTGAAGCAAGGTTTGGCTGTCTGTGGACATGATGAAAGTGAAAAATCACTTAATAAAGGCAACTTCCTTGAGCTGTTAGGTACTTGGGCAGAAAACTTTGAAGAAGTTGGAAAGGTGGTTTTGAAGAATGCTCCAAAGAATTGTAAGTTGACTGCTCCTGAAATACAAAGGCAGATTGCTAATTGTTGTGCCAAAGAAACTACTAAGCTTATTATAGAAGACCTTGGTGATGAATATTTTGCAATACTTGCTGATGAATCTAGTGATGTGTACCAAAAAGAACAGTTAGCTCAATGTACCAAAAAGAACTGTTTTGCACATCAACTACAGTTAACACTTGTGGCTGTTGCTAAGGAAAACCCAGATTGTGTTTGGTTCTTTGAGCAACTTAGATTTTTGTTAAATATTCTTGGAAATTCCTGTAAGAAGATACAAATGCTTCGAGTTGCACAAGCTCAAAGAATTGTAGAGGAACTAGAATTGGGTGACATTGAAAGTGGAAAAGGTCTGAATCAAGAAATGGGTTTGGGTAGGCCGGCAGACACTCGTTGGGGTTCTCACTATAAAACTGTAATGCATGTTTTATCTTTATATCCTTCAATTCGAAAAGTTCTGATAAAGGTTGGTGATGATCGCTCTCGAAAAGCTGAATGTGCAAATGCCCAAACAATGTTGACAACATTCCGTTCATATGAGTTTGTTTTCATGGCACACTTGATGCAAACAGTACTTGGGTTCACAGCTGACTTGAACCATGCTTTGCAGAAGAGTGATCAAGATATTGTTAATGCAATATAACTCATTCTATTGACAAAGTTTCAATTGCAGGCATCGAGGGAGGATGCTGGTTGGGATGATTTTGTTCAAGAAGTGGACTCTTTTTGTGTAAAGCATAAGATCAAAATTCCTGATATGGACTCTTTCTACCGGCCGGTTGGAAGAGATAGGCGATTCTTTATCAAAAACAAGAATATTCATCGCTTCCATGTTGAGATGTTCTTAAGTATCATTGATAGACAATTGCAGGAGCTTAATGAAAGGTTTGATGAGGTAAACACAGATTTGCTCCTTTGCATGGCTGCATTCAGTCCTATAGATAACTTTGCTAATTGGGATAAAGACAAATTGGTTAAGCTTGCTCAATTTTATCCTAATGATTTCTCAAGCTCGGAGATCAATCATCTTCCATCTGCACTTAAACTCTTCCTTACTGATGTGCGTAGAGATGAAAGGTTTAGGAAAGTGAAAAGCCTTGCTCAGCTTTCTGTTATGCTTGTTAAAGCAAAGATGCACACTAGACATGAAGTTGTGTACAGGCTTCTCAAATTGGTACTAGTACTTCCTGTAGCAACAGCTACTGTTGAGAGAATCTTTTCCGCCATGAATTATGTGAAGAATAAGTTGAGAAATAAGTTGGGGGATCAATACTTGAATGATTGCTTGGTCACATTTATTGAGCGTGAGTTCTTTTTACTAGTCAAAGAATGTGATATCATCAACCGCTTCCAAGCTATGAAGGAACGCAAAGTTAAAACTACTCTTCCAAGGCATGAAGAAATTGGAATGAAAGTTATAGCTACTTTATGATACTTTATGATTTTCTTTATGCATTTTGTAGCTTTTCTTTGTCTCATGGATATTTTGGAGTTGAACAACTTGTATCTTATTTTTTGTATTATCGGTATTGACATATGGTGAAGACGTGAAGTACTGCTTTTACTGTTCAACTTGACTTTTTTTTTATGCCATGGGAATACCCAACTCTGCAATCCTGGCTCCGCCACTGCGTCGGCTGAGTGGTGGGGGGCGCCGGCGCCGGCGTGGGTGCCGGCGCGGGGGCAGGGCTGTCGCGGGAGACTCTCATCCTCTTCTTCTCGTCATATTTTCTTGATAGCAGACACATGTTGCTGTGCACCATAATAACCTTTGGCTAGTACATTGGCTCGAAAAAAACATTATTGTGCTCAATTGATGATTCACTTGTTGAAATATGACCATAGATTAATTTTATACATATATTTAGCCAAAAAATGAGAAAAGAAGACGACTAATGGATTTTGTATCGGCCTAACCCGATCCAAATGCTTCGTTCCCACAGTGCTCGGCCACTTTAGCCGACGTTGACCCCGCGTCACCAGCCAATACAAAAATGGCGGGGGTGGTGGAGGCAATGACCACCTCGCCCGACAGCACTCAGAAGCTCCACCAGCCCACACCACTGCGCGAGGTGCCAGGCAAGAACGCCAATTGGGCAGCTCGTCACCGTACCAACCGAACCTTCCTTCCATCCGCCGCCGCCTCCTCCGTCGAACGCGCCGCGCAGATCGAAGCGCGCGTGTGGCTGGGTCGGGCCGGCGGCGTCGCCTCGCCGGTCGTCGCGGGCGATGGGGCAGAAGCGCGCGGTGCTGGTGGGCATCAACTACCCGGGCACGGACGGGGAGCTCAAGGGCTGCCTCAACGACGTGGCCCGCATGCGGCGGTGCCTGGTGGAGCGGTTCGGGTTCGAGGAGGCCGGCATCCGCGTGCTCGCCGACGCCGACCCGTCCACGCCGCCGCCCACGGGGGCGAACATCCGGCAGGAGCTGGAGCGGCTCGTGGCGGAGGCGCGCGCCGGGGACACGCTCTTCTTCCACTACAGCGGACACGGCCTGCAGCTGCCCGCCGAGACCGGGGAGGACGACGACACCGGGTACGACGAGTGCATCGTGCCATGCGACCTCAACCTCATCAAAGGTGCGATCTGCCTTCTTGGTGCTGACTGCTGGGTACTTGTTGCTAGTATCTGTTTGAAATGGACAGTACTATGTAGCTGTCGTTTAGAGGCACGTTGCTTGTATATCTGACTGCTACGTTTTGGGATAACCGGATAAGTGTATGATAAGGTCATCAAAGGGCATGATTTTCGTTGGTTCAAAGATAAATCTAGGCACTTAAAAATTCTTGAAAGTTGAAATGGAGAAGCTGAAGTGTTGATATATGTAACTGGTCAAAGGAGTATGCATGGTGTTAATTACTCCCTCCAGTCACGGATAACTGGTGTTTTGATGTTGTCGTGTCAAGCACTTCTACGAGTACATTTGTACCGAAAAGGTAAATAGCCCCATAGTAATATAACCCTTTTAGGCCTTGTTTGACCTTCCTCAGAGGTATTAGGAGGTATCTATCTATCTATTATTATCTTAATAAAGCAGAAGCAAAAGGAGCCACTAGATTCGTCGAGAGGGCCAAGAAAATCCCACGTTAATCTAAAAAAGAGAATGATTTAGACCATCGGATTTTATGAAGATCTATGTCCAGAGTAATTTAAAGAGTCCATATCATATACGACTGATAAATATTGATATGTAAAGTTAAAAAATAAAACTATCTACGACATATAGTATGAGATTGAAACATAAACGGACTCTACCATCATACGTGACATCATATGGTAGAGTAAGGAAATAAAAATATGTTTGGAAAATATTCTATATCAATTAGAGAAGGGATATGTGAAACCAACCACACTCATTTTTTAACATTTTTAGCATTCTTTCATCACGGTGTTTTCATGCAAAGATATTTTTATTTTTAAATAACAAAACCGTTCTCTTTTAGACAAATAAAATAAGAATACACTAACGCATTTTCCATCACAGCTTACCTGATATCATATTACCTTTATTTCTTTTTATTTTTGCATTCTTTGCATGACGTGTGTTTTCATGCCAAGATATATTTTATTTCAAAAATACCAATACTTTTCTCTTATAGAAAAATAAAATAAAAATATGTTGACATATTTTTTTATTTTACCTTGCATTATTCAATATAACCCTTTATTAGCTTGGTACGGACAATAGCGTTAAAAAGTTAGCATGTTTTCGGCCTAGAAATTACCAATACTGTTAGAGAAGAGAACATATATAACCTAACTCATCTACTTCTAAGAGCATGTGTAGCTTTTGTAATGGGACCAGATATACATTAATCGTCACTAGAAATAGCGAGATATCCACTCCGCCATATACAAGGGCATGTGAGGAGAATGGTATGGACAAATCTGACCACTGATGTGGCAGACCACCACACATGGTCTCATATGATTGCAACCACAACAACAATCATCATTTGAACTACATACAATGGAGTCAAAAGAAGCCACCAAATTCACTGAGAGGACCTAGAAATCCCACATTAATCTAAAAAATAGAAGAATACACACCATTGTATTTTAAGAGGATCTAACGGTCCACATTATTTACTTTAATTGAAACAGCCTAACGAGTCCACATCAAGTACAATTAATCAATAATCATACCCATTACATCATTTATACTAATTATGAAATAGAGAAGAAGCTCAATTCGATTAGGATTCCATATATAGGAGAAAAATAGTTAATAAATTATTAGTTTCTTCAATCTGATTTACATGTTTCTATATGTGGAATAAAAAAGGGGTTAAGGTTACATCATCAATTGTTTTTTTCCCAGCTCTACTTCTAACTTCTCTTCGTATAAAATGACTCCCCAGAGCCATTTCTAAAATGAATAAAAAATGATGAAGATATACAAACTAGCTAACTTAAGCATCTCTTCTTAAGTGTGTTTTTTTAAAAGGGAGGAACTAGATCCCTCTCAAATAGGGTCTCATAAGTCACTTTAAACTAGAAAACTATAAAACGGCAACAATAATCATCAAACAATGTTAGGAGCACAACAATGAAAGCTTGGCACTGCAGTCATGTTGTAGCTAGGACAGGACCTAAGCCTACTCAATAGATACGCAACCTATAGTGTCCCTTCCATGAAGGCACGACGATCACTAGCTACCAACGATGACAATAAATATCGAGAAGGTGATGTCTTGCGATGTAGCATTGTGCTCAGTCGATGACAACAAACTAAAAAAAATTAGAAAAGAAGAATGTCAATGTAGTCCTTAGCAAATGGCTACGTGATATAGGAATAGAGCAACTCGAAAAACGATGTTCGTATACACACCTTAACAAGATGCATGTAGTATTAATTGGGAGGAAACGACACGGGCAATCAATGATCAATCTTTGATGGTTGCAACGTATTGAGCAAACTAGATAGAGAGAACTATATGTTAGTGAATGGTTCAAGCTGAGAGAGAGAGAGAGAGAGCGCGTGCACGCTATATGTTAGTGAAGGGTTCAAGTTAGGAGAAAGTATTATAGGTGTAAGACAATCGGTAATGATGTATGTACGCGGCTGTAGAGCATGTGAATAGGGAATAATTCAACGAAAGGACAAATAAATATGGTAAGAGGATATGTTTGATATGTACACCATAACAAGATGCATGTAGTATTTGACAAGAGGAAACGACATGCACAATCAACGATCCATGTTTGATGACCGCAACCGAGAGAAGCTCCTTAGAGAGAGAGAGAAAGAAAGAGAGAGATGCAACGGATAGGGCCATATATTGCTAGCCACAAAAGCAAATTTGTCCATCTGGATGTGGGGTTCATGCCAGGGAAAGTGTACAATAGGGTAACACAATATGGATGATGTGTATACATGGTTGTAGCAACCTGTGAGTGAAGAATAATTATTAAACAAAAGGACACCTGAATATGGTATGATGATATATCCATTACTCATTATTTTTATTCAAATGTATATTTTAATTTTTTCAATGAAACACTCAAAAAGATATTCTACAAAAGATCTAAGTTAGTTTATCATCATAATTAAAAACTGTAAATAAAAATGCATCAAGAATAAAAAAATATATTTCTATTGAAAATATATAACTATTATTTTTAGTAAATAAAATATATGTTTATATAAAATATATTATGTTATATTTTGAAGCATATTTCAAAAGGAGAAAGGTGAAATAACTAGACATGTAAGTGGGATTGTGCTACTTTAGCTAAATCTTTGAATAAGAGACTACAAAAACCGCTACCTCACACATATCTTCTTAAAACCTAAGATTTTTGTCATTGAAAGTAAAACTCTAAAACATGGAAACATATTAATGTTATCATGAACTCATATTACATGCCGTAGATAAAATATAATTGTAAAAATATGATATCTTTATGGGCTATCTTTTGACAAAACAACAAACAATTAAATAATCACTTCAAAAAAGTTAATCTGAAGTTAAAAAAAAAGTATAAGTGGTAGCAGGAGAAAAAACTAGCTACCCGCGCAATTTGCGCGGGCCAACTTGCTAGTTATCTTAATAAAGCAGAAGCAAAAGGAGCCACCAGATTCGCCGAGAGGGGCTAGAAATTCCCACGTTAATCTAAAAAAGAGAAAAATATAGACCGTCAGATTTTATGAGTATCTAATGGTTTAGATCATCTCAAAGAGTCCATGTCATATAAATAGCTCTACGATTGTGAACCTAAAGAGTCCATTATATTGAGGACAATTAACAACATAACTATCAATGTATGAGCCATTTATCCAAGGCTTATATGCATGTTAACACGTACGCATAGAATTAAAAAACCAAGTCTATATCCTATAATGATTTAGACACAATATTATATTATATCTCTAAATAAAATTAAGAATATATGCACCGTGAACCCTCCTGGTGGAAACCGATGGCTAAACCAATTAGTTTGTGCTGCACCTTTTAGAGAAATCAAATTTATTTTTCAATTATTGACTATAGCATGACCAACGGTTGAGTGGAGCTGTCCGAAAAAAAGATGTAGATCGTTAGATTTTATGAATATCTAATAATGGCCTAGAGCAATCTAAAGAATACAATTAATAAATATATAAATTTGATATTTTAAATAAGAAAATTAGAATACATGTCCATGTTTGTATATGATTTTAATGAAAAGAATAATATGAGTTGTTGATCTAATGGTGATAACAAATAAAGATGTCATATACTAAATGTATTCATAATAAAATATAATTTAAATATATACATCTTCCTTACGTAACAACTGGTCTCCATATTAATATGATTTTAATGTGAAGAATGATATGAGCTATTGATTTGAATGACGATCTAATGGTGGTAACAAAGACACCATATACCGAATGCAATCATAATAATTCAACTCAAAAATATAATTTAAGTATATACATCTCCCTTACATAATAGGTGGCATCACAACCGACAGACTGACATGTTGCACCTCTCGACATTACATCACCTCATATAGTCATATATAGCTGGCTGATCTGGCAACCATGCATCAATGCTTCTCTGCGCAATTACGTGATTAGCGCACATCCTGGGTACTTGCCTTCTTGCTATGCCACCAAAAATAAAAATTCTAGAACGACACACCTTGGTTCGATGGCACACGTTCTAGAACTAGAAGTTCATATGTGATGATGAACACCGAGTAGCAGGTTGATCTGTCAAATAAATTTACTTCGACTAGCAACCTACTCATCCATTCATGGTAACCATTGTCAGTATTAGTTTGTGCGGCTGCAGCCAGTTGGATTATAGTCAAAGCAGCACGAGCGCTAGCAGACAAACAAGCACATCCAAACTGAGGGTAGGAGGCCATCAACACTCGAATAATAAGGTCCAGCATCATGGCGTCTTTTCAAAACTATGGCTTCTTTTCACCATCAATTTTCAAAATCTGGCATGCACAGTAAATGAGAAGTGCAATTCATGGATGAGAAATTTGATCTAATAGTATGCTTCACTGTTGTTTGAGTTTCATTTATTTTATGCTAATACTAATTAGATTTGAGCATTTTGCGACCAAGCCGGGCCTAAAAAATGCCTGTTGGTTTTAGACTAAAAATTTGTGCCCACGCCCATCCCACATACAGAAAGCAACATGCCTATTTTTTGGAGTCAAAATGGGATTGGTTTGCCATTTATTTCAGTAAAAAATAATTAAAAACAATAGCTCGACTCGAACAAATTTTGGACTTCATTTTCTCTGTCCAAGCCTATCCAACAAATGGTCGTGGGCGGGCCAAAACTCGGCGGGTAGGGTCGGGCTTAAAAATGCTTGGATCTAATACTAATACAAATCTCGCACACATGGTAACTAAAGAGCAGCTCACGGATGAAAAATAAATTGTTTTGTTTATGTCTGTGTTTTTCATTTATTCCGTTGTAATACTGATAGAAAAGAAAGCGGAGAGAAAGGGGACCTCGAGGGATAGGTCAACAAAGACATGTGTGCATGCATTCTTGGAAGCATCAGTGCATGTAAACGAAAAACTGAAAAATTTTGAGAATGATATCAGATCATTGCATATAAGTTTGTATAAAATATTTTCTATAAAGACTTAAAGACATTCAAGATGACCCAATACTCTACAATTTAGCTATTGTATATCACAACAATTTTTTCTCTTCGTAAGTAATACATAATGAACTACAAGTCCAATATGCATAATGTACGTGAGCGTCTACATCTAGTACTATGAACTAGCCTAATTGACCATAGATACATAATAATTGGGCTGATGAGTAGGGATGGGCAACATTCAAATATCTTCTCTCAACAACGGGCTATACAAAAACTTCTAATCCATCCGTATCCTTTTCTTAAACCCTAAGAATTATTTATCATCATAACTAAAATCCTCTAACAAAAATTCACATTATAAGACAAAAATATATTGCTTTCAATAAAAATAAAAAACATATTTTTACAACATGATTTATTCCTTTTATCCTAAATACAGGTTTTCATGCTATAGATATGATAATAATAATACGATATCTTGGTTTAGTCTTTGTATTTGGACAAAATAAAGAAAATAAAAAAAATAAAATCATATGAATGTAATATCTTCATGTAAAGAAGAGCCCATATATCAATATAAAAAAACTAGCTACCCGCGCAAATTGCGCGGGCCATCTTACTAGTTAGAGTGTATTGAGAGGTATTTTGATTTGTTAGGGATTTAATACGTCCCAATACGATCTAATCCCCCTCAATACGATTCAAAACGAACAAGCCCTTATGTGTTTCAAATATATTTTATAAAAAAAACTAGGTACAATACTAGTTAATTTTTGTCAAGGTCGAAAACATCACTCATCTGTGGCTGGAGGAAAGAATAACAAAGCGCATTTATAGTTAAAACGAAAACAGCAACAAAGTCCGGGTGTCAAATGTGACTTTCGAGTGTAATCAATAGAGGCAGCATTGACCAAAAGTCTGTTTGTTATTTCAATTTTTGAGCATCTGACTGCCAACCAAAAAACGGTCGAGCAAAAGGTGCCCATGAACCTGCCCACGTTATAATCTGCTAATTCACAACCTGCCTGCTGGTTCATGCATGATTTTTTGTTCCCCTGCAACAATGTCCTTCTGGCTTTTGCGTGCCTGTTGATAATTGAGCTCTCTCGTCATGAACTCGTGATCATCAGATGATGACTTCACGGAGCTCGTGGCGAAGGTCCCCGACGGCTGCCTCTTCACCATGGTGTCGGACTCGTGCCACAGCGGCGGCCTGATCGACAAGACCAAGGAGCAGATCGGGAACAGCACCAAGCAGAGCAAAGCCCAGCAGCACCGCGACAGAGGCATGAACCCTCCTCCCGCTTCCTGCACCTGCACTCCCCTCCTGCGGATCATCCACGGCGCGTTCAAGTCTCTGGGCAACCACCTCCCCTGCCACGGCCACAAGCAGAAGCAGAGCACCCAACACGGCGGCAAGGATAAGCCGGACGCGAAGACGACGGAGGCCGAGCCGTCAGCAAACGCCGGCGTCGCCACCACCACCAGCCGGTCGCTGCCGCTGCCGACGTTCATCGAGATGCTCCGTGACAAGACCGGGCGGCACGACGTCGGCGTCGGGTCGATCCGGACCACGCTGTTCCACCACTTCGGCCACGAGGCCAGCCCCAAGGTCAAGAGGTTCGTGAAGGTCATGTTCGCCAGGCTCCGGCACGACGGCAAGGACGTGGACGCGGAGCACGGGCACGCCGACGGCGCCCTGGAGCAGGAGCAGGACGCGGTGCCCGTGCGCGGCGTCGAGGAGGTGTACGCCGGGCCGGCGGCGAGGCTGCCACGGAACGGCGTGCTGATCAGCGGGTGCCAGACGGACGAGACGTCGGCGGACGCGACGACGCCCGAGGGCGTGTCGTACGGCGCGCTGAGCGACGCGATCCAGAGCATCCTCACCGCCGGGAGCGGGAGCGGGAGCGGGAGCGGGAGGAAGGGGAGGAAGCGCGGGGCGGCGACGGTGACGAACCGGGAGCTGGTGGTCAGGGCGCGGGAGCTGATGGCTAAGCAGGGGTACACGCAGCATCCCGGGCTCTACTGCAGCGACGAGCACGCCGAGCTGCCCTTCATCTGCTGAATGCAAAACACCTGCGCCGTGCCGTGGTCGTGTCGACTGTCGAGGGATCGATGTACTGTAGCTTTGTCCACGACTTCTCTGTTTTTTTAGGCGAATTTATCTATCGCTTGTGGAGGCTGCGTTTGTGTTAGTGTGTTGCAGAATTGACGCTTCTGTTTGCATCGTGATGGCGTGATGGTGTCAATATGTGATGTTACCACTTACCAGAAGACGTTGACCTACCCAGTTTTAGTTGCCAAGCTTGCAGTTGGCCGCGGCGGCCACGCCAGCGGTGAATTCTCCCCACCAGAACAGACAATCGACAGTAAAAAAAAAGTTACTGAGACCTGGCACTTCCTTGGCAGAATATGCTTGGAGTTGGAAGAAACCCAGCGAGTGGCGGCGCCTCTGCCCTTTGGAGCGATCTGCGTTTTTTTTGCCACACGCTCACGGGCACCATTCCACCACTACTAGCGACTTTGGAAGGGGGTCTTGGAGGGGACGGCGATCCCAGATCAAGCAGGACAGGCAGGGGAAATCGAAGGCACGGAGCCCCCACACGTCGCCATCGCCGTGATCGATCTCCGCCGTGTCCTCCACCCACACACCCACCGGAACCACCGTCCCGACCTCTCGCCAGCGATAAGCAAATCCCCCTCCCCGTCCTCTCGTCCACAAAGCCCTCGTTCTTTACGACCCCAAAGCCTCCTGCCCCCTTCCCCTCCCGCGTCACTCCCCTCTCCGTCTCTCCGCTCCACCCGCCGCCGCCGCCTTCTTCCAGGATCCAGATGGCATCCGCGGCCGCGCCCCCAACTTCGCTCTCCCTCGCGGCCCGCGCGGCCACCAGGGCCGCCGCCGCCACCCCGCTGCGCAGGGGAGGCCTCGCCGCGGCGTGCCAGCCGGCGGCGCGGTCGCTGGCGTTCGCGGCGGGGGACGCGCGGCTCGCGGTCCACGTCGCGTCGCGGTGCCGGCAGGCGTCGTCCGCGCGCGGGACCCGCGCCATGGCCACCATGGCCAAGAAGAGCGTCGGGGACCTCACGGAGGCCGACCTCGAGGGGAAGCGCGTCCTCGTGCGCGCCGACCTCAACGTGCCGCTCGACGAGAACCAGAACATCACCGACGACACCCGCATCCGCGCCGCCATCCCCACCATCCAGTACCTCACCGGAAAGGGCGCCAAGGTCATCCTCTCCAGCCACTTGGTGAGTCTCCGGCCGCCTTCCCGCCTCGCATCTGATTTGGTGAAGGCATGCTCTTGGCACGCGCAGACAATGCAGGAACTCCCACCACTAATTCCCATGCCTCTTCCTCATCAGTTGCCAAACGCACTCTCAGGACTCCTGGGGTCCGGGGATTTGTAGTCATCTGATTTGCTTTGGTCAAGCAATATATGGACGCTGGCTATTAGTTGTGATATTGCTTCCTGTGCTATACCGTTTCTGGGCACAAATTGGGCATTGCTGTGAAAGAGATGTTTTTAGGGGAAAAAAGAGTTACTTACATAAGGAAAAAGCCTGATATTTTAATTCAGCGTCTGTTTGTGTAACATCTATTTTAGAAGTTTGGTATCGGATTGTTGTTTGTCTGCACAGTGCACACACAATGTAGGATTGATAGTGTTCAGTTATATTATGGGAAATTGTTTATGCACAGTGGCTATTAGTTGCAAATTTGCTTGTCTTGACTGATAGTTTCTCTGAAAGATTGCTGGACTAAGATATTAGTGCACAGACAGCTGCTTATATTGCTTATTTCATCCAATTTTGATTATATCCCCCTTTTCCTCTTGATGTGCAGGGTCGCCCGAAGGGTGTCACCCCCAAGTTTAGCTTATCTCCCCTTGTACCACGGCTGTCTGAGCTTCTTGGCATTCAGGTAATCATTTATTCTACATCATTGGTACTTCAAACTGAATCATATGCACTAATTGATTGTACTGACTAAACCATGTCTGTGCCCACAAATAGGTGCAAAAGGCCGACGACGTTATTGGACCTGAAGTCGAGAAATTGGTGTCTGCCTTGCCCAATGGTGGTGTTTTGCTTCTTGAGAATGTAAGATTTTACAAGGAAGAGGAGAAGAATGACCCGGAGTTTGCGCAGAAGCTTGCCTCCCTAGCAGATCTTTATGTTAATGACGCGTTCGGAACAGCCCACAGGGCACACGCATCAACTGAGGGAGTTACCAAGTTCTTGGAGCCTTCTGTTGCAGGGTTCCTTTTACAGAAGGTTATCTTTCTTTTCTATGTTTATGTTCCATTCTTGAACTCAACAGACACTATGAAAGCGGCATGTAAAGAAAAATGCTATCTATCTAAAGTATAAAAAATATTTCTTTTTTCTTCTCGTCCTCAGGCTCAATCTGAACCTTTTTATTGTTCTTCAAAATGAATTTGCAGGAGCTTGACTACCTTGTTGGAGCTGTTTCAAGCCCCAAGCGTCCATTTGCTGCCATCGTGGGTGGCTCAAAGGTGTCATCCAAGATTGGGGTTATTGAATCCCTGTTGGAAAAGTGTGATATCCTTCTTTTGGGTGGTGGTATGATCTTCACATTTTACAAGGCACAAGGACTCTCTGTTGGTGCCTCGTTGGTCGAGGAAGACAAACTTGAGCTCGCAACATCTCTTCTCGCAAAGGCAAAGGAAAAGGGCGTCTCCCTTATGTTGCCAACCGATGTTGTCATTGCTGATAAGTTTGCCCCTGATGCCAACAGCCAGGTTTGTTGCAACTTGTCCTTTCCTAATCAGCAGACCTTCTGTAGTGAAGTCGAAGCATCTCTCAATCCTGCATAGGGAGAAATTTGACCATAAAATTTTTCAACAGACTGTTCCAGCATCTGCGATTCCTGATGGTTGGATGGGGCTGGACATTGGCCCAGATTCTGTTGCTTCGTTCAATGCGGCCCTGGATACAACACAGACAGTCATCTGGAACGGGCCCATGGGTGTTTTTGAATTTGACAAGTTCGCTGTAGGAACTGAGGTAAAGCCCTGCTCAAATATGCTGATGCAACTTCACTATGTAACTGAGGAAAGGTTACAATGAAAGAAACCTAACCCTGATGTCTCTTTTGTAGGCCGTCGCGAAGAAGTTGGCAGAGCTTAGCGGCAAGGGTGTCACAACCATCATTGGAGGTGGAGACTCTGTTGCAGCCGTCGAGAAGGTGGGAGTAGCTGATGTTATGAGCCACATTTCAACGGGAGGTGGTGCCAGTTTGGAATTGTTGGAAGGAAAGGAACTTCCTGGAGTTGTTGCGTTGGATGAAGCCGTTGTGACTGTATGAAGCTAAGTTTTCATTTTGTTTCGCCTTCATCTTCATGTACCAATGTAAACTTGCTACATTCTTGCTTGCTCCTCGTCAGCGGCTCAAAATGTAAGAGATCAATGCTTTATAGAGCTACTGGAAATTGTTTGGATAACTACACAAATAATATATGTTTACCTGTGTCATAAACAAATCCCTGAAGAGCACTATAGCCTATTTGGGTATTGGTTAATCTGGAGCTTTTGTACCTGGATCTGCTTTGCTGAGCAAGGGCGTGAATTTTGTTTTCTTTTTCTTTACCAGAGAAGCAAACTTTAGGGCGCTGGCCGTTGGAAGGTACATGTAACTACTCAAAATTTTCTGGATCGTGGCATTGTAAAATTTCCATATGGAATCGGGAAACTTATCCATTCTAGAATTTTCTTACTTTGACATCTCTGTTGAGCAATTTTGATGAGCTTTGTTCCAAGATGTCACAAATGTCTGTGCAAGACGAAAGTACAGAAGGAATCCAGCAAAAAACCTGAAGGCCTCGGCCTGGTAATACTGATCACTGAAAACAAACCTGTTATGCTTCCCTGTTTCTAGCTTTGGCTTGCTGTCCCTCACATAATACTGAAACAACCAAAACCAGCGTCTCAACGTCAAGCAGCCGATTTGCTGGGGGAGCAAACATATGTTTGACTTCACAAGTGCCAGCTTAATAAATCAAGTGAATGTCGCAATTCCAGCATATAGAAACGTACTAGTAGCTTGCTAGTGATCCTATCTGAAATTAGCATCACAAAGTCGCAGCGGCTGACAAGTGACAAGAAAGCAGGCTTCAGAAAATGCAGCTTATCCTCCTATCTTGAATTCTTGATAGAATCATAGAAACCTCCGGCTTGATCTTATTCAGCAGCAGGAGTACATCCGCACTATTTCAGGTTGGGTTCTGCTCGTATTCCTATGACCACTTCGTAATTGCAATATTTTCCATGGTATATAGATTATTAAAATGTCAGGAACACATATTTTCAGCGCTATTTCGCGTTTAGTTGGGCTGGGCTGTGATCGGCGCTGTGAGGCCCAAAGCGTGTGCATCGCACGCGACGGCCGCATCGTGTGCATCGATTACCGTCCCTGCACGAGCTTCGCCGCCGGTGACGGTGACGGTGAGGATCACCCGCCTGGCCGCCTGCCTCTCCTTTCTCCTCTCCCATTCCTCTCCGCCCAAATCTTCTTCATAAATCAAATGAATTTCTGCCAGGTTTTGGAGGGGATTCGTGCGCTGAACGACAATTTCTGCCAGAGACGCTTGGGGGCCAGAAGATCCTCATAAATCAGCTCTGGGAGTAGGAAGAGGAGGAGAAGTATTGCTGTATTGGGACCGGCTGTTCCTCCTAACACGGTAATGGAAAATGAAACCGTCGCCGAATCTTCTTCTATAGACCGTAACAGATAGCGCCGCATTCCATTTTCTTTTTAAACTGTAAGCGAATTTGCTGGGGAAGCAAATATATTTTTAACCCCCGAAATGCCAGATTGATAAAATCAAATGAATGTTACTTCTCACTGATGCAGAAACATATTGTCTGTAGGCTGTAGCAAAGCAGTACTGGTACATAGAAGTAAAAGAATGGTATCCATCGGCTTCCTAGCAATTGCTAGTGATCCTATCTGAAACTAGCACCATGAAGTTGCAGCAGCTGACAAGAAAGCAGGCACCAACAAATGGAGCCTATTCCCTGTCTATGTTGACTGAAACCTAAGGCTTGAACAGATCCAGCAGTGGCCTGGCACCTTGCTCCCCTTGATTGCTGCCACCCTGCAACTCCTGTGCCTGTTCAGTTTTCACTTTTCAGTAATCGGAAATCAGTTAGCATACATTTTTGAAGTGCAAAGTTGAAATATATAATCATGAGAAATGGAGAAGATTCAATGCGAGATAAGCTCAACGGATCAATGCCCATTCATGACTTTTGACCAATGCAGTTTCTAAAACGAACCTGTCTTGAGGAGCTTGATGGTCTGCAACCGGCTTGAAACCAGGAGGACACCACGGGTAGAATGCAGATGCCCCGCCGTCTCTGGAGTCTATAATGGCTGGTGCAGGAATGGCAGTGGCATAAGTAGCTCTGGCAGCCGGCAAGGCAACAGCTAGAGGAATAGCAGTATCATCATAAGTCCCATCGTGCTCCTTCTTGATCTGCAGATCACGTAGTGCAACCATAGCACTGGCTGAGACTGAACATGGGGGCGCCAGGCCGAATGTGGTGTTCACTGTAGCTGCCTGCGTTGCATGGAGAGGCCGAGCAGTACCGGTCACTGAGCTTGCCGGTGTTGACTGGTCTCTCAGTCCAGGAGTTGCTAGCATATAAAGTGCAGATAGGTGAGAAGCTGGGGCTCTCATGACGCCATTCGGCTCCATACCGCTGCTGTTTGGCTGTGAAAAGGGCAGCGTGATGTAAGCTGGCCAAGGAGCAGTGGGCACTGATGCTCTGTTGATGTTCATACCATAGTTATTGGTGCTTGCCACAGTTGGCATTGTTCGCTGGTGCACATCTCCAGCAATTGATGCCATGGTAAATGTTGGAAGACGATGAGGGGCAGGAACCCTTTGGATGCCATGTGAGGACGCACCACCGTTGTTCCACCCGAATGGCAGCATTGTAGGACGAGGAGCAGGAACACCATTGGAGTTATTGTCTTGGTCCCAAGCATCTGCCATGTCCATCACTCTCTTGTGTCTATCTTTGGCTGGTGTGTTGGGGAACAATGGAAGACATGGGTCAGGAACTCTTGGAACCATATATGAAGGCATGCTGAGGCGGCTTGACTCAAGAATTGGCACCACAAGATGAACTGGTGCAGATGGATTCATATGAGACTGAGAGAGCATCCTAGTGTTGTCCCTCTCTGTCAAATTTGCTTCATCGTGAGAACCAGGAGGTGCCAAACTTAGCTGGGACGCTGCATCTTTAAGCTCCATTCCTTTTAGGTGTTTCCTGGCAACAAGTGAAACATTCCAATTGTTAGCTCATGATGGATGCTATGCTAACATTCATAATGAAGTGCTAATAAGTAATTACCAGAATTCTGCTCCCATTTTCTTCAGGATCTTTAGCAGCGCTTCAAACTCCGACGACCACTGAAAATCCTGCTTGTTCCTCGCTGGCTTCAGGTGATTGGACTGCAGAGCTCCCACGATGCTCCGGTTTCTGTCCAAGAATCCGTAGGCAGGCACAAAGGGCTGGGATGTTTTGGAATTGAATCGGTATCAACATTAGGATCTGTACCAGAGAACAACTTGCAAAGATTTTCTGATGGTTTTTTGGCTTTCAAAAGCAAAAGAAGTTCTGAAGCTCACCAAGATGAGGCGCTGTTTATAGTAGAAACAGAATCGGTCTGCGTCAATATCTGGTGCATCATCTAAGAATCCCAGCACCTGAATTGAGTGAAATGGTAAGGGATGAATATGGGGTTGCTAGAAATCTAAGCATCAATGTTAAACCGAGGACCTATTGTGTATGGTTCATACTATAACTTCTCTTTTATTTGTTAGCACAGAAGACAGACACATGCACGCATATGAGACACAACACTAGCACACATGAGTGTCTCCCACTGACTCTACCACCATACTATGGGGTGTTTCCCACACTAAAAACATTGGAAGTTGAAGCCACAGTTGACAATCAATGAACTTATCATTTGAAGAATTTCCATTTTAGCAACTAGGGTAAGATCAATGTAATATCTTCACCTGGAAAATTTGCAAGAATAGTTCTCCCTAGAGTGACCTAGGCGACTTTGGTTGACACGCATGTCTCTTTAGTGTGACATGGTTAGCTATTCGGAAATTCAATTCGTTGAAAATTTGGCATACCACTTCATCTTCCCTTTCTGTCCCCCTACGCCTGTATCTGATGTGTTGACTATGCTTGAGCTCAGTCATAAGGTTACGGCGCTTAACCTCTTCTCCCCGAAGGATGATTCTGAAGTGCTCTGGTAGTCCAATGTACAAGATGGAAACATAGGCCTGTATAAAATGGCAATTCAGTAACACATACACCTGCCAAAAAATAGTAACACATAGACAAATGATTTGCAGAAATGGATTTCTGTAAGAAAGTATTTGCATAAATGATTGTGTGTGTGTAACACTTGCCCTGAGAGATGTCCTGTATTTGTACACCAAATGACTTTGATCCCCTGCAGCTTGGTTTTCTGCATGCATTGTCGCAGCACTAATTCTGATATCCTGAAATATGCAAGCAGAAGGAAGTGATGAACATAAGAGGAATGTGTACAAGTAAGAGGTTATGATCAAAATGGGCCTCCAAGCGGTAAAAAAGAAGGAAAAAAAAGTAGCTCGTGATATGATCTTCATGATAACACTAGACATGACACAGTAGTAGAGTCATTTTTAGATGTCATAGCTTAATGTTGAAAACTTGAAACACAAATGATATACCGTAAAACTAGAGCTGTTATGATAATAACAAAAACAAAATACATACTCCTACACTCTTTAATCGGTATGTTGTTGTTACCTTTCTGTCAGTGTCGAAGTCAAGATCCAAGTCGCCTTTAGTGTTGCGTGACAGGTTGAATACAATGATTTTTGTTCCATGTGGACCGATGTCGTTAAACTGTTTAGCAGCAGACACATCAACAAACATTTTAGCACACAACCTTTTCAAGTTCATCTTTGCAGCAAGTCAATAACACTATGGTTTCAAATACAAATTCAGCAACATAATTAAGGCTGCATCAACTGAACAAAGCATCTGAAACACACATTTTGTAGCAGCTCTTCTTCTGAATTATATGGCGACAATCTCAGCAACATTGCCATATTGATACAGAACCGCCCCGGCGTGCGTTCACATCTTATGGTTTCAGCTGTCACCGGATCATATTTGTAATTCACCTAAAGCAAGAAGTATTATGGAATATGTTAGCATTTCTGTTCATTGTCGATGGCCCAAAAGAATATTTGGTCATCAGTCATTATTATCACTTTGTCAGTGCCAAATGAGCATTGTGTCATAGACATACCATAGGTATTACGATGGGTTTTTGAGCTGTTTCCTCTCCAGAAATAAAGCGGAGCCCAATGGATTGAGAAGGGATACTGGAACCAAACAAGAAATCAGTGTGTTAATTTGACAAAAACAAAGAGATACAAAACATAAATGGTACTTGTTGGTGGTACGCTTGAAATAAAGATGACTGCTTATGTGTCCCTAACACAAAATTGCCGAGAAAGATGGTACAATCCCAATGGTTCCTGTACAAATTGAGCTATGTCATGTGATTCTTGAAATCTTAATACGATCTAGGGAAATTCTGACCAGGTATGCACGTGACGGGTGAAAACGATAGCACCCACGCCAAGGCAGCTTATGGCAGCCTTGAATCCTGTTCCATCTGATTAGAAATTTCAAAAGATGTTAGCAATAGCACTAAACATGTCAAGGATGAGAAGGTGAGGATATGGGCACATACTCTGCCCAATTGAATCAGGTGGCTTCCTATTTGGACCTGCAGTGGTCATGCACTTCCATAGGGAAGTAGGATCCATGCCTCCACCGTTGTCTTCATGCACAACAAATATATGCGAATGAATTAATAGAACCTTTAAACACATTTTCATAACAATCACATATAGTTGATCACGTGGAATTCCTAAAAGAAACATGGATTGGCATTATAGCTAGGATCAGAACCTTGAACGAGCAACGACGGAGACCCATTGTTTGGACTGACGACACTGTCAATCAACACTTTGGTAGCACCATGTGGAACCTGTGTTTCAAGAAGAGGGAATTCAGCAAGAAACCAAAACATGCACGGCACATGAGGATGAACCTGTCAAGAATGTAGCTGTTTTGTGCTCCATCAAGGCTACTAGGCGATGGACAAGTGATGTTCACCTCATCTACTGCATTGTCCAGCAGCTCTGCGACAGCTGTAAGTGTGAAGAAGCACATGATAACACAATATATACAAGAACTGGTACGTAGTGTGGCTACGAACCAAAAAAATTGATTAATATGCATACCGCCAAGTATCCAACGATGTGAAGTTTCATTTCCATCCTGAAAATTGTTGTGAATACGCTCCCGGTAGATAAGATCTGTCACAAAGTTAGTTTGATTATCGTAAGACAGCAATCTGCATATGGATTCACAGTGCGCATGAAACGAATAACGCACAGTGTCGCAGCAGATTTATCAATGTAATGTACTATACCATGAGCTTGTCTGGTTTCATTTGTGCCACCGGTTCCTAACACTTGGCTGTTAAGCCTTGCAACCTGAGAAGTTGATCCTGCTGCTGCTATAGCATTCAGCTTGCTTAGTGTTTGATCAACAGGCTTGAGGATACGATAGTTTTGGGCATTTCGGTCACGCTTTCCAAGATGAGTGCTCGCTTGGTATGTGTCTGTTTGTGATCTCTGTCGAATATAGACTTTCACCTCCTCCGAGTCCATGGGGCGGATCTTCTTCTCAACTCCTGTCCGTGCACATCCAAATCAGAAGAGATTATCCAAATGGCAGATAAAAGATGTGAGCAAAAGTGTTTGGGACATTTGAGCGACGCCTGCTTTTTTCGTTAAAAAAAGTGAATAGACAATAATCAAAGTGTATCGGACATTTGTGAGGAAGTGTAGAGGAGATGAACACGTACCACATTGATGTGCTTGTTGCAAAGGAAGCACATTTTTCTTGTCATCATTTGCTTCTAAGGATTCATTGCCGGTCCTTGATACTGAAATGGTGACACTTGCGCTCCTCCCAAGCTCTGGACTCTGGAGGTCTCGAGCACTCATTTTGGCTTGCGGCAAGGGTATGGCGGTGCTAGTGCGAGAAGGTTGCCTCTCACTTGCCACTTGTATGTTATACACAGGCTCAACAGACTTAACACAATGGCTGTTTGGTTTGGCAGCTCCTGTCAATTTCCATATGAGAAGAGGATACACAAATGATAATTAATGGAAGATAAAAATAATGTGAACACCATGCTAGAAATAAGACACATATGACTAGAAAAGGCAAAACTTCTTTCAATGTGTTTGTTTTATGGAATGTTTGCAAAAACCCTATCTTTTGGTTAAAAAAAAGACTTAAATGTGTCTGGCCAGCCATCACACATTAGATGAGCACATGTATATCCAACTTCTTCCTCCGTCCCCTCTTTCCTCCCACAACCACCTCCTCTCTCTTAGGCCAGTTCCAGCGGCCGGCTATTTGGTTAGCTAGAAGAATTTTATATTCGAGAAACAGTGTAAAACAGTTCTAGCCAGCGCTTCTGTCGGTGCTAGTGCGCACACTTCCCCGTGCTCGTTCCTTCTCACATGCACATTCCCCAAGCCCCTGTATGCTATTGTCCCGATTTCTTGAGCCGGCGAATTCGCTAGCACCGGCTAGGACTGCTGGAACTGGACTTATATCGCCCTCTCTGCCAGTACTATCCTCACCCTCGCCCCCACCCTATCGTATAACAAGCCATCATCGTTGTCACTGACATGATCTTTGGTGATGTGGTTGACAGCTACTCCGATGCCTCCCCTAGTCCCCTTCCACTGTACACAGTGAGTAAAGTCCTACTGAACTACGAAACCATCGTCTCTCCATCTGGTAATCCTACTTAACCCCAAAAATCCTAATCCTTATCATCCACAATTCATAAACCACCTATCTCGATCTAGATCCAACCCCAATCATTCATCTCTCCACAAGCAGGTTTGTTAAAAGAACAGAGAGAGAAAGAAAGGGAGAATAAAAGTAGGTAAACAATTCCCATACCGCAATCGTTGTTAAAGAACTTGCACCGGCGAGGTATCACTCCTTGGAGTCACCAGTGAGGTTGAATCAATGGAAACACAAGTTCAACTATTAATGAAATGCCTCTCTTGCTAGTCACGCCAAAGGTGGCATCCATGGCGCAAGATGTGGCACATGAAAGCTGCAGAAGAGCGATAGAAAGCTTGCAAACCAGATGACAAGGTAACAATGCGTTGTCTCAAGGTACACGACGCAAGCGGTGCACGCAGAGGCAAAAGGGAACACAAATAGTGTGGCAGCGCGAGTAGGGTGGGTAACGGCGTGACTAGGTTTAGAAGAGATAGGTGCGGCGGATGCAGCGATTTATAGAGAGGGAGAGGAAGGTGTAAACGCGAGCCCCTATATTGTAGGGTTAAAAAGTAATTAATCATGATTCCAAAATTAGAAAATTGACTATCCACTTTCCTCATTTGGTTGGAAAAGTGTGAAAGGTGTATAGCTTTGATATTAGACTTGTGCATGGGCCGAGCCGGGCCGAACTCAGGCTAGGCAAGAAAAAACACTATATGTTTCCGAGTCTAAAATCATTGCGTTTGACATCAAAGTTAAACAATAGATGGGTTGAGTTAGGATTTGGACCAGACTACATGCTACTTTTTTTTTGTCATAAGACGTGAAAGTGCATCTAGGCCCCCTAGTAGGTTTTGGTGATAATGACATCACAAGTAAGGATGTGGAGTATATCCATTGATTGACACTCAACCTTGCTCACCACTGTTCAAATGGATGGATGTGGCAGTCCTCATGCAGGGGTAAGCACAAGATTTCCTTCCGGCTTCTATCGAGAGACCGACTAAACACAACGAATATGTCGAGGAGGAAAAACATGTACCGAGATGACTACAACTGTGTGCTCTGTCGATTGGCATCAGAGGAGACTATCATGCATTTATTCTTCTCTTGTGCCGTTAGTTAGCAATGTTGGACCTTATTAGGCATTGCCCGGGACCTGAACCTACCTCCCCTGTGCCAAGTCGTCTTCAGAGAAATTGCAATGGTGGGTTGCTGAAGCATTTGGTGTCACCGGAATTCCATTATCTTTGACAACGGATCCTTGTCTCTTCATGTTGGCCAAGCGAGGATGGAGGCACACGCCGACCTGTCAATTGTGCAGAAGGGCCCCGGAGTCGGCGCATCACATCTTCACGGAGTGCAGATTTACCAAGAGAATCTAGAGCGCGGTCGCAACTTGGCTGGCACAGCCCAACCTCCAGCCGAGCTCCTGGGAACACACCACGACAATAACCGCCTGGTGGTCAATGATAATCGCAACACGATCCGTTCCAAAGAAGGCGCTGAGAAGCAAATCCCTGCTCGTCACCTGGGAAATATGGCTAGACCGTAATGCAAGAGTGTTCAACCGCAGAGAGTGCTCCGCCCTCACACTCATTGCAAAAATCAAAAGCGAGGCATCCACATGGGCAACGGCCAGGGCAAAGGGCTTAGCGACAATTTTAGCGCGAGAATAATAAGTGTACTAACACGGCATCTGCCGTGATTCCTCACTTGTAAATTGTAAAACTCTTCTCTATCAATAAAATTAGCACAATCTCGTGCTGGTTCGTTCAAAAAAATGGTTGTGCTTAAAGCCAAGCCATTGGTGAAAACTCCCCTCACTTTTTGGCTGAAGCAATCTCTAGTTTGTTTCATCCCTCCCTTTGAGCCTTTGTTTCATCCCTCTCTTTGTGCCTGAGGCTTGTGTAATCCCTTTGTAATCAGTTATACATATTTACTCTATAAAGAAAAAAAAAGGTAGTGACCCTGAACTTGGAATCGTAATGGTGGCAGCTGCCGACCGCATACCGGCATACTGCAATTGTCTAGCCACTTATCAGAAGGCGATTAACCCGGATAAGAAACTTGGCTTAACTATCATTAGCAAGCATCCAACAGAGTTGGTCAACACAAGAGAATCATTATCAACATGGTCGCACAGCACTGGAAGTCTGAAACAGAAGAATGCTACACACATAACATTGTGGCAAAAGGTTCAAACGTACTACAGCTCTTGGGAGCAACCTACCCAAACGTGATCGGCAAGTGTTTTCTGATGCTGAAGCTGGACTAGCCTACAAGGTAAGGTATCATGGTAACTGCTGCGGCACATCTGATGGTTTGCTCCTATCATCAGCTTTCTCCCCCTTCCAGCCCAGTCCAGGATGTGATGGTGCCTCTTTCTCGCCTTCGAAGTCACGGGCATCCCGCAGAGAGGCCTCAAAATCGGTGGAATCAATAGCTGTTGGGAGGAGGCTGCCAATGTCATCTCTTGCTCCGAACCCACCAGCTCGCATGACGTCCTCGGTGGAGATGGTAGCTTCCATGTTCACGTCAGCTTCCTGGCCATTCGCCGGACTGATGTTTCCAGCATCTGAATCTGAGAACTGTTTCAAGGTCTCTTGATCAAGGCTTGGAACACTGCCTGTCACTGCATCAGGCTTCATTTGTTGAGCCAGTTGTTCATTGCCAACGTTCTTTGCGTCCATGCCTGGGATGAACTAGCAGATGTTAGATCTCTAGGCAAGAATATCACATAAAACACAGCTATAAACAAATCAACTACAACTCCTGGCTATATTTGGAGGACGAGGTTAATCACACCAGGGTATCTCAGAAATGTGAAAAGGGGGCCATCTTATGGCTAGATAATGCTATGTATATCACAGGTCCAAGGAAAGCATCACACAGATAAAACTAGTTAACTGCTAGAACACTAAAACTAATCCTCTCCACAACAGGACAAATTTCTACTGGTACCATTTTAGCTTCCGGCTAATTCTAATAAAATCCACTGAAGTAAGTTTATCACTGAAGCAAACCCTTTTTTAACACAAAATGAACACAATTTTGACCAGTTTTAAGTGCAACAGGGTAATTCATATCATGCGGTGAATCAAAGGACGACCATCTCCAATATTCATTGAGGTAAATCGTGAAAAAAAGAATGTTACCTACAGACTTAATCAGGAAAACTGTACCGATAAAACACTGACGATCGTACTAGCTTATTTGATAACTTCCTTTGGAATAACATGAGAACTTCATTACCTTCTGCCACTTAAACCTAAAAACTGAGAAATTTCCATCCAGGTTATTAAGTTGGGCATTATATATCTAGTTTACAAATCGGTGTCCTGATTACTAATTCAGTACAATGTCATTGCAACCACAAAGTTCAGTCAACTTGTGTGTCAGTTCTAACTCAGTGCAAATCTGTTACAATCACCACAAGCAGAAAAACGCTAGACATCCTATGCACTCCACAGACCCCTACCAATCATCAAAACATTGTACTTCAATCAGAACTGATGGGTCCTTTTCTATACAAACAATCCCAACCTTTTTCTCCCCCTCTTAGTAGGACATCGAGAAATCCCCAGCGCCCCACCTCGCACCTCCCACCTGGGCGCCTCACTATATCGATTCCCGACCACATCTACAAATCAACGAACGCCGACCGCGTCTAGTACTCCTAACTTGCAAGCAAATAGTCATGTGGCGGCCAAACCAGCATGCCACTGCCACCGCAAGTCCCCCACTAATCGCTACGGTAAGCGACCAGAAGTACGCAAGGAAATTAACCGATCCCAAAGGCATAATCGCACTCACCGGGTTGATGAGCAGGCTCGGCAGCGGAGGAGACAAGATCCAAGAACTCGCCGCCCCTTCTCGCGTCCTCAGCCGCGCTCTACGCTTCCTCCGCAGTGTGGAATCGTTTTGCGGGTCGCCACTCGCCAGGATGTTCTATTCTACAGTACTCTTCAGTCGCCAGGATGTTCTATTCTACTCACCTCTGCCGCCATAAACGGGCTGGATCGCCACGTGTGCTGCGGGAAAGTCGGTACGTGTGGGTCTATACCACCGCTGAGCCCAATGGGCCAATGGGCTGGACCAGGGTTCCCGTTCGATCGGGACGTTTTTACCGAGGCAGAGCAGCGTAGCAAACAAAGGCCGGCCAGGGGGAATTTTTTTTTTTAATCCTTTTTAATCTAATATTTTAATAATAACCTGTCCCAAACTAAATTTCCAAGAAGTAGCCCTTTTGGTCGCGGCTAACAAATTGGAGCGACTAATACTTCAGTCGCTCCAAAGCATGTGGCGCGACTAACCATCCACGCTGGCACTCGGCCGCCAGCTTGGTCGCGTGGGCGCTGACGTGGTTGGGCTGAGTCGCGCCACATGCTTCGGCGCGACTATAGCCGCGCCAAAGAATTTGGCGCGATTAAGTCTAATACAGAGCCACCGCGCGCCCGACCCCTTCTTCCCTCCAGTCTTATTCTTTCCGAGACCGAAGTCGAGGTGAAGCTCCCCCATGGCGACCGCCCCTCCCCCCATCTAGATCCGCCCGTGTGTCGCTCGATTCGTGTGGGGAATCAGTGGGATTTGCTCAAGCAAGGTATCTCCTCCACTTAACCCAAGTCTTTGCACTCGATTTGAGTTGGAATGGTGAATCAGTGTTTTCTTTGCATTTGAGTTGGCTAGGGTTTGGGTTGGAATGGTGAATCTAGTACGAAATCTATATGATTAGTGATGGGTTGTGCCTCAATATGTCGATGTTAACGAACTTTTCTCGTCTAGAATGAGTTGCATGTAACGATTTGGTCATTATTTCTTCGGTTAGATTTTTGTTGCCTATGTATGAGTAGAAAATTATTTTGAAAATGTTTAACTATAGAAAATATTTGTTAGATTGATTCAGAGAAATCATTTCGTGGTTGCATCATTGTAGATGGACCGTATAGTTCGTTTCTTCTCCGGTGGCACGGTTAATGAAAGTGGAGAATTTACAAGTATGAGGAAAGATGTGGCAATATTTGGTAGTCCACCTTCATATGAGGATTTAATTGCTCGTGTGAATCAGATGTTCAAAGTTACTACATTACGAGGAGGAGGAGGAGCTCGTGCACTTGCCTTGCCTCCTGAACATGTATATGCACTACCTCATGCGAATCGTCATGCATCAGGTTACTTGGTTGAAGAACCCGCAGATTCATCAACGACTTCGGAAGCACCAGTCGATTCGTCAACCGATGGTTCTACTCATACATCAGATGAGATGATGACAACAAGTGGCACCGAAATACCGGAGACACCATCTGACGAGGTACCGCACGTTAAGTCTTCGGAAGGAGGTAGTCGCGCCACGCTTCATGGCGCGACTACCTGTTGAGTCGCGCCAAGTGCTACTTCCACCCAGTAATGAATGACGTTCAAGTGGTGCGTAAGGACCGGTGGCGCGACTGCTTCTATAGTCGCGCCATGGACCTTGGCGCGACTAACCCACGATATGATAACGACCTCAACAACGACTAGCACATTATAAATTCGATAAATAGACCACAAGCAACATCTCATTTCTTACGTAGTCCATCACATATTTCGATGAAACATAAAATGTCTACGACATACAATAGTGCAGCAAATAGCATAAATTCGATTACATAATATAGCACAATAAGCAAAAGCTACATAGTCCTACGAGAACACAAAGTACATTCCATTACAATCAACCAGATCTTGGGGTGGGGTTTGGGGTGTAAGGCTTTTTCTTCCGACGCGGCCGGCCTGGTTCAGTAGGGAGGACATTGCCGCTCACCCCCACGTCAGTGTGATCACGGTGCTTCCGTGCACGAGGTTTCTTTGGAGTACCTTGGGTGGACTGTGTAGGACGAGGAGCATCAGGCATTTGTGATGACCCAATGACATCTGCATCGTAGCTTGGATCATTTTCCTCTGAATCGATGCTTTCATTACTTTCCTCCTCGTCAACATCGTAGCTGTGAGTCTCCGGCCTCCAGCGATCCACCAGAGCTGTCAGCGCAGCACCATCCATCATTGGAAGCCTCCCTTGCACAAGCCTTGCCAAAGGAAGGAACCCCGACCGCCGAATGAACTCGGTGTACCTATCATCCCACACCAACGGGCTGTGTGTACGGGGACGAAGAGGCCTCAAGATCTGCAAAGACCAAACATGAAATGCAAAATATGTTAGCTACATTACTATAACATGAACCGAATTAAAAGGTTACTTCAAACTTTAACACCTGTGTGCGTTCCTCCAGAATCTTTCCGCGGTGCCCATCATCGTAAAAAGTCTCAAGCAAGGGGTATTGCGGGTTGACCGCCATTTTCCTAAAAATTACACAAAGTAATGCACGGCGTAAATTAAAATATAAATGAATTATCTACAGCAAACTATATTTCTAAGAACAAAATTCCACATTATCTCAGATCTTTGCTACTGATACATGGCAAACAAATTATATACGTTGTACAGTAAATAAACTAACATGATATACAATGGGAAATTTGTATATACAATAAGGTACACATGTTTTTCGCGCTATAAACATCCCACATTGTCTCAACTACACCAACACCACAACATAGTACAAACGATTCCTACATACCAATCAATATTCATACTCATATACAACATCAATATCTACATGCCAATAGCACAACGAAATCCGTCCATGCAAGACAATCCATACGATAGGAAGGCGTCACCAACGATACAATCCACGATCTAACACAAGTAACCGTGGCCGTTTCGTACTAATTTTACCATGGGAACTCAATACTAACCCTAACCCTAGCACCTCCACACGGCCAAACCAAGGGCAAAAAAACAGATCCAAGTGGATAGGATGGATGAGTTACCTTCCTGGAGCAAAATCCACGGATCCCCCCCTTGATTTGGTGGACAAACGGTCCGATCTAAAGGGGGGGCGGCGCGGTCGCCATGGGCGCGGTCGCCCTCAGCTTCGGTCTGGAGAAAGAAAGAAAGGGAGGAGGAAGAAGGAGAGGGGGGCGCGGCGGCCCTGTGATGGGTTTAGTCGCGCCAAACACATTGGAGCGACTAATAGCTCAGTCGCTCCAAAGCATGTGGCGCGACTAAATCCACCACGTCACCTTCCGAGCGCCCACGCTGGACCTTCCGAGCGCCCACGCTGGCGGCCGAGTGCCAGCGTGGATGGTTAGTCGCGCCACATGCTTTGGAGCGACTGAAGTATTAGTCGCTCCAATTTGTTAGCCGCGACCAAAAGGGCTACTTCTTGGAAATTTAGTTTGGGACAGGTTATTATTAAAATATTAGATTAAAAAGGATTAAAATAAAAAAAAATTTCGGCCAGGGGCAGCGTAACTTTAGTACTTTTTTCTTTCAATTTTTCAAAATTCGCTTTTTAGGCGCTACTAATTGTTGGATGCAAGGTACAAAGTTGAATTTAGCGTATATTCAAGTGATGCATTCATGAATTGGATCCATATCCTTCTGCTCCATAAATTCCAAAAAATGGGAAGAGGGAAAAACAGAGCACGGGAAGGTCAAGTACAGGATGAGATGAACAGGCATGAAGTAGTACTGAATAAAAATGCATCACTAATCACGACAGCAATGTGCTCAGCAACGAAGACAAATCCATGTGGGGGGTGGTAACGCCGTGTACCGACACGCACTGTACACACGTATGGACAGAGTGCGCAGTAAGCCTAGCAGCAAGGAGTAGCAACAGAGTTCTAGCATCGCGCAGCTCCCTCCAAGGAAGGAACCGTCTCTGATCTCTGAACAATCAGCAGCGCCCTAGCTAAAGAGACGCCCACAAGCCTAGGAGGATGATCCGGCCGTGAAGTCGACGTGGTAGACCTCGCTCATGTCCGGCTGGAAGAGGCCGAAGTGCTGCTCGACGCCCTCGGCCTTCTGGTTCTCGTTGAACATGGCGAACAGGTACGTCTCCACGGGCTTCCCCGGCCGCCTCGGCGTGCCGCCGCCGACGTGCCTCACCACGTTGTTGTTGTACGCCGCCGCGTTCTCCACGGTGGCGCCGTCCCCGCCGCCGCCCGACGGCCACCCGGTCTCCGACACCACCAGCTCCAACCCCTGCACCCCGGCCTTCTCCACCGCCGCGTGCGTCGCGTCCACGATCGCGTCGAACATGTTCGTGTACACAACCCCGCCGTCCGTCACCGTCGACGCCGGCGCCGCGCCGCCCGCCGCCGACAGCAGCGCGTACCCGAGCGCCACCTGCCCGGCGCTGCCCGAGTAGGCGAAATACGGGTACACGTTCACCAGCAGCGGCGCGCCCTTGGACGACAGGTACGACACGATGGGAGCCATCACCGGCGCCGCCGCCTCGGAGAACGCGCCCTGCGACGGCGGGTACGACGCGCCGAGCACGGCCGTCGCCACCGCCGTGGTGACGGCGACGCCGGTCACCCCGGCGGAGCGGAGCGCGGACTCGAGGTTCTGCATGGCCGGGAGCACGTGGGAGGCGGAGTCCCCCGGGATGACCTCGTTGCCGGCGTTGATGTACCGGAACTGGACGGCGCCGGCGAAGGGCTGCACGTTGGTGGCGACCCACGACGCGGCGTAGGAGGGGTCGGAGGCCAGGCGCTGGAGGTCCTCGTTCAGGGTGCCCAGGACGACGCCGATGCCGGAGCCCCGGAGCGCGGTCAGGACCGCCGTGTCCGGGTGGAAGAGGCGCACGTAGCTGATGTTCTTCGCCTTGTACATGGAGATCACCTGCTCCGGCGCCGGCAGGTTGTTGGCGACCATGCCGTAGTTCACGCCAATGGCGCCCTCAGCCCCTGCATTCCCACAGCCAAGATTAAAACAATTAGATTAGATTGGATCACAGAAAGTCAAAGTGTAATTGAATTCGGTCTTAAAATACATGTCCCTTTCGACTAATTATTCATATCAGTTGGAGCAAACTTGTAACCTCCAAACTGTTACCATTACGAAATGAAGAAGAAAAACGTAGTAGCAGGTTGTGGGCTTGTGGCTGAAACCAACTAGCTTATCCGAGAACAGTGATGGGAGTAGTTGGAGAGCAGCCAACAAATCTACAGGGGAAGGAACTGGATCCACAAAATTTCAAAGCTGATTCCTTGCACAACTCTGCATCTTTTTTACGTTTTTCTACCTAGGACGTGCAACGTCCAACTCCATCATCCATACAACTTGACGATAGTATGCAATGGATAATACCTTTTCAACTCGGTGTCAAGGTCTAAACAATAGTCAAAGATGTGCTTGTGAAAAGAAGAACATATAACTTGGTGTCAAGGTCTGAACACATCACTTTCAGTTATGAAATTAGAATAAAACTCAAATTAATTTATTAGATTGTATAGCTTATGGGATGAATTTTATGCCCAGAAGTCTGGTATAGTTAGGCTCATATCCAACTACTAAGATGCCCTAATCAGTCTAGATTATATTTATCGGAATGCAATGATAGGACAAGAAAATAATCTCTCGCCTCTGTTTTCCATTCGGCCAGGATGGTATTCACTTGCCACTTTGCCAGTACAGTACGACATCTCTTTTATTTCAACTGATCTTTTTAGGTTGTCTGATGCATTGGGAAAGCCTACTCAAGGAAAATCCCGGAATATAGAGGACTCTGCATATAGTATATGACAATACGACATGTTCATCTCTGTCTGCCACAGTGTTTCCCTGTCATATTCAGATGATATTAATATCTGACAAACAGCCATAAAACAGCAGCTGTAAAGGGCCCTGCCTTTCTATTTCGTCACGCAAAAGAGTGCTCGGCAGATTACTAAATCAGGTGAGGTGTAACATCTAATAACTAATTAGAAAAAGAAGTTTATCTTGAGATCTTAGCTAGGCTCAGGCAAACTTTTTCACTCTGTACTTGCCGACATGCCGTATTAGTGAAAACAACAGGATTGGCCTAGTAGCAATATACAGCAAACTACAAGTTGTTCAGTAATTTATAAAGAGGTAAATATCTTGCACATAAAAAACTTAAGAGGCAAAAAGGTATACGAAAATCAATAACAAATATCAACGTAGAAGAGGAGTAGACAGCAGAATTATGAAAACAATCATGCCGCCAAACCTTTCCCTTCCCTGCCCTGATTCTGAATTAGTATTATACTACTTTCCTAGGAGACCCAACCAAGAACACAAAGGATAAACCTGTCAACCACCCCTACGGCTCTAATAGCAAGCAATAAATAATCTGAGCCACCATTTTGGGGTCATCTTTACCCTAAGGTATCCCGTAACGGAAAGTGTTATCCTAATGTGGGTGCAACTGCGGCGAGCTCGAAACAAGAAACAAGAAGTGAAAGGAGAGGAAAAAACAGCAGCAACAACAATCTGATCGGCAAAATTGCAGTGCAGGGGAAGGGAGGTATCAAGAACAGATATTGAAGTCTAGCTAGAACAGATATTGGTTACTGGCAGAACTCGCCATTAACTGAAGAAACTAGACGGAAAACCGTGAACGAGATATGCGTCATGAATTGAAGCAAACATAGCAGGACCAGAAATCCCTCTACCTCTGAACTAACTAAAAAGTGCAGGTGAACTGTTGGTTGACAGAGTAGGACGGTACAAGCAAGGGAAACACCAGGAATTTTAACAGAAGAAGAAAGTGCAGGCGAAACCGATGGCATGAACGAACAGGCGCGCGGAATGGAACGGAGGCAAGTGCAGTGCAGGTGAATCGAACCACCGTCCTCTGAAACTCACCGGGGAAGCCTGCCAAGCAGAGCAAGAAGCCGCAAGCTAGAACCCATGGCGCGGCCGTCTTCGTCATCGCACCGGCAGCAGCAGCAGCAGCAACAGCGGCCATCACCCTCGCCGCACCACCGCAAGCCGGAGCGATCAGAAACCCTTCTCTCTCTCGCTCTCGCCCTTCTGAAAACCCTCTCTCCTCTGCCTGAATGAACTCTGATGTCTGAACTGAGCCTGAACTCTGCGCCTCTCTTTTTCCTCCATTGTTGCGGCGCCCGTGCTCAGTTTATATAGGGCAACGGGCAAGCGCAGGGCCGCGCACAACTGCTCGGTTACGTGCGCGCCAGGAGTGGGGCCCCCACTATGGAACGGGGAGGAGGAGGAGGGGAGCCAGCCACCAAACCGCAAAGACTCGGCTGAGCAACTGCAGCAAGGGAGACGATGCACGCGCGCTGCGCGCACGGTCAAGCGCGTGCATGGGCTATGGATGAGGTAGCGGGGGCGTGGTGGGCCCTGGACCGGGCCGAGCTGCGGTTAGATGCGTACAGATGACCGAAGAAGAAGAATCGACGGCGGGAGGCGGCCGCGGCCAGCCACGTGGACCGGATCGACGGCACGGGGCGGATGGGCAGTTGGGTGCTTTGACCGCGTCGTGATGGCGATTTATTATCTATTTTTGAAGTAAAGCGATTTATTATTAGAGGCGGAGGATTAGCGGCGGGGGATTCACGTAATCTGGGCGTGTGAATATCTGGGGAATGAAAGGGATGAGATATTTGCGTTTTGAGGCATGTTGTCGACAAGGTTGTCGTCCAGGATGTTTTGAGATATATGCGTGATTAGCCTTTTGTGGGCATACAATATGACGGCCAACCTCTGCATGATAGATTTAGACTGCAAATTGCTGATAAGTTTCTTTTTTCAAACGGAATTTGCTGATAAATTTAGACGGGCATTTCCGTCAAGAGAAATGGCTAAGATTCTTTTGCATCATTGTTCAGAAGACAGTTTGACGGTCAACGTCTCGGTGATAGACTACGGCAACTGCAATTGCTGTTTTTTTTTTTTGAAACGAAAATTTTATGATAAATTTAGACTGGCATTTCATCAAGAGAAATTGATAAGATTCTCTTGCAAGATTATTCAGAAGACAATTTGATGACCAACTTCTCGGTGATAAGTTCAGACTGCAATTGGTGATTTTTTAAACGAAAATTGTTGATATATTTAAACTGGCGTTTCATCAAGAGAAATTGCTAAGATTCTTTTGCAAGATTATCCAGAAGATACTTCATCCAATCATGATTAGGTGACGCGTTTCAATGATTTATCGGGATTCAAACTCTATCTAGCAAGTGAAGCCCGCCGCATCATAGAAAAAGTGATTTATTAAGGTTATGGAGAAAAAAAAAGATAAGCAAGCGTAATGAAATCTCTCGTCGCTATTACAGCATCATCATCTATTTGAAGGAATACGAATTAACATGGATTTCCCAAGGAAATAAGGCAGAAGTTGAACTGGTACGGTTCAAACAGAATCCATATATCAAATAATTCTCGGTTGTCTGTTTCAGTGTTTCATGCCATGTTGCCAAATCTTGCTTGTAGTCGTCGCGTAGATGCAGTCTTTCGATTTTAGCTCATGGACGGGGGTGCTTTAACGTAGACTGGTAGTCTTTGTCGATCACCTCTTCGACAGCACCATCGCTCATTCGATCGTGTGACCCCACGCGTGAATGTACTGAGTCAATATCACTGGAGGTCTCTTACTTCCCTGATGCTAATCTGTAATCTGTACGCCAGATTTCACGAGACTCCCTGAAAACCTCTCCTTTTAAAAAAAAAAAATCCTTTTAGGCCCTTGATACTCAAGTGTGGACGATGCACTGCATAAGCATAGAGCCCATATACTCTAATACTAGCTCTATGGACTTCCACTAAGGAAAAAAAATAATTTGGAAGGAAAAAAACTGAGCCATATAGCAGTATTCTAGTGAAGAAGCAGAAAAAGGAAAAAATATGCAAAACTTTTATATGAAATCGAAGTCGTCGAACACCAAAACATTAGGTCACCAAATCAAAGATGCGTTGTACTTGTACACTTGTACTGTACTTGAGAAATGATTCCCGATTCCTGACACCAAATGCCACAAGCAAAACAAGCGATGTGGAGCACGAAACAAAAATGTCAACACGCGGATACAGGCCTACCGGCGTCCCAACTGCATAGTACCACGCATCGCCCTGATCTGTTGATTAGGTGTCCAACGCAATCTATCAACCTGGTGACGGTGAACATTTCCTTCACGGTAAATTAACCTCCCGTGGTGAAGAAGCTTGTCTCGCTTGCCGTTTCTCATCACGCCTTTAGTACAAAACTGTAACCGAATTGAACAAGTATGCCAATCCACGCGATCGACGCAAGCAATAATTCATTCAGTTCCGTCCCAAGCTAAAAAGAAACAAAGGGTCGTCGTCAGGAAGCTTCATCCGTTCTCTCTAGGTGAAAAACAAGAATAACTGCTGCACAACACGCACTGCGACTAGCGCCAAATTAAAGGAACATGATGACGTAATTAAGCTGTGTTGCGTGCAAGCGGCCAAGTTCCAGTTCAACTTCAACACCGAGTCCATGGGGGAAATGACGACATTGGAGACGGTAAAAAAACAATAACCCAAATTCTACTTAACTCCAGCCATTAGTCCGTGACAAAGCGTGTCCCCTTTGCGTCACTTTTACTGCTTCACCGTGACACCGTGGAAAGAATAACAGTGCCGGTTTGGTGAAAAGGGCCAGTAGTAGTAGCAGTAGATGGCGCATGGGAAAGCGGCGCCGCTTGCAAACTATGGTGAGCACTGAGCTAGCAGCTGGGACACGCTCTTGTGCCTGTTGCACTTTCTTGGCTGAATTTTGGTGCCACTGAGTAATCAAAACCAGTCCAGCACAGGAGCTGCACGTCGGTTCCGTGACAGTTTTTAGCAGCTTAACTTGCAAGCGTGCAATGCCCTGTCGTAAGATATGTTTTTGTCTGCTGCGTGTTTGAGAATCTCTGCACTCAATAATGCACCATGTGCACGTACGGCAAGCTGATGCATCATGCATCGCTTGATGATGGCCTGGTGTGGGCACGTACAGTGCATAAGTCAAGCTAGTCGGCAGATAAGTTTTTAGGAATATGGAGGAGAAACGACTCGTGTGTGTACAAATGCCGGCCGATCGAGACATCCAGGAGGAGAGTGACGTGTGCCGGGCGGGCAGTTTTATCTTGGCTGCTGTTGCTATGATGGCTAACGAATTACGATAGGTTTGGCCGTTATTGGGCATGAGAATCTCATCTGTTTTTTGCTACTAGTCTTAAAGGAGTACGGAGTATACATGTTTGCGTGACTTTGGGCCTGTTTAGGAGTCTCTGAAAAACGGCTGCGGCTGTGGCTCCTTCGGTGATCCAGCTTTTTGGCTTCACCCGTTTAGTAAAACGTTTAGCAAAACGGTTTCTTCGAATAGAAGAAAAAGGTTCATTTTAATGAAATGCCTATAATGCCTTCCTCTTTTTTTTCCCTTTTCCTTCTTATTTTTCCCCTTCCTTTCTTATTTTCTCTCCTTTCCTGTTCTTATCTCTCCTCTATCCTTACCCACCGCTTCCTCCCACTCCCACCCGCCTCCTGATCCCTTCGTGCCCACCTCGACGGCGGAATCCTTCCCTGCCTCCCAGTCCGCGACGCTAGGTCTAGCGGACACCTCCTCCTCCCTACTCGCCGCGGTCGCATCCTCCTCCTCCTTCGTGCTTCCTAAGGTTGTTGCCTCCTCCTGCTCACTGCCGTCGCCTCCTTCTCCCTTTCCCCGCCGCTGGCCATGCGCGCGCTGCGCCGCCACTGCCGTCCAGCTACTACCGCTAGTGGAAGCCGTCCGACCTCGCCGCGCATGCGTCGTCGTTGGCCTGACTGTGCCATCACCGTCCTTCGGCCCCACGGCGATAGCCCCGTCCTCCGTGCCTGCTGTGAGTGCGCCGTCGTTGTCCTCCGTCCTCGCTACGACAGCTCCGCCGATGAGCACATGCGCGACAGAGGGCATTTTTGCCAAGGCCGAGAGAATGACGACGTGAGATGGAGGTGGAGCCGGTCAAAGCCATGTTTCTTGGCTTCACCATGCTAGTGGAAGCCGGAAACGGCTTCATGACTGGCTTCACCACCGAAGTCGGCCTAAAACTACTTCAGCTGTTGAAGACCTCCCAAACAGGCCCTTTATGCTCGTCATGCATGATGTCCCGCCTGAACGGAGATATCCCAACCGAGCTGACAAGGTGATATGGCTGATGAGCTCGACCGCTGCTCGCCTGTAGGGCCGGCCAATGCAAGGTGTGAGAGTGCCATTCGCGCGTGAAGCGGCCAAGTGGGGCGTGTGCGTAAGCGTCAATTGCCATTGTAGTAATAGACGAGAAGAACAGGAAAGTGCCCTCCTCAGTCCTCGGCCCGCACTTATCTGATAGGTGGATTTTGTAAAATACAAGCTGCGTGAAACGTGAATTACCAATGCCTATTTTACTTGCTTTTTTACAACTGCAGTTTTTTTTAATGGTCACCGGGGGAGAGTATCCCCACCTGAATTGTATTCAAAGTGTGGCAGACCACAGATCAAAGGCCTCATTTTTAGGAAATGAGACAAAAACCTTGCACGGTTAATATGGAAAACCGAGCTAAAATCATGACACCTACCTATCTAAATAGGTCTAAAACGGCTGTCTCGTCCAAGCACATTTTTACAACTGCAGTTGCAATACAAGGACAACCATTTTGAAGTGGGACAGGATAGCCATCCTAATGCCCGTAGAGCTTACACCTGCAAGGGAAGAACTGCTCAGATCTCAGTATCACTCCTATAGGGTTGCAGGAAAATGGCCATACGGAGTATATTGCAATGTTTTTTCTCAGAAATGGTCGGTGCAATGATGGGGAAAAGGAATGGACGATACGCAAAGATAGCGAGGATGGCCACTGAACAGCAACACGAGCCGATGCAGAGTATTAATGGCCAACGCGCGTTCCGCTAGACAGTGAGACGCTAGCTAGAGTGCTAGACCTCTCCTCCGGATCGAGCGATGGGCCAACGCGTTCTCCTCTCGTGAAACAAAAAGGCGGAATGCAGACCACCAGCACTGTGTGTATGCGCAGGAAGTTTGGATGTTGGTTGCTCAGTGGACTGATGGACCGGTACAAGATTCCAGATCGCACTGTGGGAATGGAATGCTGGTGAAATAATTCACTGACAGGTTTGGCCAAGAAGACTAAAAGAGACAAGGCTTCTATAATGATCTACACGACCTGGAACTTATGGAAGGAGCGCAATAGAAAGATTTTTGAAGGATGCTCCGCGACGCCGCAAAGACTTCTCGCTCTGATCAAGGATGAAATGCAAATAAGGAGCGTCGCGTGCGCGGCCAATGTGGTTTTAAATGATTCTTAATGTTATTGCTCTTAGCATTGAGTTTGAGCCTATCACTTTTATGTAATATCAAACCTTGTACAAACTTGCTTGCTTCCTCTTCTTATATGACATAGCAGTGCTCCTGCTCCTTTTTCAAAAAAAAAAGGCGGGGCCGTGAAAACGATGCGTGCGACGCGGTTCGTCATTGGCATAGTCGCCTTCCTTTGCTCACTTATGGGTATCTCAGAGAGATCGGCCCTGTTTAGATGTTTCGCGAAATTTTTTTCGAGTATGTTTCCTCACATGCATGGCATATTAAATGTAGTCAAAAAAATAACCCATTATATGGATGGAGTGTACTTCGCGAGACGAATCTAATGAGCCTAGTTAGATCGTGAATAGACAATAAATTGCTACAGTAAACATGTGCTAATGACGGATTAATTAGACTCATTAGGTTCGTCTTGCGATTTACTGACAGAATCTGTAATTAGTTTTGTAATTAGTCTATATTTAATACTTCAAATGTGTGCCCGACATACTCGAAAAAAATTTCGCGAAACATCTCAGAGAGACCGAACAATTGTCCGTAGCAGGCTGCCAGAGTGCCAGTACCAGTGGAATCATGCAAGAACTCAGATCGTCCGATCCATGGCATTGCATGTGATCCTGCTGCCAATCCAGGCCATTTTATTGCTTCAACTTTTATCATTTCAGTCTGATATAGGCGTGTTTCCTTGTATGTGTCTCATGGCTTTGTGAAGGAGGGGAAACAAATGTATGCAAGTGTGGGTTTGTAGCACTGCTAGCTGTCTGCTACCTATATATATTTTTTTCCGTGAAGCTCGTTTGGCATACGAGAACATCAGAGAAAACACACAATGCTGCTTTGTGCTTTGTGATTGAATCATCGATGTAAGCCATTTAGGGCTTTAAGTGGGTCTACTTTTGTTAATGGGTCTTACATACAGCATGGAGACATGATGGGCCTCACGTTTAATGTTTTTCCAGCCGCTGTTCTTCATGGGCTTCCTCTCTTCATTTTGAGATTTAGCAGACTGCGGCTGGGCCTAATATGACAAGTCTATATGGACCTTGGACGCCCCCCATATTTGTTTAAAATGGGCCTATTTAGCCCGCAAGTGAAAAGTACCGTAGAATTAATAGGCCCAATTAACTCAAAAAAATAGGCCCAATTAATAACGTTTCTGCTTCATTCATATGACCATGACAGTGGAGGGAGACTCAGAACATATATGTGACTCCAAGGTGCATTACAAAACGCAATCCCAAATCTACCCGCGCGCACGCAACACAACTCTCGCGCAGCTCTCCACGCGCACGACAACCACGGTCGATTAATAGGAGCCAGCTACCCCTTCCCCAGGCACGCACACGGTGGACCCCAGCAGGCATCCCTTTCTTCCCCTTTCATTTCTTAGAGCAACTCCAACAGTCTAGGTAAATAGGTTTGTATCGGTAAAATAAGAAAAACGGCGATAAAAATGCGTTCCAACAGACTGGCCATCGTGCTCGCTTATCTATCCCGCTCTTCATCCCGTCGATCTCGCTGGGAATATTTACCGAGCCCGCCTGCCTCGCCATGTCCCTCATCCCGCGCCTTCTGCGCTCTCCTGCACGCCTTCCCGTGCCCTCCACGCCCGCAACTGGAGCAGGACTCCGGCAGCAGGCCTCAGCTGTTGACTCTACAGATGAGGAGGTTGTTTTGTTTCAGTTGATGCATCGAGGAGAGTTCCTGGTCGTGGCAGCGATGGCGATGCCGACGTACCCGACGTTTCTCAGCATCCTCGGCGGCGGCGAGTGCTGCGGTGGCGGTTGCGATGAATGTAGCCATGAATTTGTTGCGTGCTCTGCATGCTTGCACTTCCAGTATCAGCGCATCAAGGCTTCTTTGCTTGTTTGTCTGTCTGCTTCTCTTTTCTGTTCTGACAGATGCTGCCTATGTGTGCCATTGTTCTATAATGTGAACTGTCAAGGCAATTATACGCACACCGCTGGGGAGGTAGCGGCGGTGTGGACCTTTGCAGCCGCCAGTCGCCGCTCTCATCGCTTCCCGTAGTGCCGCCGCGCCGCCCAACCTCGCAGTCCGCCGCCGCACGCCGCTAGCCGCCTCCGGTCGCCCATGCGCAGAGCCAAGGTGAAGAATGGGTTCCCCTCACCCCGAGGATGCTCGCCGGCCTCTTCTCCCTCGCCAGAATCTCGCCGCCGGTGAGGAATCGGCCGGTCAAACCAGCGGCCAGCTGATTTTGACCTGATCCGCCCATGTGTCTGTCCGTGGGGTCCTGTTGTCATTGGCTGTGGAATGGGGTCTTTTGAATTATGGACATCAAGGTTTAGAGAGGCTGTTGGTTTTCTCACTGTTTTAGGGGATTTTCTATATTATACAAAGGAGGTAAAACTCTATATTTAACTAAGATTATGGCTAAGCTGTTGGAGTTGCTCTTATTCTTCTCGCGCAGCCGTCTCCATTTTGCCTGAGCCCACGCATGCCGCCTGCGAAGGCAGCCCGACCTCAGACAGCGCGCACGACGCCGCATGCTCGCTCTATGGTGCCGCGGCCCGGGTGCGCTCGCCGCCGGGGAAGAAGAGCCCACGCACGCCGCCGGCGAAGGCAGCCCGACCCCAGACAGCGCGCACGACGCCGCATGCTCGCTCTCTGGTGCCGCGGCCCGGGTGCGCTCGCTGTCGGGGAAGAAGCCGCAGTGGGACCAGCGAGCTCCCTCTCGCGCACTTGCCGCCGGGGTATGCGTCGCGCCAGCCCTGCAGCCTCGAGGAGCTCCATGGGAGCGGCAAATCTAGGCCATACGCGGCGCCAGGCTGTGGCGGGGCAAGCCAAGCGGCGGCGGATGCGGTAGGTTGGTGATTTTTTTCTTTCATTTTTTGCAATTTTATAAAAAAACTTTTTTTGTAAATTTTTTTCTGAAAATCTTTTGTCATTCTTGTTTGCCAAAACTTTTCTGAAATTTTTTTGCAACTTTTTTGAAAATCTTTTGTAAAAAAGTTTTCAAAAATCTTTTTGTAAAAAAGTTTTCTGAATTTCTTTTGAAAAACTTTTTCTAAAAATATTTTTTCTGAAAATGTTTTTCAGGGGCGGGTTCCACAAGAGGTTGTCGAGGTGTGTGCTGAGCGTGCGGGGCCCGCCGAGCGCACGGAGGCCTCCGTGCGCGCGCGTAAATTAGCAACCCTCCAAAAAGGAATACGCATCTTTATTCCAGCCTAAACAACAAATAAATTTTAATCACAACAGGTTGTATGTACAGACATGGGAAATAAAGTTTATCCTGGCATGCTAAATATACCGCAATCAAACTCTCTAGTGTACACACGACACAACACAACACGCATTTCTGGGTTCACACAAAGAGGGATCTTGGGACCAGCAAACACATCCTGCAAGCTCACAGCAAATACGTAGAAGAAAGAACATATCTAAGCCTTGGCATCTCCTTTAGGTAGGCCAAGAAGAGATGGACGGTAAAGGGACTGGCGCTGTGCCATCTCAATTCGTTCCCGTGGATCATACATCGATTCATCTCTTATTGCCTGAAGAATGGAATCAGTCGCAAGCTCCCTGCAGGTGACAAATAAAATAATTAGGCGCTTGCCATGACAGTAGAATTGTATCAGAAAACTGCATTGCAGTCCAAGATTTTTCCAAGATTCTAACCTCTTGATTAAGATTTTGTAAAGTGTTTTGAGTATTGGACATAGCTCAACAGGAGCAACAGGCTTCTTGGTTTCTGGATGCATCACACATAGGCTTCCCTGGCTCAGGAGTTCATAAAACGCACTGACTGCAGAAACACCCTAAATCACAGAAGGGAGTAATGGTCAGCAAATAGCTACTCCATAGCAAAACAAAAGGGTATCCAGAAATCAAGCAAAATTTACAATATCAAGATGATAGGCTGGCAGCACAAACCTGAATAGTCCCTTTGCCTTTGATGCTGTCCCCCATTTCTAGAGTCAATTCTCCCTTAGCTAACTTCTGACCGTACCATGCATTACGACCTTTCAGCAGTGTGACGTATGTATCAGCTAATAAGGGTCCTGCAAGTTTCTCAGGCTCTCGCGCTAGTAGATGGGTGATGTATATCATTTCAGATGTGCAAAGTGAAAAGTACACTGATTTGCTGGTTGCACTCTCATTGGTAAGTGCTGCTACCATACCTGCATGATAACATGATGTTTAGCAACATGGTGGATACATTAGGCTCCAGAATAATTAGGTGAAGTAGACAAGAATATTGAAACTCTCTCCCAGGTTTAATACTCTGTTAATTACTGGATTTATATTTCCTTAATCTATGACATGTGAGCTGTGTGTGCTGTATTAACAACAGCATGATTATGACATGTCTGACAAATCTAATAGACATTGCATTTGGCAGAGACAATAGCATTGCAGCATTCAGTGAATGCAAATACCATACTTCATGAAACAGGACAGAAAATACTGAATATAAGATGCCAAAATAGCAATTTTATTGGCAATGCTGAAAAATATAATGTTTTTTTCAAGAATTTCATGTGAACTGGATAAATGGAGGACCCAAATGGAAGTTCCTTTTTTTCTGGATCATAACATTTCAAGTCAATTTGAAGATAGGTCAGCAAATGAAAACTTACCGGCACCAATTGCATATACATTTTTTAAGCCGCCCATGACTTCATGAGTAATGAGATCACTATTGTCCCATACAATGAAATGGGGCTGCCTCAAAAATTTTGCAAGAGGTTTCCTCCACTTGTCAGCTCCACATATGCGGGCATTTGCATATTCTTTGTTATAAATCTCAGAAGCAATGTTTGGGCCTCCAAGATATAGAATGTTCTCCAACGGAACTCCAGCTGCAACAAGAATCTTTGGTCAATAACCGCAAGCAAAAGCCAACAGTACAACGACGGGCAAAATTTAAATGCATGTGACTAACATACGGAATTGAGTTAAACAGTCTAGCATGTCAATTTCAGTTTTGTAAAATAAATCCAGGAAAAACATCGCATGTGTAGGTGGGTGAAACCAGAGCATGCGATGTTCAGTATAATTCAGACATTCCCTGCTAAACTGTATTAGATGTTCAGAAGGGAGCCAAGGCCCGCAGAGCAAACATGACACATGGGCACTCACTTAACTGCAAGTGCAAGATGCACCATTCAGATTATTCTTCAACTTCACATACGCAACAATAGACAAAGAATATAGTACCATATAAACATGCAATAAACATAGGGACCGTAGGTACAGATCATGATGGTCCAGAGAAAATTTGACATTCCAGAGCGGCTGTACTGTATCTGATCCAGCTGAGCAGCATTTAAATCTTCTCAAGTACTGTAAATCTGTCCCCGCTACTTCCACAAATATGGCAGCTACGAGATTAACGAAACTAGTAACTGGGCCATGAGAGTAGGAGGATTGAGCAGAGGACTCACTTGCATTGCTGATCATCTGCGTGGGCGTTATGATCCGTGGCACGGGGTCGAGCGACGCCTCGATCCCCTTTGCCAGCGAGATGATGAGCGGCTGGGTGATGCGCTCCTTCCAGTACCTCCCAATCTCCCCGAACACCTCCCTGGTCTCCGTGGACGGCAGGCCGTTGACGACGATGTCGGCGTCCCACACGGCCTCCTGCAGGTTGGTGACGACCTTGAGCGGGCAGAGCGGCGTGTCGAGCATGTTGAGGCAGAACCCGTCGCGGAGGATCTCGTCGGCGGCGAGCGTGCGGTCCCCGAGCCGCGCCTCGACGTACTTGAGGTAGGCGCAGCGGCGGATGAGCCTCCGCAGCACGTCCTCCCGGGCGTTGATGACCTCGAAGAGCCGCTCGGCGTCGGCGCGGTCCACGGCGCGGCCCGGGCGCCGCCACACCCGCACCTGCACCCGGTCACGGTGCCGCCCGTACGCGTCCTGCAGCAGCGCGCAGAAGACGCTCCCCCACGCCCCCGCCCCAACCCCGACCACCCGCAGCGGGTCGCCGTCGGATTTCCCCAGCAGCCGCCGCAGCTCGTCCAGCTTCTCCTCCGCCGCCGCCGACGCCGGCCCGCCGTTCGCTAAGCTCCCCACCATCGCCGGCTCCGCTTCGCTGCTCACGCCCCCTCGCCGACTCGAGCTCAACCGGAACAGAGCAGGCGGACTAGGAAGATGGTGTGGGGGGTTTTGTTGGGGAGCACGGGATGGGGGATGAAAGGGAACGCGGGGTTTTGTGGGGTTGGGCGACCAGAATTACCAAATCCCAGCGGGAGTTCGCTGTCGATCGGCCGCGGCCGCGGGGGGGAGTGGTGGGTTGGTGGCGGCGCCGGCCAGGTGGTCCGCCGCGCTCAGCTACCAGCACCAACTCCGCGGCGCAATCCGATACGCAAGCAGGCGAGCGGGCATGGGAAAATCGATTCGAACTTCTTCTTTTTTTTTTCACCCCTTTGGTGATGCGATTTCTTCCCGTACATAAAAAGGGCGACCCACGGCAGAGACTGCCAGGGAGGGAATCGGAGGCGTGTCCGTGGCGCACGAGGAGAACGAGGGCCACGGTTGCTGCGGTGGAGACGCCAGCAGCCGCGTCCGAAACGGAAAGGGACAGGGGTGTGCAGGCGCACGGCGCGGGAGGCGAGAGCGACGGGAATGGCCATGGGCTGACGACACTGATGACCGGCGGCGGCGGCCGGCAGGGCCGGTCGCGCTTGGCGAACGAGGAGGCGTCTCCGTCGCGCCACCCGATCAGCCCGCCCTGGGACGGGACCGGCCGACCACCGGCGTCAGCTCCGTCTCACGAATTTTATGGGCCCTTGGGCTAGTAAGACACCAAGGGCCTGACAATCTAATATTTTAATAAAACAATTACAGTATATAATAGTATTAATAAGAGATAACTTGTAGCATACATAGTATATATTTAATTCTTTTCGGAAAAGTAACAATGCATCAAAGAAAATAAAAAGGAGCAAAATAACTATGATGGTTATCTCAAATAAATGTATAGTGCTTTAGTGCGTTTTAAAAAGGTGTTTTTGGGCATTTCTTGATGCAAAATCTTCAAGAACACTTTCAAGATCATTTGTATCTAAAATACACATACATGGTAGATCGTGCAAAACATACTGTATTATACATACTTAGTAGATTCATGGGCCCTCAGCCTGATGGGCCTCTGGCCATCGCACCGGCTGACCCCCTCTAAGACGGGCCTGACCGGCGTGATCCCGGAAACCGGCCAGGCCGCCAGCCGAGCGAGACCAAATCGCGAGCTTTGCTTGCTTGGAGCGGCCGTTTTAGTTGGCGGAGCTGATCCCAGCCGACCAGAAGAAGAGCCCATTGGACTTGAGCACTGCACGCACGCACGCAAGCTGGCCTTGGCCCGCTGCGAGTCTATCAATTCGGGGCGTGCGGCGTTAGCTTGAGTGCGGCGTAGCTTACTCAAAGAAGTGGTCAACTAGTGGGTCGCTGCGGGTGAAAGCGATCCCTCCCGACCCCCGTGTCGGCCAAGTCCAAAACGTTCCGTTTCCTTTCGCTTTCCTTTTGTTACGGAAGTTTCACTGTCAGCCACAACGGAGCTGGTCACAAACAAATCCTGCTGCTTTGGAAAAAAAATGGGGCCTGCGTCCACACCCAACCGCCGCTACTTTAGTTCTCGTTTTTTTCAGGCTCCTGCCATGCCGCTCGTTTGCCCAAGTTCATAGAATCTCCACAGCTGTGGAATTCAAATGTGAAATTATGAATATGCGACTTGGGCAGTTGAGTGTACTGCAAGTGCACGGCTTGTTACATTTAATCAGACGTGACACATGAAAATGCAGAGAAGTTCATACAGAACATAGCCTCTCTTATTCTAATTATATTTCAACATGAAAATAAGTTACATTAGATTTACAGCTGAGCAAAAATGAACCGGACAGAACAAGAGGTAGCGCACGAAGCCTTGAAAACTTTCAGAGTGCACAGAAGAATCAAAGGTTTTCCTGTTCCCAATACGTGCTCTGTCGTTTCAGTCGTCGACCTTTACTGAATCCTCTTCCTCCATCCGCGCTGAATCCCGTTATAAATCTTCTTGTTACCATCAACAAAATCACTGCCAAAGAAATCCTGACAAGACGTCCGTTTCCACTGCGGAAGATTGGTTGGTGAACATGGGAACAGCAAAGGTGAAAAGTGAAAACTATACAGCTTCTGGTTCTTCAGGAATCAACTCATAACCATAGGGCTTATTATCTGTTTTCCTATATTCCACAGGGATGCACTTGAGAATCACGGCGACGATCATGCTGACTGAGCCGAGAATTACACTGAGCAACCAGAGCTCCCAACTCAATGGCACCGTGTTTGCAAAAGTGCCAAGAAACTCCACAATGATCACTTGGAATACGACAGTAGCTGTCAATATACCGATAAAGATCCAGTTTCTGAATATCCCTCTGAACACGTTGATCTTTTCCATTTCCCTGCTGTTTATTTCGTTGAAAACCTGAAAGAGTGGCAAATTAAATGCAGTTACGTCTCAAAAATAATGAAAGGAACAACTGTATTTTTCATGCATTGTGTCCTTGCACGTAGAAGCAATGTGCACCTTTATGCACAGCTTGAAACATATGGGGAACAATGGGGTACTCTACTTGCTACCGCATAAGAAAATCTCAAAGCTTTAGGAAGTGAAATAGAAGTTGTCAGAAGCTGGATTGCACTGCTTATACCTGGCAAAACACGAAAGAGTTGAATATGAGGGTATTAATGGTTCTATCAGAATGCGGGCCTTCAATGTTAAGGAGCCTCTTTCCAGCAAACATGAGACTGCCGAGTACAAGGAGCTGATATAAACCTTGCCCGAGAATATTTCTCCACATGACCCGAGTGATAAAACTATGTCCCCGTCTCACAGGTGCTCTCTTCATCATTTCATCATTAGGTGGCTCTGTGGCTAAGGCCAGGGCACCTAATGTATCCATGATCATGTTCACCCATAGCAACTGGACGGCAGTGAGTGGTGCAGTACCTACAAGGAAGTTCAAATTATAAAGTATAGAAATCATTCTAAGATGGTGCGGTAAAAAAGACAAAGATGCGGTTATGCATCATCCTAAGCTAATGCAGGGAAACTTTGGATAAAAAATGATTATATATAAATAATAGTATATTGGTGGTATGTATGCTACCTATGATACACGCCGAGACAAAATTCACTATCAGAGCCACTATATTAACCGTAAGCTGGAACTGCACAAACTTCTGAATGTTCAAGTAAACCGCTCGACCCCATCTAGCAACATTTACAATGGTACTGAAATTGTCATCCATAATTATAACATCAGCGTTCTCTTTTGCAACCTGCATCCATACACTTGCATTACAAGTCCATACTGCACCATTTCTCATATACAGTATTCAGATGAAATTGAACAATAAATACAATGCCAGCTAAGGGAAGCAATTAAGTTAATGTAAATGTGGTGCAATAATAAAATTTATTTAGGGAATATGTCAGTGAAAATAACATGGGCATTACTAATTCAGGAAACGTAAAAGTGAGTAAGAGTTCTTAGAATTTCTTACTGCAACAAACATTACAACTGAATAAATGAAGGGTCGAGAAAACCCTAAGACATACCTCAGTGCCGGCAATGCCCATGGCCAGACCAATGTCTGACTCACACAATGCAGGGGCGTCATTGGTTCCATCACCAGTAACTGCTACCACCTCTTGATACATACTTTTTAAGCTTGTTACCAATTTATATTTGTCCATTGGTAAGGACCGGGCCATTACCTAAACTCATGAAATATATATGGCTAATGTTTAAAAATTGAGTTAGCAAAGCAATGAATAAAAGGGCAAAGAATTAAAAGCAAACAAAACCTGAAGTTTAGGCAGGAGCTCCTTCAGCTCATCCTGTGCTCTTATTGTGAAGCTCTCGACCTTCTATTGCTATTCCATCCTCAGTTAGTATTCCACATTCCTTGGCAATAGCTTTAGCAGTGTTGATGTTGTCTCCGGTCACCATTCTTACTTTAATACCAGCAGCCATGCAAGTCATTACTGCATCCCTGACACCAGGACGGACTGGATCCTTTATACCAAAAAGTGTGATCAATGTGTAGCCATCCTCTGGTATAGTTTGATCGTCAGAAATTTCGTTCAGATCCTTAAACGCAATGCAAAGTGTTCTTAATGCCTCAGAAGCAAAAGAATTGATTATATTCAAAACATTTTGCTTCTGTATTTCTGACAGCGGTGTTATGTTTCCTTCATTATTGAGGAAACTATCACACTGCTCTAAAATAATTTCCGATGCCCCTTTACAGAAGGACCGGAGGCCACCATTAGGTAACTGTATTAGAACAGACATCTTTTTCTTAACTGAATTGAAAGGTTCTACTCTTACTTTTGCCAACTTGTTGTACTCGTCAGATAGATCTCCTTTCAAGCTCAAGCCAAACTCCAACAATGCTGCTTCAGTTGGTGTGCCCAAGATATGTCTTTTGCCATCATCTCCCTTCACAACCTCAGAACCGGTGTTCACAAATATTCCTTGTATAAGTATTTCCATAACACTTTCTGAAGTTGCAGCCTTTAGCTTATTGATATTTGTATCACCATAGACAGACTTAATTACATCGCTGATCCAAACTTTATCAACAATCATATGGTTGGTCGTCAGAGTTCCTGTCTTATCAGTGCAAATACAACTTGCTGAACCCATGGTTTCACATGCTGCAAGATGCCTCACTAGTGCTTTGTCATTCATCAGCTTTTTCATGGCAAATGCTAGACTAAGAGTCACAGCCAGTGGTAGACCCTCGGGAACTGCAACAACAATGATTGTCACCGCAATAGCAAAGTAGTTAACTATTGTCAGTGCATCATTTGCTGACCAATTTAATAATCCAACATGCATTCCCTTGTCAACCAGTAACCTCACCAGAAGTACTAAAAATGTGAGAATAGCGAACACAAGCCCAATCTGTCCTATGATTGTGGCCACACCATTAAGCTTAACTTGCAAAGGAGTTTCATCCACTCCATCATCATTAAGAGTATCCATGATTTTGCCCCATTCAGTACGCATACCAACAGCAGTAACAAGCATCTTGGCAGTTCCATCTAGCACTTTACTCCCAGCATGAAGAAACGGCTTTTCTTCAGAAACATGAACTGATTCACTCTCACCTGACAAGCTAGATTCATCTATCACTAAGCAGTATCCAGAGATGAACAAGCCATCTGCAGGAACAACATCACCTATTGAAAGTTGCAAGATGTCACCAACAACCAAATCATGAATCAATACCTTCTTGGTTTTCCCATCTCTGGTGACACGGGCATAGATCTTCTGTTTCTCACGGTCCAGCTCCATGAACTTTCGTGACTGCTTGTAGTCACTGGATGCTGTAACCAGTACCACCAACAAAATGCTGAGTATTATGCCAAGGCCATCAAAGATACCCTTCGGCCACCCCTCGGTGGCAAGGCCAACCATTAGAGAAACAACAGCACAAATAATTAGAATAATCAGTGTCAAGTCATGCAATGCATCCCAGACAAACATCCAGAAGCTTCTAGGAGGCTTCTCAGCATGCTTGTTAGTGCCATACAGTTTCTGCCTAGTTTCTATTTCAGCTTCGTTGATACCATCTTCCAGAGAGGCTTTGATTTTCCTACAAATTCCATTAATTCCCCCATGCGTCTTGAAGATTGCAGAATCCTCACGCATGCCGGTAATTGCTGCCAGTTCATCTGGACTGATGCAAAATCCCTCTTGGATAAACTCGTTGGATAGGGGGTATCGTCTTATACCTGCATAGTTCAGTGATCAAGGTGAAATGCTACAGGTAGTGGTAACAAGAACGGAAACCACATAGAGTTAGATGATGAGGCCACACCATCGATAAATTGAAGCGCTGCCTTGTGCACGTTAATTACAACCTGAACTTTTCCCTGGGTAACAAAGCAAACACCTCTAAGACAAAGGGATAAATTGAGCTCTGTTATCAAACAGAGAATTTCAGCACAGATTTTTGTGACCCAATTTCAGTAATTCAATATCTCCAGTCCTACTCATAACCACCATATGGACAAGAGCTGGAGCATGAACCAGTGGGCAGTGGCACGTTCAGAAGATGTTTAATTGTATGATAAATTGATAATATAGTACTCTCCAGTGAGTGCCCCACTGGCATATGCAGAAAGATCCAAGTTGTGGGTTCGTGCCTCCTGGCCCTCACTCCCATATGATGCAATACTACATGAACTCTAAATTTTATGATACAGATCGAGGCAACCGTTGTCATTATTTCAGTGCATGAACACAACATGTGGTCATTTCAGTTAACAATTGTTTTCCTCTAGAATTAGTCGTGTCAAGCAGGCTGGTCACATGTGAAAACTTCCTACCAGAACATGCCGAAAAGAAGATTCCTAATTGGCTAGTAATTTCTAAGATCTCGTCTCCCAACTTTGTCACAAATTCAGACGAGAGGAGACATCCGATATTTGACATGGTGTTCCTTATGGGAACAAGTTCAGTGCTCGGATTGAGACTTGAGGCATGTCAATGTCATAGCCGTGGGATAGGAGGCACAAAGCAGTGGCCACTGGCCAGGGGACGCGGACGTGGGCATCCACAATTTCCACATAGCACTGCTGATCCGGAGAGGAAGTTTCCTGGCAATTTCCCAAGCCCGAAATGCACCGTGCAATTCAACGAAAGCGACGCAAGAACGGTTCTACGGCCTGTACGGCTGCGCCGGGCGCCGGCCTTTGTTTGAACGTACCAGGATCTTTCGGCGCTGGGCGTCAGTCGACGGGGTGGAGGTCGGAGAACATGCGGAAGCGGCGGCGGCGGTTGCGGACGACGAGGCCGACGGCGCGGCGCCATCGGAGGCGGGCCTCGCCGGGCGGGTTCTTGGCGGGGATGTCGAAGTGCTCGTTGAGGTAGCTGTCGATGCTCCAGCTCCGGCCCGCCTCCATGCTGGTCTCTCTTGCTCTCGCCCTCCCGCGCGTTTCGCCTCCCGCTGCGCTTCTTCAGCTCTTCAGCATTCGTTTTCGTCGAGCAGCAAGGGAATAATATAGATAGGGGGGGCTAGGGGCACATCAGCATATGGCGACAGAAAAATTGTGCAAAAACCCACCTGTGATGGTAAATTCTAAAAACGTACACCCCTAAATGATAAATGTCAAAGTTCTGAATTTTTCTCTCCAGTGCTAAAAATCCGTTGCCAGAAAGGTCTCAAAACATGGTCAAAGATTTTGGAAGGATGGCTTGATGTTAACCCTCCCTTTTCTTGAAAACTTGAATTTTGTCTTCCAAGTGTCGGATTAGTTGTTAGGTAAAATACAAATGCTGTACAATTTGCCATTGAATAAGTTCTGCAGAGAACGTGATGTAGTTCTCACTTGACCAACCAATAATCGATGGGTGGTATGTGCATGAGACACATGAAAATTTACCAATTATTTGTTTTATGTCAATACAAACACCTTCCCATTAGTTAATATAGTTCAAATATAGTCAGTACAAGAAATCGGCAATCAAAGGTTCAGAGGGCTCTGCACCACAAAGCAAAAGAGTACTGTAAACATGTCACTCTTCAAATGGATTATTTGACAAAGAACAGTCCAGCCCGTCTATCATACGGCGTAGCACTAGCTGCTGTTGACAGACAGTTAAAATGCAAGACCAGGTTCGTAAAATACAAGGGAAATTTCCAGACCTTTTCTGAATGCGAATAGTTCATAGTACATGGCTTCCTCGACGCAGCAATAAAGTCAACAACCGAAACCAAAAGGAGGGTTGGATCTGATTGAGATAGATCTAGCTGGGTTCCCTCGGCAGCACGCACCAGGCTGCTATCTGCACCAGTCAACCAAGAGTAACCCAAATGGGGGAGGGCGAGGGTCCCAGCACCTTCTTGGACCATTGGACGATTCTGCCAAGGCAAGCCTTCACATGGAGTTCACCCTACCGCACAGATCATAAACGCCCCGACTTGTGTTGAGCAAATTATTGCTCAAGAATGTAACTTAATTCCTTAGTAATAAAGTTCGCTCTTTCTCCTAAAAAAACAAGAAAACCATATACTGTAGAAAATAAAATCATCGTGGTGTTGGTCCAATACTTATTACCGGAAGTGTGTGGTTACTGGTTAGATATCTAACCTTAATAGCAGCAACATTATCACAGCAAACGCCCTAGAAATGTCTTCATATGCATTGAGCTCTCACCGGCTCCCTACTGCCAGTGTAATGCCCATTTAGTGGAAGCTCCACCATTAGTTGTTTGCCACTAACAAAACTGTGCGTTATCGTAAAGCAGGAACGGAAATGGACATTATTTGGTTGATCAAGAGCCTACAAACAAGGAGCAGGATGCAGACATCGTTAAAAGCAAAGGGAATTCATCATTGAACACGCTACAAAATGCATATGACAGGAAGCAGATCCAGTTCAAGTTTTTGCTTGTCTGTAAAGATTGCTTGAAGAAAGTTCACAATTGCACGTAAGAAGTTGGAGTTAAAAAAACATATGTCATCATCTGTTGTAGATGTGTCACTTAACCTCTCCTGCCACCTGGACTCATATATAGACTTGTTTCAAAAATAATTAGTCCCAATTTGGTAACCAATGGTAGCGCAATGTTCAACAAAATATTGAAAGACAAAAGAAGGGTTCACTCAAGATTGTGTTGTACTAAACCATACCATATTATATGTTCATTGTGTAGATCTACTCATTTGGAGTCCAACACAATTGGATTTTCCATTTTATGATTTTTCTATGATTTACTATGATTTTTCAAAATTGCTTTAAGGGGTAATTTGACTGGTTTTTGAAAGTTCAGGGGTGATATAGACCATTTCATAGGTTGGGGGTTATGTAGTTCACCCCTATAGGTTGGGGGTGATATAGACTTTTTCCACGAGTAATGTGGGTCTGATATTTGCTGCATTTCTTATAAACACAACGAGAACTTTGACGTTCAGAAACTTGCTGCGCTTGCAATGATATTACTCTAGCAAGTTTCGCTTGTTTGTTTCGTTGGACTGAGCTGGAAAGTTTAAAAGCAGAATAATCCGTTGGACTGGTTCAAAATATTTTGTGAGAAAAATAATTCACTGGGCTGGATGATAATCTGTTGGGCTCATATAATACTTGACCTATTTATTTAGCTTTCAGGTCAAAAATATATACATCATTGCGCTGACGCTTAAGCCGCCCATTGACCCCGGTTGGCTCGACAAGCGATAGAAAGATTGTATCATTTAGCTTTCAGTTCCAATAAACATCTGCGAGGAAATGTGATGATAATCCAAACAACCAATAGGAAGGAGAACAGCTTACAGCTGTACCGAATTCCTAATTTAGTCATCAAGATTCAATCACCTCGTTGGTAATGTTACCTATCTCCGCTTGTCTTCTACGGAGTAGTAGCGAGGACACGGGCGGCGCGGAAGAAAAGTCGACGGCGGGGACAGTGCCGCCGACTAGGAGTCCAGGACGATCCTCATGTGTCTCTGTTCCCACCCACGCCGCACGCCGGTTGGGGAGGAGCTATGTAGAGGGGGCAGCGCGAGGCCGCGGCGGATGCTCGTCGCCGGCTGGAAGTACCACCGAGCGGTTTGCATGGGAAAAAAGTCCTTTTAACCCCCCTCAACTATCACCATAGTCCGGTTTCACCCCTGAACTGCAAAATCAGGTATTAAACATCCTCTAACTATAGAAACCGTCCATTTTACACCCCTCGACGGTTTCTACGGTGGTTTTGTTGGCGTGGCAATGGACCCCACATGGTTTTTTGCTGACGTGGACCTTTGACTTTCCCCTTCTCTCCCCTCTGTCCCGACTCGCCCCTCTGTCCCGTCTCGCCCCTGATCTCTCCTCGAGGCGCGCGCGACCCGACGAGACGGAGGCGATGGCCGCCGCCGACTCCTTCCCCGCGGAGTGCTCCGCGGCCCCCTCCATGCCCACAGACCCGGACTTCCTCAGCTGCTTCCTTCAGCCCCCAACGCTTCTTTCCACCCTCTTCCCCCTCCTCTGTTCCCCAATGGAGCCGCTGGCCGGCGACCTCGGCGACACGGTCGCGGCTTCGCGGGCGCAGAAGGAGCGCGAGAAGGAGCGGCGGTCTGGGAGAAGGCGGTGACGCGGCCGTGGCCTCGCGGGCACAGAAGGAGCGGGAGGAGGAGCGGCGGTCTGGGAGAAGGTGGTGACGCGGCGAGATCTGCGGTTGAGGTCTTGAGGAGTGGGGGCGGCAGAGCGGCCAGGCCACCCACGCCGGCCAAGAGCTCCGGGTGCCAGGCGTGCTAGACACCCAGAGGCGACTCCAGCCACCCGTGCCGGCTTGCAGCGGCGGCTGCGCATGCCCCCGCCGCCGGCCAACTATGCCGGCACACAGCAGCCCCTGCAGCGCAAGGGAGAGGGCGCCTGCGTGGCCAGTGATGGGAGGAGGCGGAGGAGATGAGGGAGGGGCGACGCCGGTTCTTGGAGAGAAGAAGGATTGTCGCCGGTTTGTGGAGAGGAGATGGGGCGCCGGCGGCCTTGGGCACGCAGTCGTCGCCCCGTCGCCCCGCCCGTCCGCCCTGGCCGGATCCGGCCGCTGCGACGAGTGCCGCCTCCGCACGCCCAACCCAAGGCGCCGGCGGCGGTCGGGCCCCACGTCCTGGGCGTCGACGGCGGAAGGAGATAGAGGAGAGAGAATGGAGGGGAGAGAACGGTGGAGAAGAGAGAGAACCACGTGTCATAATGGGCCACGCTGACATGTAGGGTCCGCTGCCACGTCAGCAAAAACCATAGTAGAAACCGTCAAGGGGTGTAAAATGGACGGTTTCGACAGTTGGAGGATGTTAAATACCCGGTTTTGCAGTTCAGGGGGTAATATCGGACTACGGTGATAGTTGAGGGGGGTCAAAAGGACTTTTTCCTTTGCGTGGTTTAGGGGAGTTTTTCTCGGTTGTCTAGCGCGGCTGGGCCAGAGTAGTAGGGTGGGCTGCTGCTGCTTACTTGCCGGCCCATGGATCGGAACACGAAAGAGTGTATTGACAATCCGGTACGGTGGTAATCTTTTCCTGCAAAATACGACCGGACACCCCTGAAACTTTGGCTGAAAGGGTGAAACTGGATGGCCTGTGCGATTTTTCCAGTTCCGTTTCTGCAATTCCTGTCATCTTTTGTGGAACAATAGGTAATCTTGCTTGTCGATTGCTAGTGAAACTGGATGGCCTGTGCTATTCTTCCCTTCCAGCAATTCCTGTCATCTTTTGTGGAACATAGGTAATCTTGCTTGTCGATTGCTAGTTGCTGCAAGAACAATTGAGCAATTTACCATCATTCCTGAAGGTGCGCGGTTTTAGCTCATCACCAGACACCAGCAAGGCAGCAATGCTGTGGAATTCGGAGGATTCGGGGATTGGAAGTCATTGGGGGGATAATTCACGGAGCAACAGCGAAGCGAAACAAGCACACGGGGAGCGAGCGACGGACTGGGGCAACTCGTGAATGTGACTGCGTGCGGCCGGGAACCCGGAATGGACGCAAACCCCCAGCTCTGCGATCGATTGCTAGGATAGAACAGCAACTGCTTTGCAGACTGCAGAGTTTCCAGTAAATTAAGAAGATGAAACTAAATGCAAGGCAGTTTCTAATGTGGGAAACTGAGCTTTAGCAATACAAGATGCACGAGGAAAAAAGTAGTACTTAACACAGCAAACGAGATAATCAACCATAAGCAGCGCCCTAAATCATAGTATTAAGAATAGAAACGAGTAAAACCAATGAACACAATCTCATCGCAAGAACCACAGAAGATTGTACACGTAAAAAAACATAGATCAAGTAATTCCATCATATTATCTGCCGTGCTCAAGGAAACTGTAGCATCTCAACGTGTTTCCACTCAAAATCAATTATGTTAAACAAATATTTTAGAGCTTACTCTTACCCCTGTAGATTGCCATTATGCCATAGATACACGGGCATACTAATACGCTTCACTTGTGTAAAGCTCAGTATGTACCAAGGTAGATAAAATAACACCAGGCTTAACAAGTAGCACCAACAGAAACTGAAACCAGACATGCAGCTCAAGAATGCACTAATGAGCCAATGTGCCAACCTATACTATTTTCATAATAAGAATAACAATGTGAAATTGGAACTAAAGAACTGCTCAAGAGGGTGGTGATTTTGCAAATCTCCCCTCCCACCTCTCCCTTGGATCAAGATCATATGGCCCAGATGTGAGTTCTCATAGTTCTCACGGGAACTGAGTTCTCATAGGGTTCCCTTTCATAATAAGAATAACAATGTGAAATTGGAACTAAAGAACTGCTCAAGGAATATTATTTTGATATGCGACAATAACAATGTCACAATTGAACAGCAGAGGAACACTTACACACCATGGATATCTACCAAGGTTCTGAACATCAGACGACACAAAACATAATGTACAATTTCCTTCAAATATTTCATAAACAAGCTTATGCTTGTGTCATAATAATCTAAAAAAGAACAAACAAAAAAAAGACACCCAGAGAAAATTTCAGTACCACTGAAAAGAGCTGAGATTTTAGTGGGAAGATACCCTACTAGCCAGCTAACAAGCAATGCAATCTGGACCCAGAGGCAAACTGTAGCAAACATATTTGACTTATCTACTAACGCCTCTCACAATTCACCTATTCTTACAAGTTAAATACAAGAAGTGAAATCCAAGATAAACATAAGACTGTAAACCTAAAAAATTCTGATCGATATGCAAATACAGGACCAACCATTTAAGCTTAAATACTTAAATGAGTTTAGTTTGCTAAACGTCACAATTGGCTAATAGTAGAAGTTCAAATGAGCAATGCAGAAACAAGGACACAACACAACCATATCAGCTACCGTATAACTCAAACGACTGGGCCATGTTAATTAACAATTGCAATAGGAACAAGATGCAGCATGTATCACAAGTAACATTCGCAAGGTAAAAATTCGAGAAAAGCACAATCCAAGCAATAATTCTGAACAAAATTTGGACCAGATCTATGATTAACATCATTTAACACATCATCGACATGTCATCCTCTCCAAGATCCATAATAGTAAGCACGAATTCATGACAATACCGAAACAGATATAGCTCAAAGGGTGTCCGATACAGGAAATTATAACAACTAAAGCATGCACTATGCTGGACGCCCGGCATCTAGAAGCGGAGCTTGGTAAAGAACCACCTGTTCTTGCCTGTCTTGAACCTCTCCTCGAGGCGCGCCTTGGCGGCCTTGCAGGCGACGATCTTCTTGTCGCGGGTTGCGAGAGCGTCAGGACCGCCCGAGGCGACATCCTTGAAGTCGACGTCGAGGGTGTAGCGGGTGGGCATGAGGTGGGTGAAGTTGACGAGCTTGATGAAGCACTTGACCCGGGACTTCTTGGCCGTCTTCTTGGCGGAGTCCTTGCGGATCACCTTCTTGGGGTACTTGGCGAGGCCGGCGACGAGGCAGTGGCCGTAGGGGCGGTCGCGGGTGCCCTCCTCGAACACGCGCACGATCACCGCCTTCCGGCCGGCGAACCGGCCCTGGAGGAGGATCACGGCCTTACCTGGCTTGAGGAACTTCACCATCTTCGGGTGCTGCTGCGCCGCCGCCGCCGCCGGGGTGGGAGGATGTGGAGGGTTTCGGATGTGGGGGGAAATGGGTCCGCGTTGAGGGGGCGAGAAATATATAGGTGGCGGCGTTAGGGTTTCCAGGAGGGTGAGCACGTTTCGGCTGTTGGATTCGAGATCGGACGGTGCTACCGCGCTGGGCCTTTAGGAGCTGGGAGGGGCACGCCCACCTCTTGCCCAGCCCAGAGCTTCACGGGCCATGAATCACAAATTAACCTACACTGGTGTGGACATTTCAGCCCGTAATTCTTCTTAGCAAAAGTCGTCGGGCTTCAATTTACTGGGCCTCTATATTCCGTGGAAACTGGCCCAATTTAATGCTGCTGCTTCATTTCCTTTTCTTTTGCTTGACTTCTGGTAGTGCTTGCTAGCCCATCCAAATCTGACTACCAACAAACACCGGGCCAGCCATGGCTACTTCTGTTGGAGCTCGATGGTGTCGCCGAGAGCGGAGGTACAGTGTGGGAAAGAGTAAAATGTATAGTCGTTTCTAAATTTGCCGAAAGACTTAAGAAAAAAGAGTAAAATGTATATTCCTCGCTAAACTTGTCGCGTGGTGTCATTTATGCTGTCAAACATTCAAAATACATTTTCGTGTCTTAAAACCTGTGTCATTCAGGTCCTCAAGCTCTTAATATGCATATTAAAATCACTCAACTTATTATAAGTGTCATCCGGGTCCCTAAAATCTTAAAATAAATGGACATGCTAGCACCCAAACGTCCGATAATTTTTTTATCGAACGGTCATTGCAACATAAAAAATACATGTTTGCAACATCAAAAACCACATACTGAAACACACTGAAACATCGGAATACGGGGAGTAAAATTCCCGTGGCAACATCGGAGCCTTGTTGCATGCAACATCGTTCAATTTGTGCAATATCGAAACAAAGCTATTGTAACATCATTATCATACAACTGCAATATTGAAAAAAATTCTACTCAAGCATAGAGAAACATCTGGATGCGGGGGAGTAAAAAGTCCCCGCCGCAACATCGGAACTCCGCTGCATGCAACATCGAAGCAAGACTATTGCAACATTACTATCAGACATCAGCAACATTTGAAAACACCTACTGCAACGCAATGGGCCTCGCCCACCCCAGATCTGCGGCCATGGGGAGCTCGCCACCGTGGAACTCACGCGGCCCCATCCGCAGCTCGTGCGTCGCCGCCGACCTCGTGCGCCGCCGTCGGCCTCATCACTGCCACTGCGGAGCTCACGCCCGCTATCGCGGAGGAGCTCGTGCGGCCGTCGCTGGCCCCGTGCGCCGCCGCTGCAGAGAGGCACCTCGCCGTTGTCGCCACCAGAACGCACCTCTGCCACGACTACCGCACGAAGCTGCCCTGACATGGTTGTTGTCCGGAGTTCCTCCTCCATAGAGCTCCTCGCCGTCGTCTGGGAGCGTAACAGTGTGAGGTAGAGGAACGAGCGAGAGGAATCCGGAGATCTTCCGTCGCGGTCGTGACCTGGAGCTCCGGCTCCACGGGGCTCACCGCCGCTGGCTGCCGTCTGGGGAGAGGCTGCGTGAGCGAGCAGATCAAACAATAGCGACGGAAGACCTAACAGATATGAAAAATGTATTTTAAAAGCTTAGAGATCTAAGTGACATATCAGGATAAGTTTATTGACCGCACGTGTATTTTACCCGTGTGAGAAATGACAATACATGAATCCATCTGTGGACCATTGTAGAACACAGAGATAATTTTGCAAGATGGAGCATAGTACGCATCTTTCGATTCCAAGCAACACTTCTGATGTTTTGAAAAATGATTTAGTGAAAACAAAGATGATTGTATTATTAGCTTATTATACACGGCTAAACCGAGGCGTAATGTTGGATGACCGTGTTATAAGATGAAATTTTGTACTGCACGCCGACTTAAGACGCATGATCTCATGCCGCAATCCCAAATCTCAGCCCGCGCGCACGGAGGCGCCCTTGCGCTCGCTTCCCACGCCGTGGACGCGAAGCTAAATTTACCCCCACTCGTACGCGCACCCACACTCGTGTCCTCCCGAGGCTGGGCCCACAACTCTCTCCAGTCCACTCCGTCCTCATCCATTTTCCAGCCGAATCCTCTCTTTCTTTCCCCTGACAATCGCCATGACCCCTGCTGCCCCGCCGCCGCGAGCTCGACTCTCTCTGCGCCCCGTGCTCCCGCGCGCTCGCCGGTGAGCTGCGCCCCGCCTCCGCCCGCCTACATGCTGCGCGTAGCGAGCTGCACCTCGTGCCTCTACTCCTACACGCTCTCTCTCTCCTCATCATTTCTTCTCCGCGCGCCCGGATCTGAGCAGCTGGAGCCGGAGCCCTCATCAAGCGCCACGAGCAGGGGCCTCGGCGCCCCGAGGCAAGGGCGGCGGAGGCCGAGGCGCCACGGCGGTGGCCCCAGCGGCGAGGGCAAGGCTCCGCCTGGAGGGCACGGCCGCGCTCGGCACCTCGCCCGTGAAGACGGTGCTGGCACGACGCTGTCCGCCCGGCCGCCGGCATCTAGGTACTTTTTTTTACCTTTTTCTTAGATAAAACAAAATTCTGAATTTTTGTTGCAAAAATGTTTGCTCGCTCATTTTTTTTTGCAAAAGTTTGCTCAAATTTTTTTTCTCGGACAAACTTTGTTGCAAAAGTTTGCTCGCTCAAAACTTTTGTTGCAAAAGTTTGCTCGCTCAAAATTTTTATTGCAAAAGTTTGCTCAAAAGTTTTTTCTCGGACAAACTTTGTTGCAAAAGTTTGCTCGCTCAAATTTTTGTTGTAAAATATGTTTTCGAACAGTTCTAAATTTTGTTGCAAACTTTTTTGTATTTTTCCCGGTCCCGAATGATTTTCGCGCAAAAGAGAAAACGGGATCCCACAACTGCGCGCAAAAGAGAAACGATAAAAAAAAGGGAATGGTCACTGCGCGCAAAAGAGAAACGATGAGAAAAGGGAATGGTCGCTGGGCTTATTGCGCGCGCCCGCGCCCCGTCTTGGACGGACGTGCGAGCGCACGGTCCGGTCCATGCAGGCGACCGCAAACTAGCTAGTCCCTGTTCGTTTTGCTGCTAGGCTGTGCTGAAAATATTAGAAGAGAATAATCTGCTGAGCCAGCCGATTCATAGTATCATACTATCATGTAAAAAAACAATCTCCTAGGCTGGAAGAATAATTCCAAACCAACACGCGTCAATCCTCTCACACGACAACATGGCCCCAGCACGTGGTCTCGCGCACAGGATCAAGACGCGAACAGGATCAGGACGGGCCGACCGTCGGCAATCAGCGGCATACCAAACGTGTAACCCACCAGCCACCAGGCCACCACCCACTGTCTTCAAGAAAAAGAAAAAGAATTGCCAAAAAAAAATGCACCACCCACGGAACTCCCGAGGCCCCTAGAAATTTCCCGGTCCGCGCTCTCCCAACCACGTGAACCGCGCGAATATCTCCGCGTTGCCGCGGCGCCAGCCACGAGCCATCCACCCCAAGACCGACCCGGCCGACCGCCCACGACCGGCCAATTCGAAACCAACCCGGATACGATATACTGCGTACGACCAATTCAACCGCGTTTGCCGCCGTCCGCTCGCGTTCGCCCGCCAGCCATCCCGAACCGACCCCAGCCTCGCTTTGCCGGGCGGCCAACGTCCCCGCGCGCGCCAGCGCAGCAGAGCCGTGTCCGCGAAGGATTCCCGCTCCGCTCCGGCTGGCGCCAGGACCGCCTCCACCGCCTCTCCCCCGCCCATAAATAGCGCCCACGGGGAGGACCTCTTCCCCTCGCGCTCTGGCTTTTCTTCTCTTCTCCGGTGCTCGGCGCCTCGCCTGTCCCCGTCTCGCCGCCTCGCATCGACGCGTTTGCGTTTTCCGTTTCTTCCTTCCTTCGCTCATCTTCTCCGTTTCGATTTCTCTAGCCCCGGGTCGAAACTCCGGTTGATTTGCTTTGCCGCTGTTGCCCTTACATGCTCGCAGATTCCTCTCGGGGCGGTCGCGTGCGCGGCTCCGTGTGTGGGGACAGCGCGGGGAACAGAGTCGAGTTTGGTCGACTTGATTGGTTTACGGTTTTATTTTTCCTGTGATTTGGTTCTCCGGTATTCTCGTTTCGATCCTCGTTTCGTCGTCCTGGTCTTCTCAGCGTGTGGGTTGCAGGATTGGCCCGGATTGGGAGTTGCTGGGAGACGGGAGGTCATCATCATGGTGTCGTGTGGCAAGGAGGCCGAGGCAGGTCAGTCTCTCGTCAGATCCGGCGATTCATTGGTTTTGTCACCCGGAATCGGTGGTTTCAGGCTCAAATCGTCCCGGTGTGATCTCATCCTCTGGCCTCGTATTGTCGAGCGGTCTTCTCCGATAGTCGGATCATGAGTCGATGAGGTGGATTCGAGACTTGTCGATTCTTATTTTAACGGCTGATCTCGCTTGTGGGTGTTTGTCGTCCTGTTAGATGCAGAAAAATGATGGGTCCTTGCTGGTTAAGGAGAGATTAGTTGAAGGGTGGAGGTTTGCTTATGGTTCATCTGTTGTTTTTTACTGGTTATTATGGTCGATTTTGATATCATGGTGGCGTGAAGATGGCCACTGGGCTAATTAGAAGCTTGATATCTTGTGGGAATTGCTGTCAGCTGATCTGCAGAGGCAGCAGGGGTGGTGATGAGGAGGTAGATGTAGATCGAGACATCGACTGCGAGTTTTGAGTTTATGCCGTCGGGGGAACTCCATCGTTTGGATCTCTCTACCTCAGTTCCTTTTCAATTCGTCCACAGTACTCAAATTTAGTCTGCTGCTATTCTGATATTTGGGCTGGTGGTTCTTCTCCAGTAATCGGATATGGATTGGAGGCGAGTTTGATTCTACCTGAGCAATTGGAACTGTGCAGGGTTCCACGTGTTTGTTCACTAATGATCCCTCTCTCCTGTCAACATTCTTGGACAATTTTACTTCCCTCATAAGCTAGCTTTGATGCTTCGTTAGTAATTGTGCAGATTGGGGAGGCATCCCTGCAGAGATGGTACTTGCAGCTGCAATTGTCACCAATTGATCAGGCTTTATCCCTATCTTATCCTTATGATTGCATTTTCTGGGTCAATTTCAACATTCTTGGACAATTCGACTCCCCTCATAGGCTACCTTTGATGCTTCGTTAGTAATTGTGCAGACTGGGGAGGCATACCTGCCGTGATGGTACTTGCAGCTGCAATTGTCACCAAATTGATCAGGCTTTCCCTATCAACCCTATGATTGCATTATTTGATGAATGTTTCTGCTGTTTTAAGGGTCAATAGATGGTTACAATAGAGTGGCCTCTCACTGATTGCAGATCACTAGGTGACACTTGCACAGGAGCAATAGGAAGCTGACAATCTCTCCACAGCCTTTCAAAAACTACAACCTTCTCCAATTGCATTTGAGTTTGTTAAGTGACTTCTACCTCAGTAGATAATGATCATAGCATGGTCGTCATTGCAGGTCACCAGCTGATATTCTTGAAAGAGTTGATAGTGCCAAGTGGGATGTGTTGGGAGTGCTTCTAACCTAACCTATTCCAATCTTAAAGACAAATTCATGGATTATGATAATTTACTGAGTCAAAAATTCCGATACTTCAATCAATATGCAGTGGTACAAGGTGTGACAATACTTGGGAGGTTCAAGCAACTTGGGGAATAGAAAGCCAGCTGAATCTCTCTGGGGCCCTTCTAAACTACCACCTTCTCCAATTCTATTTTAATTTGTTTTGAGTGGCTTATACCAGGTAGATAATGATCGTAGCATTGTTATCATCGCAGGTCACCATAATTCTTGAAAGAGTCGATAGTGCAGACTGGGATGTTGGGAGTAGCTCTAACCTATTCTATTTTATGACAAATTTATGGATTATATCATAATTTTACTGAGTAAAAAATCCCAATACTCCAATTAATATGCAGTGGTAGAAGGCGAGGAGATTCAAGTGACATGGGGGAATTTTATAACTACGTCTCGTTTCACCTCAACACTTCTAAACTTGTTTCTGTTTTAGTCGTGCTATTGCTTTATTTGAGCATAGCTTTAATTCTAGTGCTACTTGCCTTTATATGTCTGCAGATCATTAAGCTCAACTAATTCGGTAGTCCTGGTTTGGGATTTCTATCTCTGGTTTGATTCTTTTGCTTCATTTGGCTTCGCCTATGTTTTTGTGCTTTGTCATGTCATGGTTGCAGGATTAGTTTGGCAATTGGGACTCCCTTAAGAACCAGCACATGAAAATGGGGGCAGGTCAGAGTCTAGTGCATGGTCATTTTTGTTATTTTAATTTGGTTACTTGTGTTCAGTGGTTTCAGATATGAGTGGTTGGGTATTCTGGCTCTTTAATGGATAGCGATGATCATGGAACAAGGTTTGACATTGGATTTGTTCAGTGCTGTTATATGCTAATCTTGGTTGTGGCATGTGTTCGTGTTCTTTGGAAATGCAGATGGGCATTGGTTGTGGAGATCATACAGGGTAGAGGTTTGGTTATGGTTGACAGTAGTTTCTGTATACTTTCCGTATTAGATATGATTGTAATACCATAATGATATTATGGGTAGATGCAAGAGCTCTGATTAGATTCAGTGTTCAATCCTATAAGGATGCTTTTGGAGGTGGATTTCATATCTTCAATTGATTGGAACTAACAGTTTGCAAAAGTTATGCTGCTTACTTCTTGACTCGAGTTGTTTGGTCTGCAAGTTTAATTTCTGCCTCGTGATCAGTTCATTCTGTTTCCAGTCACTTAAATACGGATGCCTAGGATATCTTTTTGCTCCAGCCATCGAAATATAAGGAGGCTTCTATTACTGTCATTTTGCCAACAATCATGTCTCATTTCTTCAACAAGTGACTCTTCCAAGTTCTTGCAGATGTGCTGAGATAGTTTCCAATCATTGTTGGCGTGCCCTCTCCTAAGCCAGGCCTATCCCTATCCCACTTGCCATTTGATTCATCTTTATAAGGAGCTTAACTCAAAATGGACAGGAATCATAAATATCTTTTGGGTAATTACAGGTTTAGGGAGCTTATTCAGTTTTTGCAAGTTCAGTCTCTTTAAAATTCCGGTACCCTCTCACTTCTTCTGACCAGAAATAATAGTGGATGTTAATAGCTAGCTTGATTACTTGGACTGACCTGCATAGGACATTCTGGGAGTTTGGTAATTCACATACACAGAAATATGCTTTCAGCCAAAGTTTGCCCTTACCGTTGATCTGAATATTGACTCCCATCACTTGTAGTTTGTTTTTCTATTTTGGTTGATGGTGATTTGGTTGGTTTCCAGCTATTTGGAGAGTACGGATGCAAACATTTGGAATACCTTACAAGATTCTTCCTTCTAACCAGAGTTCACACTTACTCTCATATCCTGATTATTGCCACTACTATTTTAGATCCACTTGTCTGATTAGGTTGGCTGTTATGTTTGGTTGGTTTCTGGCAGTTGGATCTTAGTGTGGACGGATGGTTTGACATTCCAAGTTCTGGCCGTTTTCAGCCATGGGTTCTTCCTTGAGAGTGATCTACAATCTTTTACACAAGCTTCTTGCCGATTTGGTTTTGAAACAGTCACCCTACATGCCTCATCCGTTTGGTGCAGGTTCACTTGTAAGGACTGTCAGCTAGATATTGGTCCATCTTCATTTTGCAAGTTTAAGCTAAAGGTACACAGATTACGTATGCAGATACCTTTTAATATCTACGCTTTCAACCTGACTAGTTCATCTTGCAAAATCATTTTGATTTTTGGAATAATTGTGAATGTCCTGATAATTTCTTCATTAGGATTACTACTAACGTAAAACATGGTTCCTGATTTGCTCCTAATTCAACCTTGGTATAACCTTTGGTCCGCTTACTGATATGGGTTCTATGTTGTCATCATAGTGTGGTTAGTTCCAAGTCCTCTTATAGTAATTTATTAGGTATTTTATGAGAACATTCTCTTAGTTATGTTGGTAATTCATGCTATTAATTTCCTGGAGTGAAGCTCCTTCTACCTTTATGCCATCATCTCTATTTATGCAGACTTAAGAGATACAAGCCTTTCCTCATGAGCCTTGTTCCACAATACTCTCAGTTTGGACTTCCATCTGGTGCATTCGTTTTCTTGGATCAAACCAAGAAAGAATAATGCTGAGTTTCTGAACTAACATGTCATTTGGCTGCCCAATTGCTGGAATTGGGGACTTCTTTCCTTTCGCTTGCTGTTTGGTCATTTCCGTGGCAGAATGAGTGCCATATTCAATCTCTACCTACGTTGAATTAACTACTTGGATTTCAATTTCAAGAATTTGGTTTGAAGTCATCCTGGTTCAGATTATTGAAGCTGCATGCGTTGATTTGCTGCGTTTGAACTGAAAGATCTTAGGAGCATACAATTGAAGCTTTAGGTGTTTGTTTTGACTTGGTATATACTCAATTGAGTTTTGCCCATCTTGACTTGTGAACTTGAATCATGTGCTTGGTTTCATTCGTGTCAGTTGTACAGATCGTTGGTGAAGATTGGGTTGCTTCTGTTTGGTTATGCACCCAATTATGTCGACAAATTAATGTGTTCAGCTTGTTTTGTGGTTGGTTAGATAGTTATCTTAGGTTAGCTACAGACTAGGGTAGTCCAAGTGCAAATAAAGGTCGCAACCAACTTGTTTTCCTTGCACAAGTGATTCAAGCAACAACATAAGCAATGTCAAAAGTATGCTGACTTCTAAAGTACTATGATCACGTTCTTTTCACCTACTGGAGCTGAGAAATGAAGATGCTAAAATGAAGCATATTATTACTTAACCTGATGCTAAAATGAAGAATGTCACCACTTGACCAAATTGCTAGTTATGAAGTAATATCTGGAAGTCGGGGAGGACACTTGTACTTCTAGTGGACTTTGAGTTGCTGCCTGTGTTATTCTATCAGTGGTTATCAAGCTAGGCGTTGTCAGCATTTTGTGATATGTTGGATAAACTGTACAAAATAAAGATTGCCCAGGACTACTGGTTTGGACTTTGGATGCACTTAAAAGTTCTTTCGTGTGGCGAAATCTGGTTTGAGTTCTTGATCATGGAGTGATTTTTCTGAAGCTGGTTATTGTCGCAATTGAATTTACTAGTGTGCAGTTGCAGAATCTGTGCTGGCTACCTGAGCAACTCTTTTTGGTCTTGAATACTTCTCTTCCATGAACCTTCTGTTTCATACTCCAAATCCATGGCTAAAGCAACACCAAATTCTCTGTTCACATACCTTAGTGCCAAATCTTATATTGATGTTCCAACAAGTAACCTGTAAAAGAGCTAATCTGTCAGAACTTTGGCTGTGATATTGGTTCTTGAATAGTAAGTTCTTTTCGTGCAAAATGAACTGCTCATATTTCATACCCTACCTTTTTATGCTCGAGCACTGCTCGTGTTTCATATGCTACTGCTCTTTCATAATGTTTTTTTGCGAGACTAACTAGCCATATTTCCATAAGCTCTGCCCTTGATGATGTGAAATAACTATTATGTGCTATGCAACATGTTTTCTTTGTGTTAGTTTAGGTTTCATGGATGATTCGTTATTTGTTTGTCTGTGGTTTTGATTTGTGATTTGTTTGTTTGTTTGCGGTTTAACACTGCCTTTGCCGGTCCCAAGCCCGGATGAGAAAATGTGGAGGGAACTGCAGTTGCATGATTGGGATTTCTAAATGCCCTGTTATGATTTTTTGGGAGAAATTTGGGTTTTGTTACACGACTAGAGGCTGAAAGCTCAAAAGCCCTATTAACCATGGTGGCAAAATATAATAATCCTGCACCTCAGAGACGAATCTTCCATTTAATGCTTGTTTATTTCAGGTCTAGTGTTCAGATTTCACCAGGCAACTGTCAAAAGTGATCCAGTACATGTCTTCTGTCATAGCTAGTTGAATTTGATCAGCTAGCAGTTTGAACTGAACGTAATATTACTGAGAATAGACAAGAAACTTTAGCTGGTGATTAACAGTTTTTTGGTCTATCCAGGAGAAACTACCTTTTGAGGCATTATTTTCAGTGATGTGCGATGCCTACTTAAGATAAAGCTGTCCAGGACAGTCGAGGCACATCCATACTGTCCTAGTTATTCAATTGGAGGAAAACAAAATTCAGCTAACCAAAGCTTGTGGTTTCTCTTGAATGATCACCTGAAAAGGCCTAACGAAAACTAGAGTGAAAAAGCAAACTAGGCAGCCTGCATTCCGAAAGGGCTCACGTTGGGAGATGAGATGATAGTATTTTAGCTGGTACTAGCACATGGAGAGTATTAATCAGTCCGTGAACTAGATATTCGAGACTAGGGACTTGCTAATGTTTCCGCGTCGACGACCCCTGACTGTCGAACAGAGCCTGAGATTTTGTGGGGAAGTTCGTCAAAACCTGACGCACATATCACAAAACTGTCGAACATATGCACACAAGTGCTCTAAACCGTGCAATTGAACAATGCTCGAATTTTGTTACACTGCTCATTGATCCAGTAGCATATCAGCGGCAGAGCGCAGAAACTAAAACTTTTACGAGTCGAGCGACGCGGCCGGGAGGAAGAGATGTGTGCCAGGTGTGAGTGAGCAGCCTGCAGATTCGCGGTTGGAGCCTGGAGTCCCAGCTCAATTCAAGGACAAGAGCGGCATTTCACGTTTTTTTTTTTGGGTGAAACTTCTGAGATAATGAGAGATGTGGAACGTGTAAGAGGGAGAACTTTGTCATACGTATACGCTATCTTGTACATGAAAATGAAATTAAAGAAACCAAACTGGAGAAGAGAAGAGCGTGGGACATGGAGAGCAACAGAGAGGGCAGGGAGCACCAAGAGCAACAGGCCAAGGGTCAAATTTCCTTGTTTTCTCCATGCTGCTTTGTGCACCAGCTCTTGATGGTCGCATATGAGCATGATGCCCATGGTCAACTAGGCAACAATATTTTAACCTCTCAAGGGGCAAAAAAGTCCAACTGGAAGACAAACCAGGCCAAGTGGCGCCCCACCGCAACAAGCAAGAAGATCTCAATCATGATGAGCGAACAAAAACCTCCCAACAGTGGCAAGAGCTAGACCGTCCTCTCCCTCCCTCCGTCCATCTCCTTCCACACCCCCCACCACCCGCGTCCAATCACCGTCGGCGTCCATCTCCATCTCCTCCCCCCACAACACGGAAAGCGGGATTCTCCTCTCTCCCCCCGATCGCTGATAAAACTGAAAGCAGCGGATCGGACGTCACCAAAAAGATCGGCGGGGAAACGCAGACGAGAGAGATAGAAGCCGCGAAAGGCGTAAAGGGGAGGAACTGAGAGAGGGGATAGTCGGGTAGAAAGTTTGTCGCCCCGGAGAGGCAACTTGGTGGCAAGAGAGGCCTTCGCCTGTGGCGCCGGCGCTGCCGCCGATTCCATGTCCTTCTCCGGCTCGAGATGAGGTTCTGATGCCGGAATCCTGCTTTTCCGCCTATTTTACCGCCTGCGGGTTTCACGTTGATCCGGCGCGGTTTCCAGCCCCCACTCCCTGAATTGCGAGTCAGGGGTCTCACTCTACCATCTCGCGGAATTGCTTATCGCCCAATTCGGGCAGCTCGCCATTTCGTGCAGGAGATCGTTGCCCTTTCTTGAATGCTGCCGAGGTCTACTACTGTGTTCAGTGGTGAGGTACTGAGGTCTGCTGCTGCCCCTGCAAGTTAGTTCCATCTGCGATCCATCACTTTGCCTTCCCAATCTCTGATCAGTAATCCAGTTCTTACAGCCTCAGCCAGCATCCTTGCAGAACCAACCTCTTGATTCCTTCATCTCCCTCTTTCTTTTTGGCATCTCTTCCGTGCAACTTGTCCATTGACCACAGCAGAGAGGAATTGTTCTCGGCGCATTCTCTGTAGTCACAATGGACGATGGAGCTGACCTCCCCTGCCAATTCCTCTTCTCCCACCCGGAGGTGCCTGACAGCTTCGACGAGCTCCTGAACAGTGCCACAACCACCTGCACCCACACGCACAGCTGCAACCCTCCCGGCCCGTCGGGCCCCATGCACACCCACACGTGCCTGCACACGCACACCCAGGTCCTCGCCGGCGCCGAGGACGACGACGCCAGAGAGGACCCGGCCAAGCCACGGAAGCCGCTGGGGAACAAGGAGGCCGTGCGCAAGTACCGGGAGAAGAAGAAGGCGCACGCGGCCTTCTTGGAGGAGGAGGTCAAGAAGCTCCGAGCCGCCAACCAACAGCTCCTGAGGAGGCTGCAGGACCATGCGGCGCTGGAGGCAGAGGTGGTGAGGCTCAGGGGCCTCCTGCTCGATGTCCGTGGCAAGATTGATGCCGAGGTCGGCGCGTCCCCTTTCCAGAAGCCGTGCAGTGTTGGCTCTGTGGTGTCTGCTGATCCAGCTCTGTGCTTCAATGGTAACTCTGAGGTAGCAGGAGCATGGGAGGAGAACTCTGTACCGTCGGCGGCAGATTGCAGGATAGATGAAGGTGGTGGCATGTCAAGAGAAATTGATCTCCCAGAAGGTTTGCATCAGCATCACTCCATGGATATTGTTGCAAGCTTTGTGAGTTCTAATTCTCTGGCTGAATGAGCGTTTGCCTGATTGGCAGTTTTTTTTTTCTTTTCTTTTTTTACCTCTGCCAGCTTCTTTTATCTTACTTGAAAGATCAGTTCTCATGGAATAAAAGAGTGAGGAACTGATGATAAGTGGAATAGAAGTGTAGAACTATCTTTGATGTGTTATGTGTTTCTTATGCTGATGTTCAGTGTGTGGACAGTGTACAGAATACGTATAGTACTATAGTAGCACTGGAAATATCGAAAATGCATACTTGAGGCATTCTGTAAAATTCTCTGCAGGCAATGTCAATGAAGTGTATTTGATTTCTGATTTGGAATTTGCTTGTACTCAACTGATAAAATGCAGTGCATACAGTTTAGTGCAGATATGCTGTTTATGTATATTAGGCTTCAAGACATGTTGGTTCCTGTTATTGCTAGTCCACCAAGTTGTCCAATTGCCACTTCGTTCAGAACATCGCCGCCTTTCTCGAGCACGAAGTGCCTGATGGGAGTCTACTAAACACACTGAATTTGTTAACGTGGTGGGAAAATAGGCTAGGTTGTGGTGTGCATAATTTGTGGAGCAATTGAGTGATTTCTTCAGTCCATTTGAGTTTAGATGGTTTCAGGATTCTGCGGTAAAGAGCAAGATATGATCTCAGGAAGGCTGAAGTAAAAAAAAAAAAAGTTCAGTGTTATTCTGCTCTCATCCGCTTTGAGTGAACTACTGTTGCAAATCACTGAACGAAGGAATTGGCTTTGCACGGTTCAGTGGTTACAGCAGATCTGATATCGCTAGTCTGATATTACAGCCACTCGAGTTTTTTCACACGGCGATCTGGTATCACCAGTCTGAGATTCATACTAATCTTCAGCCTTGCTCGTCAGGATTCAGCAAGCTCAGTGAATGTATCACGCGTGCAGTCCTGGTTTGGAAAAAAAAAAATCGTACTGGACCCGCGAAGGGTATATTACATATGAAAGTCTTGTCTCTGTAGCACTGAGAGAGAAAAAAAAGAATGATAGAACCAACATCAGAGACCGAAAGTCATGTATCATTTCTGTAGAAATTAATTGTGCTTCAGATAATTTTTTTTAAGACAGCCAAAATCCAAGTAAAGAAATATTTGTAAGAAGAATCCGGTTAAAATCTGCATGAACGAATTGGAGAGCTAGTATCAGTGTCTTTTTAGCTTTACATGCTTTGACGGTGATGCAATGTATTATCTGGGAGAGGTGCTGTCCCAGTCTACTCTGAACAGGCCATTGAAGATTCCCGATTCCTCATCTGAGCCTGTGAACCAACCATATGCCATATAGATTTTTGTTGGACATGTTTCCCAGCACATGCCTAGTCCCTGGTAAAGGAAAGGACAATGTATGGTTTAGCTTGACCACTGGTACTGTTGTGAACCTAAAATGATGGAAATTGGAAGGTCATATCAACTGTTTCTGAAAAATATCATGGGACCATGGCCTTATCTTGACAAAATCTGTTCAGGCATTATGTATCATGCCTTCAAGTGCTTTTGTGAAACAGAAGTTAACAAGCATTGCTGCTGTCAGTGTCACTGCATCAGATGCATTTTTCAGCAGTATAAATTTTGCAGTCAAATAGTGCAGAGAACCATCGAAACACAATTTGTCTATATGGTTAAAATTTAAATGCAAACATCTGAAACATAATTTGGAATTACGAAAACGGAAATAAAAAAGGAAATGAAATCCCCCAAAATTATCTCATATTGAGAAAAGTAAAAAAAAAAACTGTCTCTTACTCTGAAACGTGAATAACAAAGAAGGGGCAAGGAGGACCTTGCAGAGTTACATTGGGAAGGAGGGACTATAGATACCAATAGAAACCATCGACTGTACAAAATCTGAGTATAGTGGTGCTGAACTGCTGATTGATCAAACAATATCCATTATCTACTACTACTACTACTACTACTACTACTACTACTACTACTACTACTACTCCTCCTACTCCTACAACTAGAGGCGATACAGGCTATCATATAGATAGATTTTCAAACAAATCTAATTCATATGTGCGTTGGCACCTTCTGACTCGCTAGATGTAAAGCGCTTGATGAAGAACATTGTTCTCGGAATAAGAGTCTGAATTGACGTCGTTTTCATAGTTCTGTCATTCTGTGATTCGTGTATGCCACAAACTCTATATTTTGTTATCTCCATTGACAGTTCTGCAAAAAATATTGTCCGATTGTTGGCTAACCACTCCTCTTTGACTGCAAAATCACACTCTGAAAACAATCAAACATGTCACGATCTATTAATTTGTTTACGTTCGTGACCTTGCATAGTTGCATCTTTAGATCTTCTGATCTTCACTTGCAACTACTTGACTTTTTTAAAGTACGCAGATCAATGTTTTACAATCGTCCGGTTAATCGTGATTAATCGTGATTAATCGGGCTTATCGTTCAAGGAGCACCGATCAGGCATAGCGATTAGGGAAAAGCGATTAGAGGCCTAATCGTCTGAGTAATCGTCCATTAATCGTGATTAATCGCTCGATTAGGAGGGAAAACGATCAGGTCTGGTTAATTGATTTGGCTGCTGGGCTGCCGGTGGGATAATGGGCTGCCAATTCGGCCCATTAGGGTTTAGAATATAGGGATTGCTCCCGTCCCGAGCCGCCGCCGCACCGAGCGAGCGCCAAATCGCCCGCCAGCGAAAATTCTCCCGCGTCTGAGCGCCAGCTTCCGCCGCTGGCCAAAATCCGCCCTTCCGCCGGCGCCGGCCAAAATCCGCCCTTCCACCAGCGCCTAGGAGATCCTTCCCCGCCTTCCCTCTGGCCAGAAGGCTGCCGTCGTCGAGGAGCCGCCTAGGATCCATCCTCGCCTTCCCTCTGCCCAGAAGAAATCGAGCGCCCAGAGCTCGCTGCCGCCCAGGAGGACCCGGAGCTCGCTGCCGCCCAAGAGGACTCGGAGCTCGCTGCCGCCCAGGAGGTCGCGTCGACGCGCCGTCGCCGTTCAAGATGAGCTCCTCCTCCGATGGTGCGTTTTACTAGCTCTCTTGCTCTGCTCTGCTCTCTTCTCTTGCTCTGCTCTCTTCTCTTGATCTTGCTCTGCTCCGCTCCGCTCTGCTCTGCTCTCCAGCTCTCTGCTGCTGCTGTTCTAATGCTCTCCAGCTCTCTGTTGCTGCTGTTCTAATGTGCAGATGCGTGTCAAAGGCAGCAAAATGTGGAAGTGATAATGCCCAACATTGAAGAAGGTGAAGGTGTCACAGGTTCATCAGCTGCTGATACTGCTTCCTCAGCCGCTCCAGATGGTAAATCATTAGCAGAGAAGGCCATAGCTTTGCTGCCGCCAGAGATGGCAGAGATGGCTCGAGATCCTAAGAGGCATGCAAAATCTCCTGATCCAGGATGGAAGTATGGGTTCTGGCCAGATACTCCTGTGAAGAAGGAGTTTATACAATGTGTGTTTTGCAAGACGAAAGTTTCTTCAGGAATCTTGAGGTTCAAGCAGCACCTTGCTGGGGGTTATGGTGATGCAATCAAATGTCCAAGAGCACCAGAGCTTGTTAGGAATGAGATGCATGCTTACATTGCTAAGAAATCAAGAACTATGGTTTTGGACGTGCCTATAGCTGAAGAACAAGAACAGCAAGGTGCTGAAGCTGCCGAGGGTGGTCAAGGGGAGGGTGTAGCTGCTGAACAACAACCAGTGACAGTGAGAGTGCCAGTACCAAGTTCTGGGACAAAGGTCAAGCATGCAAAGCTGAAAATTGCTCAAGCTGCAATCACTTCCTTCATGGTTTCTGGTCCAGTAAAAGCAGAGACACAGAAGTACTCTAAGTCAGTTAGTTCCATGCTTTGTGATACACCAGAAGAAGTAGTAGCAAAAAGGCATAAGGGAAAGACTTCTCAACCTACACCTGAGCACTGCACAAAGAAAAGTAAAGAAGCCAAACAAATTGTTGATGATCATGTTGCTGATTTCTTTTATGAGAATGGCATATCATTAAATGCCATTAATTCAAGAAGCTGGGAGATTATGGTTGAGTCCATTGGGCAGTATGGTCACGGGTACCGCTCACCCACATACCGTCAGATTAGGGAACCATTGCTTGACAGGGCTGTGAGCAGAACAACTGAACTAAGGAAGAAACATGAGGAGGCTTGGAAGGAATATGGTTGCACTATCATGTCCGATGGGTGGACTGACACAAGCCGACGCCATCTGATCAACTTTCTTGCTAGCAGTCCAGCAGGGACTTTCTTTCTAGGCTCAGTGGATGCTTCAAGTGAGGTAGCAAATGCAAATATGTTAGCAGATTTGTTGGAACAGCAAATTGACAAAGTTGGAAAGGAATATGTGGTGCAACTAGTGACAGACAATGGATCCAACTTCAAGGCTGCAGGAAGGATTCTAATGGAGAGGATCCCACATTTGTTTTGGACACCTTGTGCAGCCCATTGCCTGAATTTGATGATGCAGGACATTGGGCAGATAAAGGATTTCAACTCTACAATCATTCGGGCCAAGAAAGTGTCTAGATTTATCTACAAACATGGAAGGCTTCTTGATCTTATGAGAGAAAAGTTAGGTGGAGATCTTGTTAGGCCGGCTGTAACTCGCTTTGCTACTTCATACATCACTTTGGCAAGTATGCTACAACACAAAAATGGTTTGAAGAGTTTGTTTCTCTGCGATGCTTGGCAGGCCACCAGCTTGGCTAAATCTACTGAAGGAATGAACTGTGAGGCAATTGTCCTTTCAGTGCCATTTTGGAATAATGTGCAAAATTGCCTAAAAGCTTCACAACCACTTCTTATTGCTTTAAGGATAGCAGATGGAGATGAGACACCAGCAGCTCCTGAGATTATGGCAGCAATGGATTTTGCAAAGAGCTCCATACAGGATGCTCTCCAAGATAATAAAGGTTTACTGAAATCAGTGATGGAGTGCTATGACAACAGGTGGGAAAACCAAATGGAGCAAAAGTTGTATGGTGCAGCCCTGTTCTTGAATCCTGGCAAGTTCTTTGCCATAAGGGAAAATGACAGGAGGAAGGCATCAAGGCTAAGGTCCATGTTCAATGATGTTGTATGGAAGATGGTGTTGGATGATAATGAACAGTCCAAGATTAGTAAGCAAGCTGATGATTATGAGAGGGCTGAAGGTGATTGCTTCTCAAAGCCAATGGCAATAAAAGATAGAGAAAATAAGAATCCTAGTAAGTTCCTTCCCTTGATTGCTTTGATTCATTGCCCTTCGTAGTTCCTTCCTTCCATTGATAATTAACTGATTGTGTAATTGTGTTGCAGTTCTTTGGTGGGGGCCATATGGTGGCATGGCATATGAGCTCCAAAGTTTAGCAAAAAGAATTGTTAGTCTTTGTTGTTCTGCATCTGGATGTGAGCGTAATTGGAGCACATTTTCTCATGTAAGTTCTACTACAAGCATTGTTGTTTGCTAGCAATATTCCTTGTCTAAATCTGAGTTTGCATTGATTGTTTGAATGTTTGTGCAGATCCATACCAAAAAGAGAAACCGATTGGAGCACAAAAGGTTGAACAAGTTGGTGTATGTTAGCTACAACAAGAAGATGTCAAATAGATTTCAAAAAATTAGAGAACTTGGTTCCAAAGGAAAGAAGTCCAACCCCCTTCTACTTGATGAATTTGAATGGGAGAATGAATGGGTTGATATAAATTGTGACCCAGTTCACTCAAGAGATGATGATGGCAATGCTTTGACTTGGGCTATTGTGGATGAAGCTGCTGGTGCAACTGAAGCTCTCCAAGGCCGTAACTTGCCTCGTGCTGCTGCTGTTCGTGCTGCTGCTACTGTCAGACAGACTTATGGTAGGAAGAGGAGACGTCTAACGAAGACACCTGCTACTCAAGATATTGCTGAAGCTGATGACAGTGATCATGACATTGACATGGTTGTAGATGTGCCAGATGACCAGCATGGTGTATCTGAGTCAGAAGAAATGGAGGATGAAGATACTGAAGGACGTGCAAATGCAACAGATGGAGATGGAGGCTTTAAATTGAATGAAGATTTGCTTACTTAAATAGTTAGATGCATCATGCATGGCTGTCTTGTTTTGTTGTTGTTGGCTTGTTGCATGCTGATGTGTTGTTGTCTCGTTGAGCTATTTATGTACTGAACCTATCTATGTACTGAACCTATTTATGTGCTGTTAATCCTGTTATTGATTGCTGGTTTGGTATATACTGTACTGCTGTTACTAGCTTACTGTTTTCTTGTCACCCTTTTTTTATTGCTACTAACTTAAGTTCTTCTCTTTGTTATTTCAGTTTCATCAGCAAATCAGCAAGTCTGGACAGTGTGTGCATCAAATCTCACAAGTAAGTCACCAATTGATCATCATTTGTGCTGTTCATGGATGCTCTATACTATGTACTATATAATATATATACATATTAGTCCTTTTATACATGGACGATTATATGGACGATTAGGTCCGATTAGAACCGATTAATTAGGCCTGATCGACGACTAATCACGGTTAATCACCTTATCGGTACCATTGGACGATTAGACGATCAGACGATCGTAAAACATTGACGCAGATACTGTTTCCAGCACCATCGGTGGATTATTTACTTTGCTTTCTGGAAAGACTCTATGGGTTGTTTAGGAAGTAGGCGCCTGATGACGTAATTTTACACGGGTGCACGTATCCAATAAGTTGACCAGATTAGGATGTTTCTTTACTTCATATATGCGTTCATGAAACGTTGCATGCATGACTGTACAACCGACAGCTGTTGAGATAGAATAAGCAGATGGCAAATTTGTCAAGAAACACGAACAGTTTCCTGAGTTTACCTACGTGAGTGTGATGAGATTGGCGTCTCATCCCGTTCTCATCTGCCACTTCGACATCATGCTCTACTGTTTCACTACATGGCTTACCTGTGGTGTCTGTTTCCGTGAGCAGTAAAAAGCAACCTCTAAGACGAGTAAAAAAATGATGAAGGAAAAAAAAATGAAATGAGGCAACTCTACAGGCTGCTGTTCAGGAAAAAATAAAATGAGATTTACTCAAGATGAGGACAATTGGCAGCCTAATTTTTCATATCGTCCCACGCTGATCTATGAATTTGTATATACATGTCAATTATCACATGATATGCATGAGGGAGTAATTTGGACTTTTTCCTATAAAAATGTATGAATTAGTCACCTCAATTATAGGCAAAGTCCGGGTAACCCATAAACTATATTTTGGTTCAATTTACCCCCATAAACTATGGCATTTGGTTCAATTTACCTCCTACTATGATTTGTCGTTTTGTTCTCCATTCACAAGTGGAATCAGAAAAAAACATTTCATGGCTTTTTAATCAGTATTTTTATATGTTAGGATATTTAATAATAAATTAATCACTGAGTACAAACTTATGCAAAAAAAGTGATAGAAAATTTATAATATATTTTTATGCCCACTACCACCCTGCAAAATTTGAGCTCAAAATTCCACTTTGTGTATGGAGAAACAAAAAGGACATTGTAATAGGAGGTAAATTGAACCACATGTCGTAGTAACTAAAACATAGTTTAAGAGGTTATGCAGACTTTGCCTATGAATGAGGGGGAGTAATTTGGATTTTTTTTTCTATTTTAAATGTATGACATGGTAGAGCTGCCAAAGTTGGCTTGTTGACACTAGGCACGCCACGTAAACAACCAACCTGACGAAACTTTTGCAAAGGCAGGCAGTCAGTCGTCAGCAAACTGCTGCAAAAGAAAACGCACCCGGCATGAAGAAACACTGATTGGCGCCTATAGTAGCATTGGGCAATCTGTAGGAGGTCGCAGGCGTTGAAGCTTGCACGAGGCAGTCAATCTGCACAGGCGCAGGCGTCCCTTTCAATTTCCAGGGGAGCTCCAACCAACCATCAAGTGCCGGATGTCCTCGTGCCGACAACCAAAGATATCTATCTATACATGCACAGCACAGGCAACTCTGACAAGATAGTGATGCTGAGGCAGTTTGCTTAACATGCATCAGCGTATAACATATTCAATGTCCAGTCCATTTTGGAGCAAGTTAATCGTCATTCCCAAGAGGTTCAATCAGTCATCATAACTTGCAGTCAATTCACAGTAGTCAAAATCCGGTCTATACAGAGGCAGTTGCCCATGGTGGTACTGAGGGGAAGGAAAGATGTAAAACTACAGAAAGTTTTCTTCATGTAAAAGAACTGGGCTACAAGTCTCGATGATGGTGGATTCTAATCTTCATGGTAGGTTGATACCAGTAACAAAATTTCCGTCATTTCAAATGCTGCGCTCTCCAGTCAACCGCAAAATCTGTGTTGTCATCCTCTTCATCACTTGATGCGTCGCTGCTGGACTCAGTGTCCATACCAACAGGTTTGCTATTTACTTTTGCAGTCCGGGCAGCTTTTGATTCTAGGAGCTGTTTCTTCATCATATCTACCTGCTGCCTGTACTCCCTGTGTAGAAATTAAAAGATGGCCACAAATTTTTTTTAAAAAAAAAAACATTTTCACTTTGTGTGTGCTAAAAGCACAGGTCCTTTTTCCCCAATGTAACATAATGTGAATAAGTATCTTACTGTTGCTCTAGAGTCAAGTACTCCTCCCTCTCAGCAGCAGCATCAATCTGCAGCATAAATGCAAAGTTTGCTCATATCAGAAGTCTGGAGTTAAATATTTGCAATGATAGGAACACTTTTTCACCATTAGCGTATAATGTTAGAATACAAGTTAGCCTAACCTCCTCTTCTTCAAGGCGGTCATCAACTTCCTGCAAGTCCTCTTGAATTTCCTTCTCGAATTCTTTGTATGCATCACTGTGAAAGATTTTTTATTAATTCACAAGATAATATTAGTGTACATAACAATAACCATATATAGCAATGTACTAAATCTTCACTGGTGTAGATTTTGATCTTGACTAATGCAAAAATGTAAAATAGGTGTGGAAATATCAATTACATGATTTGCTTTACAAATCATCCTCACTTATGCTGTTTGATTATGTTATCAAGCTACTGCGAAGAGCCATGAAACGCTATTCAAAGTATCATCCTGGCTATTTTTGTTTAAAAAAAATGCCAACAGAACAGGGCAATACATGACTAATTAAGGTAGGTCTAATGAGAAGGGCCATGGTAGATGCAATGCAATGCAATGCAAGAAGGGGCCATGAAAACTTACTTCATGTCAACCTTTTGAGGTTGGATACCACGTGCACGGAGATCAGCATCTTTGTTATCAAAGAAACCTTCAGGCAATGATGCTTTTACTTGAGCAGTTCCTGAACTCTTTGCCTCTTTAGACAATGAACTCAGTTCACTGGACTGCATGCCATTGCCAGTTTTGTTGTTATCAAAGAAGCCATCAGGGACACCTTTCACCTGCATGTGATTGGAATTGGCAATGTTTCCAGATGTACTAAGCTCACTAGGAGCTGGAGCTTCATCTTCATCTGCATAGTCGAAAAAATTCCCTGGAAGAATTCCTTTGCCATTGGTATTGGTTTGACTCCCTTTCTTTGCCATTTGATCTAGCCTAACAGAAGGTACATCTGCGCTTGCTTCTTTGGCCTTCGGTTGAGTAACAGCAACTTCACGACGCACAGACCTTCCCTCAGAACCAGTGTCTAGTTATCAAAGTTGTTAAATCAGCAGAGGCATTGATGTGTGCAAAACCTTTAAGTTTACAAGGACTGCTAATAAATAGGCATATACTGTAGCACAGTACTGCAAGTAGGAAGCTATACAAAGAAAACAGAATACATCTGTGCTAGATGTTCCATACAACAAGATGTATGGAAACCCCCTTATCTCTACAGAAAATAGTATAGCTTTAAGATTAAAAACAACTTCATGATATATTAAACTCTATACCATGCTTCACTTAACATAGTGACAGACTGACAGATTTAGTGATTTATCAGGTAGAGCTAGGAATGTAATTGCAATTTATAGGTAGAGTTAAATAAGATGACTATTAGCATACAGAGATTAAAAATGATATATCAACACAGATGTTTTGAGAGAAAATCAAGTTCAAATTGATTACATTGTACAACTCTATAGTCTATAGAAACATGGCATCTAAGCAAGGGTGCGTAGATGATAGTTGTCTTAAGAAATATGTAAGGTGGACATTGGACCAGTGGCAGACCAAAAGGAAGAATCTGATTTTGCAACCACTATGCCTACATAGCACACTAAACATGACAGGTAAAACGATAGAAGCAAATGCCTACATAACACACTAAACAGCCAGTTAAGTTTATGCTCTTTGGAGAAAGGGAGGCTGTTCGGCATTCTCACCATCACTTTGCCTTTTTGTTCCCTGATTATCAAAAAAATTGGTAGGTAGTGTGGAAGATTTTTGTTTGTGAGACTCCACTGGTTGTTCCTGCTTGGCACTATTGCCTCGAGATCCTGCACCTCCAGCAGCCGCAGCAGCTTTCGCCTGTTATCAAAATACAAGCTCGTTTCAGAAGCAGTCACCTTCAATAGAACATACACGTTGAATGCTGCGTATGAGTGCAATTTCATGAACTATCAGCTCTTCTTTGAGTAATCAAACTACAGTTAGTATCTATTGACACAGAAATCATGTGCAGGCAGCTCTCATGGGAAGACATATATGCTTCGATAGTAAGCAATAATAACTAAACTTGAAAATGGAAAAGATAAGCGAAAATATCAAGATAATGGCTTTCAAGAAACCATAGACAACATGCTATTGATGACTATTGCTAATACAGATAACATATTTACCACCTAAAGAGTAACCAGAATTTTTCTATAGAAAAGAAAACCACCTCAAAGTAATCCTTAGGAGTTAGGAAGCCATAGACAAACATAAGGGTAAACCATTGGACTGCCATAAACATAGAAATAAACAAGCATGAGTCTGAAAGTTCAGAGGTGTGCTCGAAGGGGTTCAAATGGAATGGCTACCAAAATAAACAAAACAACATGGGCATCAAATATGTATTGTACTGACACTGTTCAGTTTTCATATGGAACTAGCTATACAAGCAGAGAAACCAGGATTTCTGCTTAAGTTAGATAAACCTTCCTCCATTCCTTTTTTTCCCTAACGAGTTATGGAAAAAACTAAATTTCACAAAGGATATCATAGCATAGTAAAATGTATTGTGTTACTGCCATTAAACACCTACTCGAGCTACCCTCTGAACATGGACAGCCTAAAACACCCACACCAAAGTCACAAGTGTAAATCAGTCGATCAGTGTTTTCAAGTTATCCAAGTAGTCGGGATTAGTTGACAAATTGACATACTAGTGTATTACCTATTACCTATTATATACACCATATATGCCATACTCGGTATACGTGGCCTGATGGACCTAAGAGTAGCATCGACACCTAAGAGTAACATCAACTGGTACAAGATTAGTTAGTAATCCTAATCGGTTACACTGTGGCCAACAATTAGACTCAACATGTCGACTTGAAGTCTTTTCAGTCAATGCATACAAAGTTTGGTTTACCTCATGATGTTTGCGTGACACTTGGTGTGCAGGCCAAAGCGCTTCAGACTTCAGCGTGATATTGCAGACTCTGCATATGGGCTGATCAAATTCATTATACCTGCACAAGGTTATACAACATATAGATGTCAATTCGTTAGCTCATACTTGCATTTATTCAATTAAGATCCTGGTGCCTTCAGCCCTCTGGATTAAAATGTTGGAAAACAATAACAGTTTGTAGTTATAACTTATAAATTTAAATAGTCATCTATGCTCTCTACATCTGTGACAGAATGACAGCCCTTGTAGAGTAGAATAAATGAATGATACAAGATACTAGAATCCACTCAAACTTTTTTTTTCATGACATTATGGCTATGCAATGTGTTAGTGTACATATCATGATGTTTTTGTTTTTGAGGGCATACATATCATGATATTGTGAAGTTGTTCAGGGAGCCATACAGTAGTTCGAAACTATCATTGTCTACTGGTTAGAGACAATCAACAAGTCTACTAGTTAGAGGATCCAAAAAATCTACGCATCACTACTCAAACCCTTACAATTCGCGCCGGCTGTTCACCAAAATGCCCTAGGGTTATACACCTCTTAGCACAGTGCGGCAGCAAAACCATGAACCATCCATCCCCCGGAGTCCCGGCCTCGGAACCCACATAAACCGGCATGATTCCGAAGCCTAATCCAGAACCAAATCGAAGACGCGTATCAACAGAGAGAGAGAGAGAGAGACGAGGGGCAACCTGACGAGCGAGGGGTCGATGCGCCGCTGCTGCTTCTCCTTGGTCTCGCGGAGCTTGGCGCGGAAGATGGCCTTCCTCTGATCCATGCGGGGCGAGGCCCGGCCCGCGGAAGAGGGAGAAGGTTTCGCCCTCGCCCGCGGATACGGCAGCTGGGGGTGGCGGGGTTCTGTCCTTGTCTAGAAGGTTCTGAAGAAGAAGGGGAAGCTTCTGTCCCGGCAGCGGGGGGGAGAAACGGGAGGAATGAACACAGATGGAGGCGGCGTCTGCTCGATCGGGTGGTCGTTGGGCCAAATAGATCGGATGGGCCGAGAATGAATTCTGAAACGGGATGATGGGGGCGGTCCAGACCTATCTTTGGAGTCCAATGGATCCCATGCGGCACACATCGGAGCAGCAAGCAACAAATCAGCGAGGGGGAAGGATCGAAGAACAAGGCGTACAAGGGTCGGTCGGCAGTCTACACGCGGGCGCACCTCTGGTCGTCCTCGCCTCCTCCTTGGTTCACGGCCGGGCTTGGACGCCGAGGTCCATGCCCAGCGCAGAAGGAAGGCTTCGTCGTCCCCGGTGTTCGATCGCACCTTCGAGGACGCGGACGCGCGAGCTTTGTGTCGGGCTGGGCAGTGGCGGAGCTAGGGTTAAAGTTGAGGGGGGGGCAAATTCAATGCTATTCAATGGCTAAATAACTGAAGGGATTTGGAAAAAGTTTCACAATGCCTTTCCCCCCTTTTTAATTTTGGAAGAAGTGTTATGGTAAAGCTAAGCTAACTACATGGAACAACGTCACAGCGAGCGCAGCGCTCCTTTAGCAGAGGGTGATGCAGCGAGCAATCACAAAACAGCGAGCAATCACAAAACGGTTCTGTGTGCATTCTTGTCTACAAGGAAGAGAAGCGAATGACAGAACGAGTACACTCGATGAGATTATGGGTTGGCATGTTCATTCAGAACTCATTTGATTTGATGATATCGTACACGAGGTCCTGTAGACTGCGCAATGCAATGTCTAATGGAATTTTAGCATCACAAGGGTGAGACCAAAGAGAGACTTCACAAGTCTGTAGGCTGTAGGGAATAGCGAGGGCGCTGACTGCATGCAAGCAGAGAGGGTGCAGATGCAGAGTAGTAAGGCCATGCAGATTCTCAGCGCCCCAGCCGGACATGCATGCAGAGTTAGTGCGCTAATAAGATCTCCTTCAATTTTTGTCCAAGGCAAGGGGGGGCGACCGCCCTGGTTCGCCCCCACGTAGCTCCGCCAGTGGGCTGGGCAACCCGGCACCACCTGACCGGTGACGGAAACGCACGCGAGCCGGAGCCAGCGACGCCCGACCCGAGCCTTCTTTTTTTTCTTCCCTATCACCCCCACCCCCCAAACACCCCGGCTACTACCACACGCATCAACACGTAGATTTAACAGCCTCATCACCTCGAAAGGCCTAACAACCCTCGCGCAGAATTTTCAGACTAGAACCGAACGTGAACGTGCTTTGCAACTTTAAGCAACATACTTCCCGAGTAAAAGAAGTGGTAAAAGCTTAGCATCCAATTCGGAGTAAAGCCATACTAGGACTGTACATGCATTGAAATAAGGCCGTCCACTAGACGTCTAGACCCGCTAGAAAGTCGAGAGAAGCGGCACTTGCCTTCATCGACAGCAGTAGAGCGTAAATAGGACAAAAGTTTCAAGAACAAATGAAGACATTTGTTTTCTCGTCTGAAGCACTACCACGCTACAGGCGTGCAGGACAACCATCACCAGCCACCGCCGGAGCCCCAGCCGCCGCTCCCACCATCCTGTGCTGGTACGGCCTTTTTGGCGCTGCCCCAACCGTCATTAGAGCCACCAGCCGCAGCTCCCCAGCCTCCTCCACTTCCACCACCGGCGCTGTCAGTGCCAGCTCCACCCCATGCAGCAGCATCCCCACCCCCAGATCCTCCGCCAGTACCACCACCACCCCAGGAGGAACCACCACTGCCGCCTGTGCCCCATCCACCGCCTCCACTGCCAATGTTATCAGTCCAACCCCCACCGTTGCCGCCGCTGCCGCCACTCCAGCCTCCACCATTGTCATCATTGCCAAAGTTGCCTCGACCGCGCCCACGTCCTCGACCCCGACCACCAGAACTGTTCCTTGAATCAAATCTCCCTCCTGTTCAGAAAAAAAAAATGAGATAGTGCTCAGAACTTTTTGAGGATCAACTAACGTTTTAATAAATGTTGGTCAAATCACATGTCCAAAATTGTATTTTTCAAATGAAGATGGCTAATTTCCCAGCAATTGTATGACTACCATGTTCTTCACAAATGACTTCCAAAACATCAGACTCATGCACCAAACAAATAGCAACAAGAATGCCACGACTATAGCTTCAACAGACTCCAGCAAAACATAGGAAGAATAAGCACCAAGTACTTGATGAAAGTATAAATCTTAATGTATACAAAGAATCTTAAAGATGGTCTAAAGAAATTGATTCATGTGAACACGATGAACATGGTAATGAAATAATCACAGACCTGATCTTCCAGAGAAGGGTCTATCCCTATCATTATTGTTATCTCCCCTCCATCCATCATTTGCACCACCAGAACCCCAAGCCGAATTTTTCATAGGCACCATTGCAGCAACATTTCGCATTGATGGTCCAGCATCTGGTGGTGGTTTGTCGATATTCTTCTGGAAATATGACACGAGGCGATCAATATTGTCAAAGTCTCTCTTCCGGAATCTGAAGCCCTTTGGGTATAATCCAACATACTCATGATGTGGATTTGTACTCCTAATATATGACAATATAAAGGTGCCAGGATGTTCATGAGATATGCCAAAGCTATATACTATTCTCATAGGATTTTCTCCCTTCTCTGCTCTTAACAGCTCATCAACCTCACTTTTTGACCCCTTCCTGAATTTACGGTAGGAGAGCATGCTTTTAAGGTGCCCTACCAACGGGTCCACATATCTGTCTATTACCTGTATATTATATAAAAATTAGTGTTGTAAAGGAGAAAAATCCATCTGTAAAGCAAAATAATAGAGAATACAATCTAACTGCAGTAAAATGTTGCCACAAAACATAATGTGAACTGAAGATGAGGCGGGTGAACAAAAGAGGATTATTGGTGCACCAACCTCATCAAGGTCTTCAAAAGTTTCGTTGTCAATGGTCAATGTTTTCCCCAGCCGAAGCAAACTTGTGATATCTTTGTGATCCTTCCCTCCTTCACTTATCTCCTTGTGTGCAAGAACACCATCAAAAATTTTCAGGGTAAGAGTCAAAAACGATGGTCCACGAGAACTCGGACGGATGACCTTCTCACCAGGCTCTTTATCTGATAAGAACTGTTTGAATAAAAGAAGGTTCAGATACGATATGCGTAGCATACCAAAAGAGAAGAATTTAGTACAGCATGCACAATAGATTCAGTTTAACAAGGCAGCAAACCTGCATGGCTTCTTCAGCTGTCAGGTTCTGAAAGTGAGGATGAACAATCATACGGGGCTTGAAATGTTTCTTTGCAAGTTCCTTCTGTTTCCGAGCCTTATCTTCTACAGTCTGTGAGGTCATGTCTTGTTCATGATAGTAAGGATCTTGATCACCTCTGGAAAATGGTCTTCTCCTCATTTCACTAGCCTTGCATGTTAGGTAAACCATGAACCTATTTTTATTCACATTCCTAATTTTGCCAGTTAATACATCACCCTCATGTAACTGTGATGATTCAGGATCAAAGCCCTCATCAGAATAGTTGTCTGCCATAACTATGGCCTTCAAACCAGAGTCAAAGGTGCAAATAATTTTATTCTCTTGTATATTACGAACAGTCACTTGAACAATCCTTCCCTCAGATATGGTATCCTCAGTTTCACCAGAAAGCATCCAGAACTCCTCATCTGGGCTAGGTTCAGTATACAGGGTCCTCCAGTCTTTGAAACCACACAGCAGCTCCTCTTTTATACTGTCCAGAGTTTCTTTTTTACGGAATTCTTCTGGAATACTCTTTATATATTCCTCAATGATAAGCTTTCGAAGCATACGTGGCTTTTCTCTAACATGCTCAATCGCCATCTCTTGTTCATCATCGTCCATCTCATTCACTTCATGTGGTGCAGCCTCAGCATACACATCCTTAGCCAAATTTTTTGCCAATACATATGATTCAGGATGGATCCTTGTATCCTCAAGCAGATCAATCATCTGAGCACTGGCTGCAGCCGCACCACTGCGTCGGACACGTAAGAACCCAGAAGCATTCATGAATACTTTCCTTCCTAGAGGTTTTACAAGCTCCTTGCGACTAAAAATTGATCCCTCTCTAACAAGATCTTTCTGCAAAGCTGAAGCTTTGCGCGGACCCAGACCAGCAATAAATTGTAAGCTCGAAAAATGCCACTCATGACTAGCTGCAAGATTAACATCAAAACCTATCTGATTTGTTGCATCAACCATTACTTGCTCAACAATATCATACTTCTCATCAGGAGTAAGAAACTGTTCAAGAGCGTGCAGTTTCCAAGAAAGTATCTCTTTCCCAGGTCCACACAGTGTTGCAATCATTGCCAATGGATTCTGGAGGTAACGTCCAAGTGCCACAGCGCGCTTCACAATACCTGCAGGGTGCGTGAGACATAAAGCGATAGCAGTTATTAACAAGGAAGTTGTCAGAAGAGAACAGTAAATCACCATGTTGCTACTATACCTGACTGGCCAGGAAGTTGATCTGAAGATACTCGTGAGTTCTCATACAAGCGAGGCACAGACTCATCACCATAGACGATGCTAAAATTTTCCATTTGTGGGTTAACATCTCTTGGATGGTCTTCTACAATTTTAAAAATAACCTAACACAAGGATAGAAACTTAAAATAAACTTCCACAGCAGGTATTTCGACAGCTTAAAGAAATTCACCAACCAGCTACATACACACAAGGGTTGGAAAATGGAGATATGCTGACAGTATATAGCAAATGCATTTGTTCCTACAGATGCAAAGCCGATAACCATTGAGACAACCCCATACAGCTATAATAGTCCGTACCATGTCATCTAATAACATTTATTATGCTACATAGTAAAGCTAGGGATATAGGCAAACTAAACGGCAACAACTATGCCAGGAAACATGCAATTAGAATATTTCTTATGATCTGCACAAAGCATACAATAAGTTGGATAAATAAATCGTTGGACTCCCATGTTACAAGCCAAAAAGAATGGAAAAGAATGCAACAAGCTAAAAAAATCAACATACTCCCTCCGGTTTAGTAAAGGAAGTCGTTTTGGACAAGATTTGAGTCAAACATTGGGAAATATAAATCGTGAATAGCTTTTAAGTCGTTGAGTTTGGAAATGTGAAAACTACATGAATAGATTTGTCTTGCAAAATACTTTCATAAAAGTATACATATGTTAGTTTTTAATAAATATCTTTATAAAAATAAGAAGTCAAAGTTGTACTTTGGAGACCGTGTCGCTGTCCTAAACGACTTCTTTTACTAAACCGGAGGGAGTACTACGGCAGCCTAAAGTGAACTTCCTACGAAAAGTGCTAATATTTACTGTGGAAAGTTAGCTTAACCCCATCAAGATCTGGAGGTCAGATCTATCCCACCAGCTGAGCCCAATACATTTCATGGACCTAATAGGTTGGCATGCTGGCATCTAAGGAGGAAAAATATTGGGAAAGCCGAAAAGGTGAAACCCAGTACCCCAGGAGACAGTGACTACAAAACCAAAAGGGAAAAAATGCTATGTGCAGCGAAGACAATAACCAAACTAAATAAGGTGTTCTGCAACTTAAGGTAAGCACAGGAGATAGTAGCTACCCAGCTGCAACAAAATATTTGCAAATGGGGCTAATAACGCTATGTTTATATAATGGTAAATTTGTTATATGCCATTGGGGATTAAATCTAACAGCAGATCTGCCAATGCTGAAACCAATATCCCAATGCTGTAGCACAATCCTATGAACAAGCAACATATCTGAACTGGAATTGTTCTACCATGAATTTAAACTTATTTACAACCATGCAAAAGGAGTGCCAAATAATACCTCATAAATATCATCCTTGAGTTGTCTGCAATTGTAGTTTGATGCTCCTACACATACAACATGCGGTTGATGCTCAGTCATAAACTTTAAAACTCGCTGCTGGTCATTCTTCTTCCGCTGCTGCTCAGCAACACCTTGAGACCTGTTACTGATAGAACCTGCATATAGAACATCAACCAATTCCCCCGATGAGTCTAACATCACAAAGGTGGTTGCTGGCTTCCCAGGACCCCAGCAGCAGGCCATGACTCTCAACTCCGATTCATCATCCAAATCAATGTCAGCATCCTTCTTGTCAGCATCCTTCTTCTTCCAAGGAGCAACAGTAACCTTGTTCCACAACTGTTTCCCATATTCCATATGGAGCCAATGTTTAGCTTTTGCTGTCAAAAGTGACCGAGCCTCCTTTTCCATTGATGGAAGAAGAAAATTGAATAAGGCATCATCCAGTATCATCTTCCGTTGCTCATCCCACTGCTGTGCAGTTTTACTGACACAGTCACTTAGATAATTCTCACGTGCATCAGACATGAGTTCTTTCTTTGCAGTTTCAGGCAACTGTACAGTAACCTTGAGGAGCTTTTCTTCCTCTGCTTTCTGAATAAGTAGCCACTGTGCATCTTCAAACTTGCTTAGTGGTTTCTCTCTCAGCCACTTAACACCTGATAGTTGATGATATGGATCTATGATTGTATTGCCCTCATGTGTAGGACTCGTTGACACGACTGCTTTATCCATGAAGATGCCTCGAATATGCTTACGTATAATTGGCTCACGACCTATCTCAACTGCTGCCTGGTAGCAAAGAAAAACCAAGGGGAAACAGAGTATTTTGTCAGCTGAATTGAACTTACAATAAGTTCAATGGGCTATAAAAAAATGGTCAAGATTGTCAGATGTATTGTATACCATGTGTCTCGCGCCACGAAGAACATCTTGTGCTGTTTCAAACATTGCACATGTGAAATTTGCAGCAACCTCTTCTGGCGAACCTTTCCCACTATCAAGCTCACCTGCTTCCTGAAAGAAACACACATGCGTATGGTTTCAAACTCGAAACCATTTTTGTAGTACATAAAATACAGGAAAACGATGGATAGGTTGCACAACAGTATTTTTGTTAGCACATACAGGTATTTTTGTCAATGTCAGATGGTGACCCAGTTGCTCAGCGCTGCGTCCAAATTGGCTGGCGACCTCCCATAACCCTGCCTTGTGGCAGATACTGTACAAGGATTTCCTTTTTGGCCGTTTAAACTGGCCTTCATCTTCAACTTCTCCGGGAGGAAAATGTAAATTGAACTTTGCATCAACATCCTCCACCTCTTTCTCAGATTTAGCATCCTTTAGTGCTTCAATGATGGAATTATAAAGTTGCAGGTTTAGATCCTGCCTTGTGACATCATCTATCCTCCGTTTCTCATCATCAAATCTTTTTTCATAATACAACTCTAAAGCGACCTTGCGCTTCTGAAGAAGTAGCCACTTTCTGTCTAAGGTCTGAACTGCCCAGAGTAGCTATATAGAACACAAGAATTGTGTTAGTGCAAATGGCTAGTAAATTCAAGGAGAGGAACCAATATTTAGTGACGAATGCATACCTTATGCCACCTCATTTTGTGCTCATCATCTTCATTAGCCTGTTCATTGGAATCAAGATCTCTCAACAGGCTTGGGCACATCTCCTTTCTGTACATTGCGATGAATGGAATCTGGCAGGAAACGAAAATTAAGTTAGACGAGCAAGCATAATAAATTGTGAAGCGAACTTAAATAATTCTCCATACTTCAAATTTGCTTATATGCATCATGTTCAGGACGTTAACAATATCTTTCTGGTCAATATCCTTGTTCACGTGTTCCTTGCCAAAAAAGGACAGAAACCCGTCACCAGTTAGTTGGCTGTGTATCCATATACTTTCTTCCTCTATGGTCGTGGTATCCGTTGGAGGATAGCCAGTCAATTCTTCAGACAACTGCCAAAAGAGCGACGAATTAGATGTACGTAAAAAAATTAAGCAAATATTTAGTCCAAAATTAGGTTAGATGGTACGTACCTGAATCCTCTCAGGCACATCAGTTTCTTTTATTTGCTCATCTTTTGTTGTCATATACTTCTCTGCAAGAATAAATGGCTCAAACTCATCTTCGAGCCTCTTCCCCCTTAACTCACCAGAGTTAAAAGCCTCCCGCTCAAGCTCATGCTTTCTTCGTGCTAGCAAGTCATCAACATCACCAAATATATCTTGGGCCTCCTGCAGAGCCGATGATGATACGCCAGCAGCTTGTCGTGGTACCTTCGTTTTAACTTTCTTCCTTCTACAAAATATGACATTGTAGATTACTTGACAGAGTAATATATAGGCATGGAACTAAGGTAAAGATAGTAACACAAAGCACCCCTCCCCCACACACCCACACACCTTACAACTTGGCCATTCCCATCAATTTCTTCTTCATCCACGATGAAATCTGCCATTTCATCCTCTTCATCAACCTCCTCATTATCATCTACCTGTTGATCATCCTCAATGATGTCCTCCTCAAAGGGCGCAGCATCTGAGTAAAGAGAATCACGTTTGATATGAAAATAGCTTCAGCTACTTTGTGGAACAATAAGGGAAAAAACAAAGATGGGGATCAATTCTGGTGCATTCACCTTGAGCGTCACCAAATAAACTGTACTCAACTCTCTCCTTGCCAGTACGTCTTTTCCCAGTTCCGTCATCATCTGATAAACCATGCTCATCCATTTCCGATTCCTTTCCAGCTTTCTTCAAGCGCTTAAACTTATTTCCCTACAGTAAGACACCAGGCTTTGGTCAGGTCTTTAGAAACACCCAAAAAATACTCAGAAAGAAAATTGACTGCATAAACATACAGGCTTTGGCCGACTGATGCCAGTGATGTTATTATCCTGCAGCAACATGTAGTCATCTTCATCAAGCGTGAAGTCTTCTGATTCCCTGTTGGGCACAACTCTTGCATCTCAGGACAATGCAACATAATATACCACATCAATTTCAGAGTACGATAGAAAGCAAGCACCTTCTCTTCTTCCTTTTTTTCTTGCGCCTCTCATCATCACTCCTCTGTTCCTCTTCCTCTCCTTCCTCTTCCTCATCTTCGTCATCAACTATGAAGCCATCCTTCTCAAATTCATCCTGCCCATCTTCTGCACATGCATACAAATCCAGTTGTTATTTCAATGCCTCTCAGACAAAATCATTATTGATGTGAATAGAAAAAAATGAAATTGCTGGAATATCTGCTCGATAGCAAAGCAACATAGCATATAGACTGAATAATTGGAGTAATAAATAAACAAAATTACTCTCGTCTAAGAAAAAGCTACACCGTCCAATCATCCACAGATATTGAAGAAATCACAGAGAAGAATCTGACCTTCATCTTCCTCATCGTCCTCATCGTCGTCGTCCCTACCCCTCCGTGAGGAGGGCTGATCCTCCTCCTCGACCTCCTCGACCTCGTCTTCTAGGGTTCCAGCAAAAAACCAAATTTTCCTGTCAGCACGCGCACAAACCACCTCGAAACTGCAGAAATCAGCTGAAAAAATCGCGTACCTTCGTCATCGGAGAGCACCGTGCGCCCCATTGTTCTCGAGGGATTTCAACCTATCCGAACCACGGGCAGATGAATTAGGTTAAGTTCGCGGGGTGCCATGAAACAAACGAAATCCGCAACAGAATGGAGAAAACATCGGACTCGATCCCTCAATCACGGCGAGGAAAAGTCCCCGCAAGAACAAGGCGAAAACCTAGATCAATCCGCCCAATCGCGTTAGGGTTTACTCACCAACGAACGACGAAATCGACCAAAGTGCGGCGGATCTCCACACCACGCTGGTCGGGTACCAGCAGAGGGCGGAGGTAGAGGGAGAGGGCGAAGCTTCTCGGCGAGAGAAGGCCTCGGCGGAAGGAGGCCTCGCTTGCTGCGTCCGTCGCCCGCGGCGATTGAGGCAAATCAATGGGTTGCGGCTGCACCGCGGTAGAATAGGGAGGGTGGAGAAAGGGGGAAGGGAGAGAGAAGAAACCCTCGACCTCGAGTCGGCTCAATTTTACAGAATTCCGGTTTTACCCCCGCTGCGGAACCGCCTTCTACGGAATTTTACACAGGTTCCACTCGCAGCGCCACCATTTGTAAACTCATCTACCCTTATGAAAGATGGCGGGGTCGGCGCAACGCCAGCCGGTCCACGTCAGTGCTAAAAAACTTTGCCGTCCGATTTGGTGATCCGACGGTGAAAAATGGGCCTGTGTGCCTCCGTCTACTGCTACGACAAGTGGAATTGGGCCCTGCGACACGTGCCGCCATTCGGTCGGCTGGAAGCCTCCAGAGACGCCTCGTCTCCTCCGGCTTTGAAGAGTCGGATAACAACCAGACGACCCGCTTTCCCAGTCTCTCGATGCCTCCTCAGCCTCATTTTTCTCTCGTGACATATGATGCCCGCTTCTATGCTCTGCTTCTTCTCCCTCGCCGGCGTTCGCGACGGGTTCGCTGCGGGCGGATCAAGCTGCTGGCCCAGCGACTTCCACTCCCTACCATGCGGCGTAGCCGGAGGGGGCAGCTGGGTTGGTACAAACGGCGCGGGCGACCTTCACGCAAGGCGGAGCGTGGTCACAAGGTGGCTGGCGGCGCGGCGGCCAGCCAGGCGACTTCCGCTTCCCGAACGGGCGTACGGCCGGGGACGGGATGGCAAGGTGGCTGACCTTCGCTCCGGCGGCACGGAAGCGTGGCCGGTGGTTGCCGCCAGCGACCTCCACTTGCGGGACAGTCGTGCGGCTGGTGGCGCGGTGGCCGTTCAGGCGACCTCCGCATCCGCGTGTGGCCGGCGACGCAATGGCAAGGTGGGCGGCCTCCGCTCCCGGCGGCGCGGAAGCAACTAAGGCGCTCGGCGACCGGCGGCCAGGCGGACAGCCTCCACGCCCTGCGCACGGCCTCGCGGGGCGGCGGCGGACGGCAGGCCGCCTCCGCGCCCGCGCGCACGTCCCGAGGTAAGGCGACGGCGGGGGTGGTGACCCGCAGGGTAAAAGCGGGTCGTGCGAGCAGTCGGCAACGGCGGTGCGCATGCGTGAGATGTCAGCGGAGGGCCCACGCGACAAGCCGGTGGTGGCGGCGCACCGAGGGGTCACGACGGCCCCATCCAGCGCTTCCTCCTCGCCCGCGTCCCCACTGCTGAGCCCTGGTTCCATGACCTCGACGGCAGCGACCACTGCACCGGCGAAATCTCCCTCCTCTGTCCGTTGGTGCCCTTCTGTCTCTCTCGCTCCTCGCCGTAGCAGAGCTGCAAGCTTCAGCTCCCTCATTCACCGTGGAGCACCGGATGGCCAAAACTGCCTTCTTGCCCGCCGCTCCTAATGGATCAGGTAGGTTCCATGAAGGTTCTCTTCTTCTCCCCATTTTCCTTAGATTTGAGAATTCGTTTGCCAATCTCTATTTCGTTAGCACCGACCAAATCAGATGGTGACGTTTTCTTTAATTGTGAAGTCATGGAAAAAATTGTGTTTGCTCCATTTTCCATCCGTGCTCTGAATGAAGTTTTTGCTTGAGGCCATACGGCCACCACTTCCTGCGGCGTCCTCTCCCAGCGCCCTCCCATCTTGAGGTTCACCAACCCCCTCGTTTTTTATGCATTCATAGATTGATTTAGTGGATCAATAGTTCGATTTTGTAGCCTGTATTCCGTTTTAGTGGATTGTGAGTTCATTTGGCCATTGCAGGTGCTTGATCTGCGATGAGAAAGCTCATTCAGACGAGGAGCTCGTTTTGAGGCCGAAATCCATCCCCTCCAATTCCCATGACATCACGAGGTTGTCCCACCTCCCTTGATTTGATTGGCTCACATATCAATTTGATTTCTACTTGCGTGGATTGTGGTCCAGTTTAGACATTTCAGGAGCTCAATTTTTTTGGTTGTTCACTTCTGATCTACATGTCCTGTGTTAGTTTTATTTCTGTGCAGGGATTTTCGTTTGGGGATGAAACTACATGGTACGGCAGGTACGCTGCTCCTCCTTTTTGTCAGTGAATCCATGTAGAAGGAAAAAAAAAAGTCATTTCACTTACGCAAGCTGCAATAGATGTCAATCAGACTTTTATCAAACAAAATAAAGTTAAATACCATGTTAGAAGCAGAGTTTTTCTTTCAATTAATTTTAGTTTATGCAGAGATTGTCTAGAGATGGAGTATGACACTATAATTGATTATTTGGCACTGGGAAGAGGAACTATTGGTTTTGATGTATGGTACGGATCCTTATCTCCTTTTTATGCATCTAGGTGCCTTTTGCTTATACATCTGGGAAGAGGCCCTTATGAATGTAGAGAGAACTTATCTCATATTTCAATTTGCTTATATCTTTCATAATGGCAAAAGTTGCCTTTTGAGATATACATAGTCAGACTACGTGCTTACATTCTTTTTACTAATTCAAGAGATCTGTATAGCTTTGTTTATTGTGTAGATACTATTTATGGTGACCTACTTAAAACTGTTATTACAAGTAAACAAATATAGTACCCATCATTTACCAATTGAGTTTATTGAAGATGGCATTGTTGCTTATGTCCAGGGTCTCTCACATCATTGTTACATTTATTTACACACTCGATAAATCCAGGAGCGCGCCCACAGTCGCCCATGCTGTACCAGCGTCACTCACCCAAGTAGAAACCTTCCCATCTTCTTGCATCGCCCAAACAAGAACCGTTCTGTCTTCTTTCCATCACCCAAGCAATCCTCGATCTGAGCTACAAAAGTGAGGGGAAAACGAATCCCCTTGACCAAAACACAATCTGATCTGTGAGCATGAGAACGTATCCCAAAAATACATCCAGTCATCCAGGGCCAATAGTCTCGCAGAGCTTCGTGCTAAAACAAGTTGATTTAATGAGGTATGCTTCTCCCCTGTTTTACATCCAGTCATCCAGGGCCAATAGTCTCGCAGAGCTTCGTGCTAAAACAAGTTGATTTAATGAGGTATGCTTCTCCCCTGTTTTACATCCATTAAACCATGAGGACAAATCCTAAGAAGATTTATAGATGTGAACTGTTTCTTCTCCCTAAACTCTGCAATAAGAACTTTTATTTTCCAAACATTATTTCCAGAAGGATTTTTAATCAACATGATGTTAAAGATAATTGAATATTTTGTGGTAGGCATGTTTGACTGATGAGTCGATCTAATCTAATTACGGAATACTCGATTGTCAGAATAAGATCTTATCTTGAAGTTGCCTAGCTGCTCTCTTCACCAAATATGTGAGATACTAATCATTGTAAGTTATATAGCTCTGTTAACGACTGTTACACAATAATTTATAGCATCTGGTCATAGCAGCCTGTTATTAGATGAAGAGATTTGGAGCAGAGTAGTAAACAACATAATATGAATGTCAATATTTTAGTCCAAGAAAAGTAAATATACAATATTCTGCAATTTTAGTGTGGGTCTGAATGTCAACATCTCAACCTTAATCTGCTATAAACATTACAAAAAGAGAGCATGATAATCTTATAGTACATGAGTAAAAAGTAAGAGAAGAAATTGAATAAGCTTTGTTCCCCAAAGTGAAAACATCACTACATGTGGCACCAACTGGCTGTGAGCTGCTCCATTCAGATTCCTTCTCTCTCCCTCCTGAGGTTGTCTCAGCCCCCTCAATTTGATGCATTCATACATTGATTTGGTTAATCTGCAGTTCGATATGTTGTTTAATCAAACTTACTACCAACATAAGAATGGTACGTTCTTTTTTTTTTTTGTTCGAAATTTTAGATAAAAGCATCACTTTGCTAAACTGGCTGCCATATTTCCATCAGTTTTGTTCATTTGCAGGTTTCCTGTGGGACACAGACACTGATAAAAAATCTCTGGAAAATAGAGAAAACTCTAGAAGATAGAGAATCGATTGAATTGATCTCCAGATTAAAACTGAGGTATAAAACTATTACTGTCTAATTTTCTAATTGTTTAATTAATTGGGTCTACTTTGAGGTCCTGGCGTGTTGCATATAGTTTAATTGTTTTTTGCTTCTTCTGCTGAATTCTGTTTTCCATGAAGATACAGAGTTATGCAGTAATTTGACATGATGGAAAATTATGCACATCATAGCATGTTTGTGCTTATAAAATTTCGTATTAAATATTAATAATCTAAAAAACACTCTGTTATTGGAAAATGCCTTCCCATTTGGAGAGCATGTGTTTACCTCTTAGATTTCAGATTGTGGTCTGTATGCTAAAGTTGAAAAGAAAATGTTGCTCACATAAAACAATCGAAGGTTCTAGGCACGAAGGGTACGTGCTAATGCGCGTGTTCTTCTATCGTCGACAAGATAAAAGTGAATGCAAGCTTCTCCATAGCTGAGATTTGGGAAGGCTACTTCAACAAGACTTTTGGATGATTCAGCATGATGATTGGATCTTCACTAGACAGGTTTGTTTCAATCTAGGAAGGATCACGTCCATACATCCTGCGGGTAATACTATATTTTTATAAATACTCCATGCTCAAATCATCACATGGTTTAAATCAATATAGCACAATTTTGTCAGATTTAACCTTATGCAATGCTCCTAATGTTAAGCAAACCAGAGTGGCCAATGTCATCAGTGTTGTCTCTGGAGTTTTAATTGTGTCTCCACTCTCCGGCTCTGTTATACCTTGATATTGAAAAACCAAATGAATCCTCCAAAAAGGAATGTGAGCCATTTACCTCCACCTAATTTCGATCCAAGTGCCTCTGTATGCTAAGTTCCTCCTATTGGCTACAATAGAAAGTGAGTTGGAAAAAACACTTTGGAACTACTTCTAATGGAAATAAACCTTGAGTAATTATGTTTAGAAACCATCCAAAAGATGAAACGATTGAAACTATACAGTAATTTGCAATTTAGGTCTTGTATTGTTTTATGGCTTTTCAAATAGTTATGGAAAGAGCTAAAAAACTATGTTAATGTTGTGTTTTTGATTGCTTTCAGCATAAATCATATAGCATGAAAGTTGGCAGGCACAGTGGCTCCTCGGTGGCAAGAAATCTACTGTGTTCCGACCTGGATCATTTAGCTTCTAGTGGGACCTGTACAATTAGCTTCTAATAAAATGCACCGGTCTTCATTGTATTCCTACTTTTTTTTAAACGTACATTGTATTCATACTATGGTAATCAATTACCTCATACACTTATAAATTCAGCCGCGCGCATGGGCGCGCGCAAATTACTAGTGATTCAAGAGGGTAAGACGGTGAGAGCAACTCCAAGAGTCTCTTTAAATTGGACTCTCTATTTCACTCTCTATCTGATTTTGTAGAAATCTTTCTATATTAAGTTGCTCATTCCAAGAGACCCTCTTTTTCCACTCTCTAAATCCCTACAGTTCTTAACGGGTCTTACATGTCATATGTGAGCCATATCTGTCATCCACTGTTTCTTTCCCATGTATCGTTATCTCCTTTCTCGGTCTCTTAGGCGCTCGTCGTTCCTCTCGTGTCTCCGGTGTCGTGCGCCCGTGTCTCCGACGTCGCTCGCCCCTACCCCGGCACCGCCCAACTCTGTCCCTGCCGCTGCCCGCCCCTGCGCCTGCCGCCGCTAGCACCCCAGCCGCTTCTCTCGCTTGCCCTTGCGCCCCTACCGCTCGCTCGCTCGCCCCCGAGCCGAGCAAGCTCCGCCGCCGCCCAAAATTCCCGGTCGTCCCTCCACCAAAATCAAATCACACGCACTCAAGACTCCCTCGCCTCCCAGCCCGATCCCAAGCCACTTCGCACCGCCGGTCATGGCCCCTAGCCTCGGGAATCGTGGATCTTGTGGCCACCATTGCCGCCGGTCAAGCTCGACTTCGTCGCGGATGGTGAGCCTCTTTTGCCCATGCATGTGACAGTTCCTCGGGAGGGCGTGCAGGAGGCGAAATCGGCGCGAGAGGAAGGAGATGGAGAGGTGGGCTCGCTCGGAATATATGCCGAAGGGAGAGAAGGGGATAGCGAGCACGATGGAGAAGCGAGCAGGAAAGCTTGTCTGTTGGATTGAAATTTTATCATCTTTTTTCATTTTTTACATAGCAGGATGGATTTACCTAGTCTGTTGGAGTTGCTCTAAACTCGTCTCGCAGTATCAAAATTGTTATAAAACCTGAAGTTTGAAACAGGTGCATTCCATCTGTTATTATAACGATTCCATCAGCTTAACTGTGTAGAACATGACTAATAAATGGATTAATTGAAGGTGGATTATTTGTTTTGCATAGATCTATATGTACGAGTGTACATAGTATTATTTGGTTTAGATGACACTTGCACTCTGCATCTTTTGCACGTATATTGCATGTCTTTTCAAGTAATATAATGCATGATTGAGCATAGCATTGTTTGGTTTATATATTGTATGAGTGTACTCTCTCACTCACTTGCATCTCGGGTGTTGTTTATTGTGTTGTAAAGCATCCTACACTACTCCCTCTGTCCCAGATTAACTGCACTTCTACGGTCAAAAAAAATCACACAATAAACGCACAATACTGTCTCATCAGTTGCAAAGTTCCAAAGCACCAGTATGCGTAGCCATCGCCAGCCTGAAGGAAAGACTACGGCGCTCTCGTTTGTTCTCGTTTCTTCCCCGTCCTATTTTTCCACAGTGGCAATTTTGTCATTTTAGTTTTCCTTTGGTTGCCGTGTTAGAATTTAGAAGTGCAAATATTATGGGAGGGAGAGAGAGTATGCTTACACTTGCATCTCGTCTGCTAATTGTATACTATTATGCTTTAGATAATAGGAACTGATTGCTCCCCCCGTGCAAGATGACCACCAAAAGCGAGCGTCTGAAGCTTACCTCTAATGAAAAACGAGGCAATTGTTATGGATAATTCAAGCCCGACGAACCTAAGGATCAAAAATCTTCAGAGAAGAAGTTGGCAATTGTCTTTTTATGAAGATACCCTCTCCCTGGGAGATGGAAGATCATTTTCAAAGAGGAGTCTGCTTCAATCATTCTTCAAGCAAAATCCTCTATGAAATTAGAGTTAGAATAGTGGTTTTGTAATTTCTCTTAATTATCTCTTGGTTTAGTTAGGGTTTGTTCTTTAGGCCTTGGGCCTTGTACCATGTATATATCTTTTTTAATCAATAAAAAATACTGGTAGGGGCCTCCTTGTTTCGGTTAAAGAAAAAACGAGGCAATTTTATTTCCAACTAATTCCTCTAACATCATGCTTGGCAAATTGAGTCTTAGACTATTAAAATCAAATTTACCAAGCTAGTGCTTGCTTGATTACTAAGACGGGATCCGTACTCATCTATGAAGTCTAATTCGTCTATGATTTGACAAAATGACGATGCCATAAACATGTACTGATAATTTCATTATTAGACTAATAGCTCAAAACTTATCTACAGTAGGCGGTATGCGCTTGCACTCGTAGTGAGCGCTAAGAATGCGCACTTGAGCAGCACACATAAATGGGCCTCTATCTTTGTTTTAGTCCCTCAAGTGGAAAAAACAACTCCAGCCGGGCCTCTAAATAGGCTGCCATTTTGTAGAGGTCTCTAAAATTTGGTCTAGATAGGCTGGAGTATGGAGAAAATTTCAAGCCCTCAAACTTTTTTAGCCCAAATACAAAATAGGAGCTCATATTTAGTTACGGGGACTGGAGCTGCTCTTACTGTCCGCAAATAGACGCTCGGTAGAATGATCACAATTTGCCAACAATGGGCACTCGGAAAATGAGCAAATCCACTCTTGGGCCGAATGTATGATGCCGATGTGCTTGCCATGGACAACCTTGGTACGAACACGAGTGTGAAAAAACAAAATCTAACTTCCTTCATTACAAATCGCTAATTGTACAACAAAAACACCGGTCCCAGTAGATTAAAACCAGAAATACATTACACAGATACACAACAGTGGAAGGAACAGCAAAAAGAACAAGAAAAATGAACTGTTCAGCAAAATGAACATGGGGGCAGTTACTCGCCCCACCCCCAAGTCAAAACCGAGTCACACACACTCGCCCACTTGACTCTGCCTGCCTACCCCCCGCTCTAGCGTGAATTCCCATCGCTACCCTCGGCCGCCGCCGCCGCGTCGCTTCCGGCGGCCGTCCTGTGATCCCCCGTCTCCTCCGTCACCTGAGGATCCGCGCGCCGCCGGGAGGCCTTCATCAGGTGGAAGGCGACGAGCTCCGCGGCGGCGCCGGGGTTGAAGGACCCGAACTTGGGCGTGGTCTGCGCGCTGGAGAATCCCCGCGCGTGGAACGAGAAGGACTCCCCTCCTCCCTCGTCCCATCCGCCCGCGGGCTCGGGCTCGTCGTCCCTGCTCGCGGCCTCCGCCGCCGCCGCCGTCGCCGCGGCGGCCGCGGCCGCGACCTCCGCGGCGCGGGGCACGCTCTCGAGCGCCGTGATGCGCGCGCGCGCCCGCCGCCGCTTGGGCTCCGGCCGGTCCTCCCCGCCCTGCTGCTGCTGCTCGTCGTCGTCGCCGCGGCCCGCCGCCGCGCGCTTCTCGGGCGCCTGCGCGGGCGCCTCCGCCGCCTCCCCGGCCCGCGGCAGCGGGGGCGAGGGCCCCCCGTCCGCTGCCTCCGCCGCCATTCGCGCGCGCCCCCGGCCGGCTCCGGATCGGGGGGATTTCCGGGACCGGTGGGAGGGACGGGACGGGGGGGCTCCGATCTGCGCGGCCGCGGTGTCGCTGGCTGGCTTGGGTGGCGAGTGGGGGCCGGTCAGATGGGTGGTGACACACTCACATGGCCTCTCGATCCGGGCAGGGGCGGGCTGGCGTCACGCGCGCACAAGCGAGCAACCCGAGCGCGCTTGCCCGCCCGGCCTGACGCGCCCGCCGTGCGCTTTGCCCACCGCGCGTTGCCGCACCGCAGCGGGCGCCGTCCAGATCGCACGGGCCTCGCCGAGAAGGACGACGCCTTGCGAGCGACGTGAGATGGCCTCATGGCCTGCTGCTCCTGCAAGTTCCACGCCTGCAACCGCGGTCACTGGTGTGACACTGTTCAGAGCTTCAGAGGTGGCGTGCTTGTCCTTGCAAGTTGCACCAGACTACCAGAGCGAAGCGCTCGTATCTGGTGGAGGTGTTCCAGTTGGCTACGCTTGAACAGTAAGTCAGTGACACCGGACCGGAGGTAGGCGCAGGTTTGGCAGCCGAACACGTTGGCCTGCTGCCTTCTGGGAGGGGAATGGGAACGAGAGTCGAGAGTTTCCATTTCGGGGCTTCGACTCAATGAAGGCCTTTGCATGGGCCCAGCAAAACCTAAAGTTTGCATTTAGTAGGGGACTACTGGGCCAGGTTTCCATAGCTGCTACCAAAAGAACCGGCCTTTATTTGGGCTGATTCAATGTTAAATTAGGCTTGATTTGGGCCGAACTAGTTGTCCCTTCAAATGCATTTCCTAGAACTGTTCTGTTTGTTGTTGTACAGTACTCCGTATGTAGTTGTCGACTTGTCGTGCATGCCAATCCGTTCAGTTTCTTACACACTGTCTCTGCTACTGCAGTCGTCCAAACGTGTCTCTCATCACTTGTAGGGTCCAAACGTGTCTCTCATCACTTATACGTTATGTTTAGATGTTGAAAAAGGGTGAAAAGTATAAAAAATACTATTTTTATAGAAGCGTCCACAAAGATACTAGAAATTAACTGACACAGTTATCTAGGTGGATAATTTTTCGTGAAAAGGAAACGCTTTTCCGCGAACTAAACAGGGCCATAACTGGTCATCATAAAGTATGTTACCATGTACTGGCAACTCAAACTGTCTTTACACGTGTGCCCAAAATTAGGGGTGAAAGTGATGAGGATAATTTCCGCATCTGATCCGCTCCGAATCCGAATTTTGTAGATATGGAGAAGCATTTTTTATATCCGTGCGGATATGGATAGTCCGAATCCGATTGCGTGTGGATGCGGAGTAGGACATGGTTTAAGCAAAATCCGATGGATATGGATTATCCGATAATTGAATGCGGATTATCCGAGACTTATAATAGGATATCCGACTAATCTAATGAGCCCATCATGTCACCACACTACAAATCAAGCTCAGCTCAAGTAACGAGACACCCGTAAACTTTTTTCGTGCTACGTTACTAAATTATAATTTGGTTTAGAAATTATTAGTCACTTAAAAACTACATGTAAGCATATATTATCCGACTATATTAATTCGCATCCGCTCCGGAACCATACCAGTTCCGACATTCGAAAAAATCCGCATCTATAACCGCATCCGTAAGATATCCGCTCCGCTCTATACCCGACAAAAAAATATGGATGAGGATGTGGAAAAGATATTATCCGCTCCAATCCGATCCGCTTTCATTCCTACCCAAAATCATCATGCCCATCCCTGCTGCAGAACCAGCCATTGCTATCGGATGCGAGCTTTGCTGCTTGTGCTTTTACTCGCTTCCCGTTTACGTTTACCCTTCCTTGCAAGAATACAATCCTAGTGCCCTCGACGTGAACATGCTAGCTGCAGTTGACAATACCCATCGCCCGATGCTTGCTGCCGGCTTGTGCCTTCCAGCACTTCCGGTGCAGACAAGCTAAGCCAAGCCTGACGAAGTGACGAGCACCAACGTAGTACCTTGTCGCGACAAATAGCCATCATTCCCAAATGCTTAAGCCTTTTTCATAAGATCTCCGAATAATCTCAAAAGTACGACGAAAAAGAAAATAAAAAGGGGAGGAGACATCAGCTGAAACTAGAAAAGGCGAAGCCAGTGCGCCAAGCTTACTGACCGTCTACGTGTGCGGCGGAGATCGCCTCACGTTTCGGCTCCAGGCCGATCGCGCCCCACAAAATCCATCTACCTTCGGCCATAGCGACACGTGTCCCCCGGCCAATCCCGGCGCGGCACGTACCCCGCAGATATTTTTTCCAGCCACCGGGCCCTTCCAGCGCCCGCCGTCGCCACACGTGTCGCCCCCGCGCGCCAGGCCACCCCGCGGGAAGCAACCCGAAGCCGATCCCCGGAAAGATGCCGCCGGAAATAATTGGGAAACCGGCGGCCCCCGCGGACCCCAAGCCGAGCGCGCCGGCAAGCGGGACACGCGTCCTCCACCGAGCGCCGCGCCGGCACGTGGCGGGCGCACAGCACGGGTATGCGGTATGCCCGCCGGTGCCGGGACGCGTGTCCGGTCGCATTCCCGTCGGCCGTCGCCGAGGTCCGGTTTGACGGGCTCCGCCCCCCGGTTGCGTGCGTGCTGCCCGAGCGTTGAACTCGGCTCGCTAGGGATATTTGCGAACGCTGTGTGTTGCGTGCCGGCGTGGCGGCGTCAGTTCGCAGACGCAACGATGGCTGCGCTGCGACCACTCGGACTGGTCGTGGTCGCCTCCCGCCTGGTCGGTTCAGGATCGGGACGCCGGGTGACTGTTCCAGAACCTTTTCGCCTCGTCCTGTTCACAGTTGAGTGAGAAGGGCACGAGTGGCATCCCCGTCGCCGTCAAGCGACAATCGCACACAGGGATCACTGGATCAGCGCGTCACATTGCAGATATTTAGCCGGGGAAAGTGCGGGGCTGACAACTCTAATCCGCACCGAGTCCCGCACCTAATCTGCTAGTAGTACAAGCGTTTTACCGCCGGGGAGCGTTCCACTTGTCGCCCGCGCGCCGCGACACGGCGGCACGGCCGGGGGAATCGCGCACCTGAGCGCCGGGGACGCGGCGGCCGTATATAACCGGCTCCGCCCTCGGAAAATCCGCGGCAGCATATAATTGGCTACCGGCCGCCACCGACCGCGCGAGCGCCAGTCAGGCCACTCAGCGCTCACTAGTCAGTACTAGTCACCGGCCGGCGGTGACTGTGGCGTCGGGTGGGCTCGGCGCGCTGGCCGCGTGCGAGGTTGATGGGCGCGGCGGGATGGGCGAGAGGGGCCCGATCATGAGGCGCCTGAGCGGGGCGTCCAACGGCGGCAGCGGCGGCGGCTCCGGCGCCGCCTCCGGGCATTGGGAAAGCGGCGGCAATGCGGCGCGGGTCCGGGGCTTGAACGCGGGGATCATGGACGAGAAGGTCCTCGAGCTGGTGTTCCGGGCGCTCAACTGGGACCCGCAGTCGCTCTGCGTGGTGGCGCGTGTCAGCCGGCGCCTCCGCGCGGTCGCCGAGCGCGTCCTCTGGCGCGAGCTCTGCGTCTCCCGGGCGCCACGCATGGTGGCGGCGCTGACGGGCGGCGCGCCGGCCTCGGCCCCCGCCGCGGGGCGCATCGGCGGCGGGTGGCCGGCTCTGGCCAAGCTTCTCCTCTTCTGCTGCGGCGCGGCGGGGGCCTCCGTCCCGGGCCACTTCGCGCCCGTGTCACGCTTCTCCAAGACCTCCGGCCGGAGCTTCCTGTCGCGTCGGTGCGCGGGTGACCTGCTCTACGTGTCGGACCCGTGCGAGCACGCCGTGCCGGGTGGTGGGGGCGACGCCGCCGGCGCCGGCGAGGACGTGGGCGCCTACCGCGGCGTGTTCCGCGGGTTCATGCGGTCGAGGACGCGCGCGTGGCTGGTGGGGCACCGCGCCGCGCTGGAGCCGCGGGTGCGCTGCCCGTACTGCGGCGCGCGGGTGTGGAGCATGACGGCGGCCGGGCTCGCGCCGCGGAGCGCGTCGCGGAGGCTCGGCGCCAACGAGGGAAGGCTCGAGTACTTCGTCTGCGTCAGCGGCCACCTCCACGGAAGCTGCTGGCTCGCGCGCCTCTCCGACAGCGAGGGCGCCGGGGCGGACGGTGGGTCAGACGGCGGCGACGACGTGTCCGCCGATGAGGACGACGACGTCGGGCTGTGAGGACTTGACGGAGGACGGCAGCGGCGGATTCGATGTGTACAGAGAGTCTAGTTAGCCTCAGCCTAGCATTTCTCCCTCTGTTTTTTTCCCCTTCAATTGATCTTGTAAATGCGGCGGCATGTAGCCCAGCGCTGTTGCATTGCATCGCTGTGGTGTTGCCTGACGCAGGTGCGGCGCGCAGCGTGGTCTGCTCGGTGTTTCACACGGGGCCGTGACAGAAATGTTAAACAACCGGTGGCCGTGACAGAAATGTTAAACAACCGGTGGCGGACTTTGTCTGCGTGCAAATGCAATTGCTCTCCCTGTAATTGTTTTCGAGACTACCGATCTGACCTCGCCGCCGTGCTGCATTGTTGCGTCTCTAAGGCTGGCGCTGGCGAAGCTCGCCAGACCGTGCCCATCCCGGCGTGTCCATTACTAAGGTTTTAGCCCATGTTTAGTTTCGACCCGAAATCTTTTCAACCATCATGTCAAAAGAAAATCTTTTATACAGGGAGTATTAAACATAGATGAAAAAGGTGAAAAGTTACATGGATAGACTGTAAATCGCGAAACGAATCTAATGAGACTACTTAATCCATGATTTGCAACAGTAATGCTACAGTACCATCCGCTAATTATGGATTAATTACCCTCTAATTACCATCGTTAGATTCGTCTCAAGATTTTTAACATATCCATATAACTTTCCACATTTTTGTCTACATTTACTACTCTTAAATCGATAAAATCAAAATCCGAAATTTTTTGAACTAAACACGGCCTTAGCCCTTTGCCGCCGAATGGTCCCGTCCGGCCATGACACACACGAGGGACGAGGCTTTCCCCGTTTACCTGCGGCGGTGACGGACTGACGGATCACGGGATGGGAGGCTCCTGGCCTTGGATGGAGGTCCCGCGGCTGCGATCTCGTATTCCTACGTATTCGTGCGAAATACACCAAGCCACCGTACGATGTAGATGGCGATCGTCGCTGCACATCTCTTGACTTTTTCACGAGGGATTTGTGAATGGCTTGCGGGGACAAAAATATACAGGGAGTTGGTGCCTCTGTCCATGAGCCGAACGGGGATCGCAGATATATTTGTTCATAAAAAAAGGAATATCGTAATCGTGCGGACAGCTCTTTTAATAAACACAATATACATGTACAGTATACTTCAATACAGAGTGAGAATCCTGGTGACCTCTTAAAAAAAAAATCCTGGTGACCAGGTACGCGCAGGATCATGAAGGCACGGCACCATACTACCAGTGCAGTAAAGCTGATATGGCTGTTTCGGCCCTGTTTAGATGGTTTCGCGAAATTTTTTCGAGTACGTCGGGCACACATTTGAAGTATTAAATATAGACTAATTACAAAACTAATTACAGATTCCGTCAGTAAATCGCAAGACGAACCTAACGAGTCTAATTAATCCGTAATAAGTACATCTTTACTGTAGCAATTTATTGTCTAATCACGACCTAACTAGGCTCATTAGATTCGTCTCGCGAAGTACACTCCATCCATATAATGGGTTATTTTTTTCGACTACATTTGATATGCCATGCATGTGAGGGAACATACTCGAAAAAAATTTCGTGAAACATCTAAACAGGGCCGAAATTGCGCAACTCAATAGGTGACTGATGTCTTGATTGCAAGACTGAGAACGGCCTAAGCTTGGTTCTTTTTTTTTTTCCGAAAAATTGAGCTTGGCTTAGTTAACACTTAACCAAAAGGCCCACCCCGACGAGGAGGGGCATGTTGGTCGTTGCCTTGTGTCTGAAGCGATAACCCCACTAGCTCTACATGGTCCTCTTTCAATGCGTGCATCAACGAGGAACGACAAAAATGAGAAAGTGACTTGCGCAGTGCCGCAACCACAGAGCAAAGCAATCTGATCAATTCTAACAAGCATTGGGCTCTGAAAGCAAGAAACAAGGGCCCAAATCCAAAGACCGTTTGCTAAATCAGCAAAACTCCAGCTCTTCTTTTTATTCCTAAGCGCTCACACGAAATCCCCACATTCTGAAATCAACGTAGAAAAATCACCAAGAGCACAGTTCTTGATCCCGCCGAGAGAGAGAGAGAAGAACAAAGAGCCCAATTGCAACGGAACTTTTCACCTGATCAATTCTAACAAGCATTGGGCTCTGAAAGCAAGAAACAAGGGCCCAAATCCAAAGACCGTTTGCTAAATCAGCAAAACTCCAGCTCTTCTTTTATTCCTAAGCGCTCACACGAAATCCCCACATTCTGAAATCAACGTAGAAAAATCACCAAGAGCACAGTTCTTGATCCCGCCGAGAGAGAGAGAGAAGAACAAAGAGCCCAATTGCAACGGAACTTTTCACCACTATCACTTCTTCCTACTACCTAAAAAAAACAATATCACTTTCCAGATCTAACAAACATTAATTGAGCTACCAATGCAAACCCAAACAGACAAATTGAACAGCTCAAGTGAGTGTCCAGGATAAACAACTCTACAAGCAATAGACTATCTTAAGCCGAGCAACTAAATACAGCTGACAAAAACTCAAAACCAAACAAAGAAAGATAAAAGATGCAAGTACGAGACCAACCTTGCTGTCACTGGATTTGAAGCAACTGTGATTCTAGGCTACACTTGTGAGGAGGAATCAATCACTCTGCACCCAATTTCAGCTTTGGATTGAAAGCTTAAGCTGTTGAAACTACGCAACAGGGGGTACCACAAAGCAATCAGGACATGCAGGGACCAAACGTATGTCCATATCATGTTCACCAACCAAGTTAGTTCTATCATCTGTGGGCCAAAATGCAATTGAAATGATTTACAATGCTGATCTCAACAAGCAAACGAAATTAATGAGCTATGATCTCTATTCTCCAACATAATTCTATCAAACAGCAGGCAATATTAATGAATCATGATCCCCAACCCTATGACGAATCTGAATGGCATGCTGCAGCAACTTGGTGAGGCTAACTGTTGGTATGTCTGGAGCAAACCTTCTTAAAGGCTAAAGCTTAGTATAAGTACAGTAGTCCTACCAACCTATCTATGCCTGCATTGCAAGTTGGTAAGATTTAACATGCATACGAAAACAAACACAGTAGTACTATAACCCTAACCATCTGCGTTGCATAGAGATGTGTAGACTGTATAATGCACCTTAAATCTGAAGAAGGGGGGGGGGGGGGGGGGGGGGGGGGGGCCTAACAATACTTACCGTCAGTAAAAAAGATCCATACAACCCCCCAAATCACAAAATTTCACCAGAGGCATATGCTTTGTGTAGATTACAGTAAGCTCATTATATATAGAAAATAACCGCCAAATTACCAATCTGCAGAAGTACATCTTTAGTCCCTAAGCTACTAGAACAAATAAATTTAGGCAATGGGCAAGAGATGGGTAGCAAGGCATGCCTTTCTGTGGAACAAAACAGCTAAATAAATAACAGGGTAAAACTCTCAGGAAGCAGGTCCATATTTCTCCTAATGCAACAAATACTTCTGATTTGCTCTTCATATCCAACTAAAGTTAAAGAAGTGCAAGAAACTGCCATACACCTCCTTGAAAGCAACCGTAGACCACAATACAGTCTTTGCACTAGATCCCCTGCACAATATACCAACATGCTCAGAACGCAACATAACAGAGCAGAACAACAAAATCAGGAGATTTTATTAGTTTTGAACTAGCAGTAACACATTCAGGCAACAAATTTTTGTAGCATTCGATTTCATTAGTTGCAACTAAAAATATGTGTTTAATTTCCCATGGTCCACAATGCAAGATTGAAGTTTGGTTGCAACAAAAGGATCTCATACATATAATTTGCTCGATGGGAAAATCACATCTTTCTCGATATGAACTCTTCTACCACATTTCAAGCTAAGAACAAATACTTCTTTCAAATGTAATTGACAATGATGACATGAATGGATCTAGGAACCAACCAATATGGGGGAAGCCAGTATCAGATCTGGCACTCTAAGCCTGGTTGTCGCTCTTGCGATCACCGTGCCCATCGCGCTCCTGCAACAGCGAACCAGCCTCCTCGTCAGCCTGCGCGGCCTTCTTCTGCGCCTCCTTGGCCTTGAGCGCTTGCAGCTTGACATGGTTGTAGTAGGCCACCCCAAGGAATGCGATCCCATAGCCGAACAGGTTGATCGGGGTGACTGTATCCCGGATCACCGACCATGAGAAGGCAATCAGCAGCCAGTCCTTGACTACTCCGGCGACGTTCATGGTCAGCGCGGAGGTCTTGCCGACGAGCAGGAAGACAGCAAGGTTGAGCGCGAAGGCGCAGAGCGAGTTGGTCCCGAAGATGAAGAAATCTGGCTGGAAAGTGCCGACGGCGCGCAGCCTGGGCAGCTCGACGAAAGCCCATGGCACGACGAGGAAGCAGAGGCAGCACGGCGCGACGTAGTAGAGCGAGGTGATGGGGTTGAGCGAGATGCCCTTGGATGTAAGAAGGATCTGGATGAGCACGAGGCGCGTGGCCTCGAAGGCGACTGCGGCGAGCTGCAGCGCGACGCCGCGCAGGTCGAAGCGCGCTTCGCCGTAGGCGGCGATGGCGACGCCGAAGGAGATGGAGAGCATGTTGAGCATGGAGGATGACCGGAAGGTCTCCTTCTTGAAGAGCACCCCGATGGAGTAGACGGCGACGGGCATGAGCGCCTTGAGCATCTGGATGAAGGACACGGACAGGTAGATGTACGCGGAGTTGGAGAACCAGAGGGACATGGCGTAGAGCGCGCCGATGGGGATGACGGAGGAGGTGTAGAGCTGCGGTGTCATGGCGGGGGAGGTGGGGAGGTCGACGACGCGGAGGACGCGGACGAGCGCGACGGCGAGGGAGGAGCAGAAGGCCATGTGCACCATGGTGAGCGAGATGGGGAAGGGCCAGTTGTACATCTTGGGGTCGAGGATGTACTTGTTGTAGACGATGACGGAGAAGGAGAGGAAGATCCACACCGCGACGTAGCAGTAGGAGAGGAGCACCTTCCGGAGCACCGACTCCGACATGCCGCCGGCGCCACCGCCGCCGCCGTCCCGCCCCATGCCGCCGCCCTGCTGGTCCTCGCACGCGGTGGTGGTGGAGGAGTGGCAGCAGGAGGAGGTGGAGGTGGTGGTAGCGGCGGCGGATCTAGATCCGGAGGCGGGGAGGGTTGTGAAAGCGCGGCGCGAGGGGGCGAGGAGGGTGCTGGAGCCTGGAGGAGTAGGCGGATCTGAGGATTTGGGGAAGAGGCGGGTGATGGGCCGGGGGGTTTAGGTGGGGGAGCCGTGGACTGGGCGCGGTGGCCACGTGGAAAATCGTCTCGTGTTCGCATGTTCGGTGGGGGATGTTTACTTCTCTTGCCTCTTTTTTTAACGAGGAAAAGAGCGATTTAGGACTTGGTTTGTGTTCAAATTGTAGTGGAGGGCTTTGACTTGTCTTTAGTTTGTTTTTGCATCTTTTTCATCAGACAGAGTATGAATTTCTGGTGGGTGGGTTGACATCGTGCTACTGTAGGTTGTGCCCAAGTGCTTCGTAAGTGGCTGACCAATTCCAAATTCGGCAGGTTTAGATTTTATGGATTAAAGAAACGCTGTAAACTGTAAATTTGCCCCCACTTTAAATCACAGGGCTTATCAGTTTATCACAAATTGCAAAAATGCTACTGTCAAACACTGTCATTCAAGTGCAATCTTGCGACAAACAACCTTTTTTCCGAAAATATTATTGTGTAGATTAGTGATTGAGCATATATCAATTTCTGCCAAAAACCACCTTACTGGCTTTATGAAAATAAATGGCAGGGTGTAAAAACTTGATGTTATTGTATAGATTAATGATTGAGCATGTATCAATTTCCTGCCAAAAACCACCTTACTGACTTCATGAAAATAAATGGCAGGGTGTAAAAATTTTGATGCTATTGTATGGATTAGTGATTGAGCATATATCAATTTCCTGCCAAAAACTACCTTACTGGCTTCACGAAAATAATAGGCAGGGTGTAAAAAAATTGCTCAGGTTTCAGTAGACCCACTGCTCAGAAAGATCAATAGATCATGGTATGTTGCCCAGAGGACCTACGGCGTGACTTCATTCTATCTAGTACACGTATGCTTACAAAAAAGAAGGCATTCACATACGTCTCAGGATTTCCAAGGGAGGACAAAAGGACCTGCTCAATTGCTCATACGGGTGTTAAAGAAAAGATCCTTCTTCTGTCAGTCAGTCGAGGTGGTGTAAGCTGGTGCCAAAGGGAAAATGGAAATAGGAGTACAAGTGTCATCTCTTTTTGCTGCTGGGTTTGATGAGGGGTAGCTTGTGCGCGTCTACTGTCTAGTGACCGTGACAGGCCAGGCCTCGAAAGGCTTACACATGCGCTCACCTTCTTTTGGACCATACCATGTCGCGTGCGCACAGGTTAGAACAGGTCTGGCCCGCTGGCCCAGTCGTGCCCAAGGAAAACGATGGTAAAGAAAATTTCTTGCTTCTTGTTATATGATATGACACTGCGTTCATTTTTTTTTTTTTTGTATAAAGAAGAAAGAAATTTTCCTGCTCCGTGTTCGTGGTAGCACAACGACGAGCTCTGACCGCCAGCGCGCCCTCTCGGACTGCAGGGTCTCGGCTCACAGCAACGGGGTCGCATTCAAAGATCGAGCAGGAGGGCAATGACGCGTCTGTCAGTCGGTGGATCTCTGCTTATTCTAGTGCAATTTCCCCTCTTGTTTTTTTTTTTGGCACTGATTAGCTTCGAATATGAATGCCCGGACTGCAAATTGTGCTGGCTTGGATGCATTAGGCGACTTGTTCGCAATAGCGACATCAACCAGTCGTAGTAGTATCAATAATTGGAGAAAAAAGAAACCTAACAAGTCGTATCAACTGACCTAACTATAGGAGATAAAAGGCCGTGTACCCGTGCCACCGCGTGTACTACAGCGTCAAGCTCCCTAGTCAGACCTTTTCCTTGCCCGTAGAAACCGAAACTTCGTTCCTGTCACGAGTACAAAAAAGGAAACTCCATCACTCGCTCTGCTCTCGAGTGCTAGACCTAAAGCTCCATCATCGTGTCGGATGCGCAAAGAGGGGGAGTCCGGGAATAATGGAAAGGAGGAGGCCGCACGCGACGACACCAGCAGAACTTTGCGCACCGGCGGCCCGGATTCCTGCCGTGGAGCCGTCACGTTCCGCGGGACCATCCATATCCTGATACTATCCTCCTCCCCGCGAGCGAGCATCCGGGCAAAGGGGAAAACAAGAAATGCAGCGCTTTGCTTTGACACGTTCCGTTCCGTCCGAGGAAAAAGCACGCCCGCGCCGTGCGGCCATACTCGCCGCCGGATATTCTGGTTCTGGGCGGAGACCGACCCGCCAACTCCCCCCCGCGCCCGCCGGCCCGCTAGCTCGCTCACCTAAAAACCACGGCGTGCACCAGGCCACCAGCTCCCGCACAAAAAAAAAGTCGTCGCGTCACGTCACCGGCGGCGGCCGCGCGCCCCGCTGCTACTGTGTTGCAGTGTTGCACCGTGACCGGTGCCGTCGGGGCAGCGATCCGCCCCGCAAATCCAAGAGGAGAACGCCGGCGGCCGCCGATGCTGCTGCGGCAAACGCGGCAGGGACGACGACCGCGTCAAAACGGCTCTGCTTCGAGTCCTACCGTGCCGGACCAAGGGCCAACGGCAGGATAGGAAGAGGTTGGTTGACCGCTCGCTCATCGTGCGCGCGGCCGGAAGCGACCGGACAGGTCACCCCATCTCCGGGGGAGAGAGACGTGCCCGTGCGGCCGTGCCGGGCCGGAAATTAGTGGCGGATTAGTTGGGTGCGGTGGGTTCGGTGGAGTGGCCCGGTCATGGGGAGCGTGACTCGCTGTCGCTGTCGCCGTTGCTTGCTCCGTGGTGGCGACGGCGTCCGCCGCACGCCGGAAATGTTTGGCGACTTTGACACGTCCGGTGCGGTGCGTGGATGGCTCATGGCTGCATGCGAGAGAGGGTAGGCGGTAGGCGGGCGTGGACCGGGCCGGCCCTCTCGGTGCGGTGCGGATGGGGGGACGTCGCGGCCAGTCTAGCCACCAGGCCTACCAGGCGGTTTTGATTTTCTAGCGCCTGATCCTCTGATGATGGTTTGTGCTCGAGCGTTCGTTTCGTGCCTTCGCGGTGGCACTCGACGCCAGAGTTATACAGACCCGGACGTCGCAACGCACCGTATGGGCGGCAGTGGAACTGTTTACATGGCGGCCATCGAATCCCAACTATAGATGGCCATTCGGGCCGCCCGGCCCGGCCCTGGCACGGGCCCGCCCTGGCCCGCTCTTTGACGGGCCGTGCCTGGCCCGGCCCTATGTCCCTACGGGCCGTGCCGGGCGCGCCCACGGGCTGGGGTGACGGCCCAAGCCCGGGCCCGTCGTGCCATTTCGGGCCGGGCCAGCCCGCCTTAGCCCGGCACTACACACCAGGCCGGGCCACCCACGGCCCATGAAGACAAATACACCTCTTTCAACTCAAAATTTCACAAGTCACATACATGATACATCACATTTGACATCTGCTATCACATACTTATCACAATTCACAGGTAGTCAGGTAGGCAACACAAATAACAAAAGATCACATAGTTATATTATGTGATAACAGAATTATAGAGTTGTTTTAACACTTGATCTATGTGATCAAGTGTTGGCTGCCTCATTAAAAACCTTCCTAGGTAAAACTCACCCTTGTGAGAAACCCTAGGAAGGGAAAAAGAGTACAGCCCAACTCTATAATTCAAGACTAGTGTTCAATTACATCACATTGTTCAAGTTCAAATACACATGATCACAAACAGAAATGCAAAAGAGTAAAGATAGTCTTTGCTGCCTTGCTGGTCTTTTGCCTTGCCTTCCCCAGATCACCAGATCACCTTCACTTCTGTTCTTCACTTCCCACTGGCATTGGCAGGGACTGAGGCAGTCCTAGCAAACAGAAAAAAGACATAAATCATGAAATTGAACAAGTACCTGAAAGCTGAAACTGAAAATATTGAACAAGTGACTACTTACTCTTTTGTAGCAGCTTCCCCTTCATCAGTTTCCATGATGCTGGAGTTAGCGGCTGTGGCGCTGGAGTTAGCGGGCCGCCACCGGGCCGGCCTGCTAACTCCGTGCCGGGCCGTGCCAGCCCACGGGCGGGGGGTGACGGCCCAAGCACGGGCACGGCCACCGGGCCGGGCCAGCACGGGCACGAAGAAGGTCGGGCCGGACCGTGCTTGGGCCGGGCCAAAATGGCCGTGCTCTGGGCGGGCCATTGGGCCGCGGGCTGCATGGCCAACTTTAATCCCAACCAAGACAGCTGTTCCTTTTTTCGTGTTTTCCGAGGGCACTGGACAGACGGTCGGTCTTTGGGCACGAGCAGCATGGGGATGCGGGCAAGAACGTCTCGGAATTTCTGAGCTGGGCTGCATCTGCACGGATCGAATCTTGGTTTTTTTTTTAAAGGACCTAGATCGAATTGGCACGATGATGATGCTTTGTGCTCGAAATCGGCACGCTGATGACCTAGATCCAGTGGCAAAAGAGCCCACCGGAGATGACAAACTCGAAAGGGTTCACAACCCAAGAGGCGTCGCGGGCCGACCACCAGAGGTTGATCCACCTCCTCCAAAGGCCCAAAGCAAAGAGTTTTTAAAAGAAAGATCGCTGCTATTTTTTTTTTCTTGAGGGCAAAGGAAGATCACTGCTGGCCACTGTGTACGGTGTACCTCTCCATCTTTCGTTGCCTGATCGCAGATACTCCCGCAGTCCCGCAGTGATGCTGTGTAGCGATTTCATGTAATCATGTCCGAACAGTAGTAGTTCAGGCTATTGTACCAGCATTTGCGCACTGTGATCTTTTCCTACAACTGCAGTACAGCACTGGTGCACACCAGTGTCCTCTATAAGCAGGTTTGTTTGGATCCAACAGCTCATTGCTAACTAGCTAGTTTTAGTTGACGTGAATCCAAACCAGCTAAATACTAACTTCTCAATTAGCTAACGGGTTAGTTCGATCGGTGCAACCAAACAGGCCGGACCTCCGGACCTTTAGCCAAATCACACGGACATGTGTGAACTCAACTCCCACATGCCCATATTCGATTCGACACACATGGCGCCAATTGGGCAAACCATACCCGACCGGCCCCGCGCTTCCTTCGCCGCACCACTTTGCTTCCTCGCAAAGCATCGCCGATGCGTCCGTCAACGGCGTAGTGCCGGCACCGCAGAATCCTTTTCGCTCCCGCCCGCGTCGTCCCGACGCCCAACCAGTCGCTTCGTGCGGGGTCCCCATCACCGTATTCGCATCGTCCGGCACACGGCGACCTTTAGCATTTCCTTCGCTCTGTTCCCGCGTGGCCGGCTATAAGACGCGTCCAGCCTCCGCTTCAGACCGCCGAGCAGTGTGAAGCGATATTCAGGGGTGGTAGCGACTAGGGAGTCCCACTAGCGGTAGCGTGGCCGGCGTCATCCGTCTCCGTCTCGACTCGCCGCGGTTTGGGCCTCGACCACCACCTCCCGCTCGAACCGCGATGGCCCAGGCACACGGCGGGCGCCCGGTGGGGATGGTGGGCGACGTCCGGGACGCGCCGGCGGGGCGCGAGAACGACCTCGAGGCCATCGAGCTCGCGCGCTTCGCCGTGGCCGAGCACAACAGCAAGACCGTAAGACACGTCAAACCACCTTCAAACCTCTGAGATCGATCGTTACACTCTCATGCCTGAGGTTTTTCCTTAATATAAAAAAAAAATACCGTTGTGCGCAGAACGCTATGCTGGAGTTCGAGAGGCTGGTGAAGGTGAGGCAGCAGGTGGTGGCCGGGATCATGCACCACTTCACCGTCGAGGTCAAGGAGGCCGGCGGCGCCAAGAAGCTGTACGAGGCCCGGGTGTGGGTCAAGCTCTGGGAGAACTTCAAGCAGCTCCAGACCTTCGAGCCCGTCGGGGACGCCGCGGCAGCCTGAGGTATACATACAGGACTTGTATTTTTTTTTTTTTTGGTTTACCCTCACATGTGTCCTAGCACAAAAAATACTAGAAGGGAACTACAGTGAGATAATTAAACCTTTGTAGACTGTAGTAGTACAAAAGCCAAGCACCAGTGTAAGTTTTCCTTGCTGACGACCATGTTTCAGGGAGAAGCTACCATCTTCCAGCGTGGTGTTTCTACCTGAAAGCTCGAGGGGCTGGAGCATAGCGATCGAAGAATTTAGCTTTCGGACATGAACACACCTCACTGGAGAAGTATTATATGATGAATAAACCAGCTTCTTACCAGATGTATCATATATTGACCTCTGTAATGGAACGCCCTGGAGGCTACATGAAACCTTTAACAACTTCTTGCATTTTTCATGCTATCGTTGCTTCCATTTTCACCACTCAGATATCTGCCTTTCAACAATTGCAGTAGCAAAAGATCGGATAGTCAGGTCAATCACATTACATCCATCAGTTGATACAAGAAATTTGTACCGACAGCTATCCAATTAGGCATAATAAGCATAACTAACATTGAACTGGGGAGCAACAGGAATGTACAACTGGCAAACCTGTCTGCCAAAACGCTAGCTGTAGAGCGAGCGAATCTAACTTAACTTTATAGCCGGGCGACTTTAACCTCTGGCATATTCTAAAACTACATCTGCAGCTTCGGCGGCTATTTTACACATGATACAAGAGGGTTGCTACAGAGTTAACCTACAACTATCCTGCTGTCCTACTTATCCACTTCTGGAGCTAAATGCAGAGCTAGTCTTCATTGTCATAATCCTCATCGTCGTCCAATTTATGGTTTGACGACAAGGCAAACTGGACTGGGTCCATGTCCATCTTGTTCATGTCAGGCAGGTTCCAACCACCCAGAAAGTCCTTGAATTTGCCTCCTTCCTTCAACCGCGGAACAGATGGTCCTGCAGTGGCTGCAACTGAACTAGTTGCTGGGGCAGTCAGTCCTAAATTGGCAGCAGCTGAACTAGTTGCTGGAGCAGTCAGTCCTAGATTGGCTGCAGCTGAACTAGTTGCAGGAGTTGATGACTGGGCTTGGGGCGGCACTGTAACATCATCATCTTCGTCAGCTGGATCTAAATTTAAGTCAATGTTCCTAATGGAAGCCCTGGCATTGCTCACTGGTGTAGCCTCCTTTGCTTCAGTTGCATCTGGGACCTCATCTGCTATCTCCACCTTTAGGCCAGCTGGCTTGCTAGATTGGTTCTCCACGAACTGTTCATGAGTTGTGACAACCTCCCTCCAAGCTCCACGTCCACCACGGCGACCTCTCCCACGACCCCTCCCACGGCCTCTGCCATTGCTAGTATGGCTTTCTGCCTCCTGCACACAAGCAACTAGGATCAGCAAAAAGAGCTCAAAACGTAGGGTCTAATAGAAGATGGGATTGTCATATTTGACAATATAAGTGAAATATCAAGGCCACATCAGAGGGAAATTACATTCTGACATAATAATTAAAGAGTGAAACACACTGTAGGTTCTTAAACTATTCCTGTATTTTCATTTAGGTCCATGAACTTTCAAAGTGATCACAGTGACATGTGGGTCATTTGGTTCATTGCAAGTGTGAATAAACCGCTGGACAAGTTAAAGGACCTAGATACTTTAATAGTTCATGGACCCAGATGAGAATGGGGGAATAGTTTAACGGGCTACTAATCTACTTAAAATGTTGGGCAAAATATTCCACTGTCTCTCCAAAGTTCTGCATAAGGCTCAGTTTGTCACTGAACTTTCAATCTGATCAATCCAGCCTTTAAACTTTCTTTTTTAGCTTAATTTGTCCTTGCTCTGACATAGCATACCTAGCTGTAATGCCTATCCCATGCTGGGCGTCCTTTCCTGAGTTATCTACCCTTGTTTTGATCCATTACTAAAGAAATTTATACAGCAACCTCTCTGGTGGGAGATTGTCGCAGCCATTTCTTTAGCACTTGAGCAAAACAAGGGTAAAGATATTTCACGTGTGATGACAGATGTTCAAGGTTGACTAGGCACTCAACGTGGGCATGCCACATTGGACCAAGGACAAGTTTGAGCCCCCAAAAGGTCAAGGGATTTGAATGATCAATTTGGAAGATTGGATGCAAAATTGAGCATCCAGCAAATCTTTAGAGATGTAATCGGCTATTTTGCCAAATAATAAGGAAAACACATGAGAACCGTGGAATATGCAACATCAACACAAAGTTGTGGACTAACATTTCTTGTCCTTTTTAATTCCTCCTCACTTCCATCTTCTTCAGCTTTCCTGATGACAATTTGACATTTGTTAACATTCTGCAGAACATGATTTGTACACATATATTAACAACATAATATGTCAAATTACCTTCTTTTACCAAGCTTATCATCAGCAATAGCATCAGATGCACCAGTGTCCGGAACTTTGCTGACTACTTCCCTCAAGAAATCATAAACATTGTACGTTTGTATGCACTGTTTCCTGAGTACATTAAGCAAAACACTTAATAATGAAGAAAATGATGAATCAACACCATGCAAAAATGATATTGCATTCAAGGAAATAAGTCATTGTTTATCTATTGACATATAATGCAACCTATACCAAACCACATGTTTATCTTTCCTTTTCCTCTTTGGAGACTAGGAACATTAAATACCTCTGTAATGAGAAAGAGTTTACAGGATTCAACAACACTATGATGGACCCTGAACTACACAGGTCATCAGGTAAACTCCCTGTTTAGCTTGGAATGGAATGCCTGTCTCTGTTGTGTAACATGGTTTGCCAATACCAATATATACAACTCCTAAACTTTATTGGCTAATTGTATTATAGCCTACAGCATAATAACATAAATACGAGAATGTTATCTTCTGGAAAGAGACACCTAGCTGTGATAACATGCAAGTTGACATAAATGTACGACGAAAAAACCCATAAAGTGGAAAGCAAATGAATGCTACTAAGATACAATGACAGGCGGGTAGGGTTATGCGCTACTACATGTCCTATAACTTGCCGTGTCCTCACTTCTCCATAGGTCAAAAAGAAAAAATATGCCAATACCATATGGCAAGAAGATAGATCAAGTGTACTTACAAATGGGAAGAACCAACAGTCTTGACCCCCTTTCGAATTGTAATATCATATGTCCTATCACATAAATCTTGCAGAAATAGCTCCAGCGCTTTGGCTGCAAATCATGGATATCGGCGACATGTACATTAGATTGACTTGAACAAAATGTGGAGTTGTGGACAATCCCAGAAGAAATTGTATTGATATAGAACAGACTGTAACAGATAAGCTCGTTGAAATGGCAAGACAAATGTGGAGTTACTTTGCCATAGTAACTTGCACACAAATTTCAACTAGCAGAGGAAGGGAAAGCAATAAATTAGACAGCTACCAAATGGAAATATGTACCAGAATTAAGCTTGTTGCTGTATTATTTTACTTCCTCAAAATAACATGCAGTAATGAATACTGTAATAACTATAGACTACAGTAGTATCGCATTTTTTTAGGCGAAGTAGTATTGCACTTCATTAAAACAACTCCGGATAACATGTACTCAAATATCCGCAAAAAAAAAGTACTTGATGTTTCCAAAGAGAATGCCTGACACTACATAAAAATATTTTGGCACCAGTGCCATAATCAGAACTTCAATTAAATTATTCCACTATACTTTACATGAAAATGTAGTTTAGTTGCACATGTTTTTGTCCTTTTGGTCTCTTAAGTTGAAGGCTAATGAACTATATAACAGAGAAACACAATATGGTAGGAAAAAGATTCATTCCATAGTGATTACTGATTAGTGAAGAACTACATGACTAACACTTATGACATTATAGTATGGTAAGCTAAAATGCAGGTATCTCAGAAAATCAAGGAGAACTTACACACTAGAACAGGCACAGCTAGAGCAATCTTTCCAACATCTTCATCTGCTTGCATGATCTTCTTAATCCGAGGCTATGTGCCATAACATAATAAGCCAAGATTAGATAAACTCAAGGATATCATCAAGAAAATTGAAGCTCATCAAGAAGTTACTTTAAGCAATGTTCGTAATTGTAATCGCCCCATACTATAGCCCCAGTGCCCCAACCATTGTACCTCTAAGAAAAAAAAACGAAACTGGTGTATATAATGCATTCTGAATGCAGTAATTGATGCATCAAATAAGGAATTCGTAATGCAGATGCAAACTGCCTAAATATTCAAACCTACATGATAAAAGACTGCTGACAAATAAATGATAAATATGGAATGTCTAACAAATGGGTATCACAAAATGTGACTATAGTATATACATGCTTGGAATCAGATGGTATAACAAAACTAAGTTTCTACTCCATGCTATCAACAACCATAGGTCTAAAACAAAGGACCTGCATTATTGACTGCATACTATTTAACAGAAAATAATAGTGTTATTTGTTCATAATCGATGTAGATTAAATTGACTACAGTATTAACTAAGCATCCTAAAGAATGTTTGGTAAACTCTCAATGCATCTGGGCACCAACAGTTTTTTTTTTCCGTATCCATTCCTTAAATCATAAACAAATCATGAATCATCCAAGAGTTCAAGTGTGCATAAGTCTCAGCCCCACCCCACAATGCTACCTGATCCATGCCTTGGAGTTTCATCAAAATGCTGACAAGTGACAGCAGATAAAATGACCTAGATATTCCAGGGATTTCTACAAATTGACTGCTTCGACGTTAGACCTACAGCATATTCAACACAATCAAACCCCAAAATATCCTGATGTATGTATGAGTGGAACAAACCATTACAAAGTTAATGAAAAAACACGTGTACCGCAATCTCAAACACAGAAATCAAATCACAGGCAAGCCTCTTTTGAAGAAAAAAGAAATAAGCAACATCGCCAACAGAAATTCAGACAACCAGAGGCACACATGACACATATCATGCATTCACACGCAGATACACAATAATTTAAACTGGTCGCATGATCTAAGATGAATCTTACAGCAGAAAAGTGGGTATCCAGCTTCTTCCTCATGGTGCCAGAAACAGCGCCGGAAGTCTCCTCCCCAGTGCATAGATTGTCTACTAGCTACATGAGGTTATAAACATCAATCCTAGCAGAAGGAGAAAGATATACAATTCATATTTCAGAGCAAGTGCTAGCGAAGAAGGAAGAATGCATCACAAATGCAGCGGTTTATGCATCACTCATGGAATTCCATGCGAAGCAGATTTATGCCTCCTAGACATTTTTAATCTATCAATGCAAAGATATCGCAAATATACCACGGTTTGAGTCAGATAGTAGTTTAAAAAAACTGGTATTCTCACAAATCTAAGCTGCTAGTCCACGCAAGAACAAATGATGTCATTAATTCACAACCGATGATTTAAGTCATCAAGATGTCTTAATGAACATCCTAAAAGAATATCTGGTAAACTAAAAGAATATTTGGTAAACTATAAATGCATCTGGGCACCATGATTTTTTTTCTCTCTCTCCACTCCTAAAATCAAGACCCCTCGAGACAACCTGATCCATGCAAAAAACGCACCATGGAAATGCTGAGAGCAAAATAAATACCTAGAACTTCCAGATTTTCTAAAAATCGATTGCTTAGATCTACACCATATTCACCAAGCAAACCCCGAAATATCCTGACGTGTGTACCGATCAAGCCATGAAAAAGTTTATCAACACACATCCAGTCACATCACGATCTCAGAGCATACCGATCCAATAAAATCATAGGCAAACATTTTTTTTGTAGGGAAAAAAAGGAAAGGGAATCATAAACAACCCCACCATCAGAAATTCAAACAACCACATGCTTAAAACACAGGCACACACACCATGCATCCCGCGCGCGCATACATAAAGGGATCAACATACAGGAATTTAAACTTATAGCATAATCTCAGATGAGACTTACAGCGGGGAAGCGAGTGTCCAGCTTCTTCCTCATGGCGTCGTCGCCGGCCTAGCAGCAGCGCCGGGAAAAAAACTCTCCTCCCCGGCGGTGCTCGCCGGGACCAGGGGTCGTTCGATCGCCGCGGGGAGCGCAGCAGCTTGTGGACATCGGATCGGAGGAGGGGAAGAACAGGGAACATTAAATAGCGAATCCGGGTGGGATTGGGGATTTGGGGGCATTAGGGTTTCCGTTACTGGCTTTTGTTTTTGCCTCTTTCGTGAAACAGAAACACCTTTTCCACCAAATCGCTCGATCCGTGGCCGGGCCGCGCGAATCGGGCCACAAGCCTCTCTCCGCTTCCCCACTCTCCCCACGTCGTCCGTCCACGTGTGGAGAGCGGACTCGTGGACCCGGTGCAGTAGGCCCACGACCACGCCGAATAGTATCCGAGGAGGTATCCAGACTCTATCCCACACGGACCGGGTCCACGGAAGTGTATCGTCCTCGGTGTGTGACCTCACCACAAGCGCGCGCGCGTCGAAAGGCGGGACGGAGATGTGGGGCCCGCGTCCTCGGACTTCCGCGCGTCGCGCGCGCGGGTACCCACAACCACATCAGCAAAAGCCGCTCGTTTCGTTGCTTCCGGATGGGGTTGCGGGGCCCACCTGTCAGAAGCGGTGGTTGGGTGGATGGTCAGAGCCGTGACGTTGTTGGGCTTCCGCGCCTGCCGTCCGTTTTGGTGGCGGGGGAATCCGACGGCTGGCCGAGCGGTTCGGACTTCGGAGGCGCCTAGAGACTCCTCCCGTTTTTTGGAATTTTCGGGGTGCAACAACCGCGGCTTTCGTCTTGGTTTTTTCCTTTGTGGTGTGAGATAAGGCTTGACGCGATCCCACGTCATGTCATTAACTCTATCGGTTCTCTCTTCTCTTTCCGCATCACAAACATCCTTATCGTTTGGAGTAGTGTTTGCTTATTTTTAGCAGGAATTTGAGAGAGATAAGTTAGCCTATTTTCTAAAGCAGAATTTGGCAGTGTCAAAGGCTGTCTAAAACGAGGATAACTCATTTTGTCGAATCTACTAGAGCCTCTACGAGCTCTGTTGCGCGAATGTGTGATGCATTGTCATATGCCCGTTATTCCTACTCCATCTTACTTTGTTAATAATGATCATCTTGTCGTCAAGCCTTTACTACATACTTGTCTCACATCGTCCTTTTATTAATCGGTTGTGTTATGATACTAAGGTTGTGTTTGGCCGCGCTCCGTACGAGGCTAGAACCAGAGCAGAGCAGGCGGAGCTGACATTTTTGGCTCCATCCGTTCCGCCTCTTCCCCAATCAAAACAGCTCCCTCTCCCATCGGACCGTGTAAAACCGCTCCGGCCTCGTAGGTGTTTGGTGTGGCTCCGGCTCCACCTGTCGGCGGAGCGGCTGTGAGCGCTGCACCAAACGAGCCCTAAGTTGGTGGTATGATTCTATTAACACCAATATTCTTAAATAGGTGATTTATTATCGCTATTGTCACTCGGGTGATGAATAACGATCTCTCAGTTTTCTTTTCACTCCACTTATTTCATTCATATTTTTCAAGTACAGATATTCACGTTACCATATTAGTGGGACCGGAAGCCATAATCATAGACAAATGATCCACTGGAGCATGCGGTTAGTAGGTGAAAAATGGGAAGTACGAAAAAAATTGATATGTATGCTTGTCGATTTCATGTTTCTCCGGTGCTTGCATTACGCCATTTAACCCAAATACACAGGGATTCATAGCTGTGGTTAATGAAAAATACCTCTGTACCTTTACCCATAAATATAAGAAATTACTCCGTATGACTTTGTGTAAAATCAACCTACTGTAAATTTTGCTAAATTCATAAAGAAAAGTTCATATAACACATCAAAAAGCAAACTATGAAAACCTTATGTATTTATTTAAAAAAAGGAATTTAGAAGTTGTTGGTTATAGATTATTTTTCTTTTAGTCCTTTTTATTTCTAAAACCTCATGTATTTATTGAATCAAAAAGCAAACTATGAAAACCTTATGTAATTTAATTTGTTTCTAAATATTATATTATTGTTTTATTCTATATATTTGATCAACTTAAAACAATTTGACTTATGACTGACTTAGATTTTGATCAAACGTCAAACATTTATGAACAGGGAAATAAGTAGTTAATTGGCTACATGTTAGTAATATTGTTGATTTTGGTGTTGTCGCATGATCTAGGATTAAATGTCTGTCGTTGGGCGTTAGCGCCCACCTCGTTGATTTTGGTGTGGTTACAAGATTCACATCACATTGATTTTGGTGTGGTTACAAGATTCACATCACGATATGTTCACTTTAACTAGATCATGAAAATCCATAAGAAAAGAAAGCGAGTGTATAATAATGAGTGTATAATCATCATTTGAAGGATCCACGTGTGACATTTTTATGACATTAGAAATGCTACTAAACACCTTCACATTTTACAACTCTCTATGAAGCACCTATGCTGAAAGCAGCAGCAGTATACAACCAGAAGCAGCAAGAAGAAAAAAGCCCAAGCCGAGCAGGGAATTCAAAGCAGCGGCAGGCACAGCTCACATCTCGACGGGGATCCTCTTGTACAGCTCCTCGTTCTCCAGGCGCGGCTTGGCGACGGCCTGCAGCGGCGTGCCCATGAACGTGACAAGCCCTGGTGACTCCATCATGTTGACGTCCTCCGGCCTGGTGCCTTCCGGCAGGGACCACTCGAAGTGGTGGAGCAGGTGCCCGATCATGGAGGCCACGAGGTTGACGCCGAGCTGCGCGCCGGGGCACACCCGCCGGCCGGCGCCGAACGGCAGCACCCTGAAGTCGCTGCCCTTGATGTCGATGCTCTCCTCGATGAAGCGCTCCGGCCTGTACTCCAGCGGGTTGCTCCACACCTTGGGGTCGCGCGCCACCGCCCACACGTTCACCATCACGTTGGCGCCCTTGGGGATGTTGTAGCCGCCGATCTTGACGTTCGTGCTGGCCTTGTGCGGGAGCATCAGCGGCGTAGGCGGGTGTAGCCGCAGGGACTCCTTGACGACGGCTTGCAGGTAAGGGAGGTTCTGGAAATCGGTCTCCAACATGACGCGGTCACGGCCGACGACACGGTCGAGCTCCTCTTGCAGCTTCTTCTGCACCCTGGGGTTCCTGACCAGCTCTGCCATCGCCCACTCGACTGAGATGACTGTCGTGTCCATTCCAGCAGTGATCATGTCCTGAACATGAGAGGGGAATTCAAGGAAGATTAGTACTCACGAGCCATTACCAGTAACCAGGAACGGTATCTGTAATTGTTGTGAAAAAAAATTATCATATGGTTTTCAGCTGGTGGCTTAGTAGCTAACTGGCCTAACCTTTGCACATTTCTCGCGTTGATAGTAGGTGAATGATTGAACATAAAGTGCAACCATTTCCAACTACAAAGTAAACATAGACATTTTCCAAATCCCACCATCTTACACCTACCTTGAGACAGTGACATCTCATTCTGACCCAAACTACAGTCTACATACTGAACCTTATTGGACTACTGGAGCAGGCAAAAGAATTCTCCAGTGATCTTTATAAACTAAGAATTCTCCAGTGACCTTTATAAACTATTATAGAAGAATTAGCAGTGCATCAGCATCATATCTAGTATAAAAAGAAATCAACAACACATCACATCTGAACCTGAAGAATAAAAAACTTAAAAGAAACTCCAAGAGACGTATCCAAATGAGTAATATGTGAGAAAAGGGATCCAACATACCCATAGAAGTCCAATAACTGTGTCTTCGCTAAGGTCATACTGCTCTTTGAGGGTGAAAAGTGCATCCACAAAGTGCTGCTTGGCACCACTCTCCTTGAGAGCCTTAGCATGCTCTTCAATGATCTTCATTGTCAGGCGGTCCCTCCTCTCGTTGTGAGTTTTGTAAAGCTCCTCGTTAAGTGGACACAACCATCTCAAATACCAAATAAATTCAGCAACAGAGAGAGATGCGCCAATCTTGATCCCGTTGTTTACGATGGTCTTAAACTCACGCCCTTGCTCATCAACCTCACCGTTTGCATTCATGAACCTCTTGCCAAATGCCAGCCTTGTTATGTTGTTGAAGGCCACCATAGAAAGGTGGTTCCTCACTACCATTGGCTTTCCTTCTGAAAATAATATAAGATTAAGTCATATTTAAAATTAGATAATATCGTGAAATGCTTAACTGATTTAGGGTGACAACTGTGTAACTGATCTGTGGGTTGTTTCAGAAATTACATTAATGGAACAATAAATGTTTGCTAAACAATATAAAAATGCTATCAGTGGGTAGCTTTTTTACAACTAAAACTACAAAACAGAAAGGAGCATAACACAATCAGTGGAACAATCATCCCTTTTGCTAAATAAAATCAAAAGGTTATTAGTGAGTGGTTTGCTTAGCAACTAATATCGCAAGGAAAGGGCATAGGACTATCCATATTCCTCGTGGACATTATAAAAGAAAACCTAACCCTAGTGCAGAGGACACATTCAGTATAATACCATGGCACCAAACAGTTCACATGCATTTTGCTATCAGTCCACGGTATATATCGGTTATCAAATACCAATACTACAGCACAGTCTTCTTAAGGACTAAAAGCTACGTTGATTGAGCTCAAAGCCACATTTGTAACACATTATCAGTCTGGTCAGCAAGTTTCCCTTTTTTAGAACTTCATTGGTAACTCTAGTTCAGACTTCAGACTGTGGAGTCTCAGGCAAATCAAGGAAACATTTGCAAATGTCACATGGCAAGCTACTCATAAATCCAGATTGTTCAAAATGCTCTCAGCCCGCACAAGCTACTGAACTACATAATTCTGTGTTAAGTCAATCTGAATTCGTACATTTGCAAGTTGTCACCACATTTGTAATCTCCCATGCACCGATCAAACTAACTGTCAAGAAAACAAAATAGGATCCCTAATATGATTTCCATGGGCTATGCTGGATGACAATCAAGTCAAACTTGCTGATTTGGTCAAAACTGGTCTAATGCCAACAGAGAATGCTTGGGGCGCCATGCTAAATTTGCATATTGTTCTCTCAGATGGACAGACTTCTTACCAGACTAGGGTCAAATTATTATTTCTAGGTTGAGCCTATAGTAGTATGAAATATTCTTTAGCATAGTGAAGAACAGATCCATGTCATATGAATACTAAGAGTTAAGTACTCAAGTGTAGACCAGTCTAATTTATAACATAACCACTATGTCTGGCCGATATCAAGTATGCCTAATGCCTAATAAAATAAACCCCAAGCTTCCTCAGCTCAATGCAGCTGACCGACTATCAGTACTACTGGTGCCATTATGCACACTAATTTAGCAAAACATTGGCGCTATGGTGGTACCTCTCTAACAACGTGTGACCATGTGCCCCACCTTCACAATACGAGGCATTTCTATTCGTTTAGCACTCCAGCTGACTGTGATTGGCTAGGATTTGGCATTTCCCCTGCTATGTTATGACACAATCGACCTGAAACCAGCAATAAGCCTACGAAATTGCCGACCGAGGCTTGGCATTTTGCTCCACGATCGCCGATCGGTGCATGCCTGCCACCAGAGCACAGAGCGAGTAGAAATTGCAGATCGCACTCTCAGCACGCTTGTCGCTTAGCCGAGTCAACACGAGGCAGCAGCAGCCCAGCAGCTGGTCACCAAATCCACCAACACAGGAAGCGACACCCCAGCAACAACCCCACACGTCCCCACCACAAGTCTTCGCACCAAAGAATCGTTCGCTCCTTTTCATCGAACACCCTCAATTTCGTACGAATTGCACGCACCTAACACTCGAGAGAGAGAGAGGAGGGAACAGTGAGATGGGATCTCAGCTTACTCACCCAGGGCGGCGCGGTGGACGGACTCGACCATGGCGGTGACCTCGTCCTCGCGGATGGGGCGCAGCGCCTCGAGGCGCTTGGGGGTGAAGAGCTCGAGGTTGCAGAGCTTGCGCACCTTGATGTAGTGCGGGCCGTAGTCGGCCCAGATCAGGTCCTGCCCGTTGCGGCTGAACCTCTGCGTGGAGCGGTTCCGCGGCCGGTCCGCCAGCTGCTGGTCGTGCTCCTTGAGCACCTCCTTGGCGAGCTCGGAGGTGGAAACGACGACGGTGAGGCCGGAGCCGAACCAGACGGAGATGATGGGCCCGTACCGCTCCGCCCACTCCTGGAAGCAGCGGCACCGGATCGGCTTAATCTGCCGCAGGTTGCCCAGCACGGGCCATGGCCGCGGGCCGGGCGGGAGGCGGCCGAGGCGGAGCCGGTTGAGGAGCGCGAGGGAGAGCGGGATCAGGACCACCGCCAGGCCGACGGAGAGGAGGAGGGAGGCGTCCATGGCTGCTCGGCCTTGGGGGCGGGGGTTTGGTGGTGCGGAGGTGGAACAATGGTGGTGCGGTGTTCGGTGAATTTATACGGCGGGTCCGCGGGAAGAGTGGAGAAGGAGAAGGGAGGTTGGCGGTAGGTGGGTGGGCCCGCCGGGCTGCCCCTTTCCTCATCTCGTTCTCCACTACTTTCAGCTTGCAATTTTCTATTTTCCATTTTAAAAAATAAAACTGGCATTTTCTTCCGAGGAAATTGTTTGGAATTTTTTTTTAGAAAAGGAAATGTACTGGTAAGAATTCTACCAGTATTTTAGTTTTGCTAATTTTTTTACAGACTGTATACGGGTTGATTTAGTTGGAGCTTACTAGTTGTGTGCTGACTGCTGAGGGGATCCAGCAATCAAAGCATTTGCTGGTTTGCTGCTGTTTTGGCTCAACCTTTGCTGGTCTGAGTTGAGTTCACCAACCGCCGGGACGATACCAGGTGCTGCTGCTGATTTCGAAGCTTGTTGACAACTTTGGAGTCGTCGAGTACAGTATCCATACCGTGCCACGAGCACGAGTACAGAGATTATAGAGCGCGTCACTTGATGCATACGGGAGCGCCCGCTTAAAGCACATCTGAATTACTGTACTACTGTACCCATTTTTTTGTATCTATCTTTATAACAAAAAAACAGAGCTGGGCAGAGAAATATGAGAGCAAATCGTGCTTATCTACTGTTTCTGAATAATCGGGTCAGATTTTATAAACGAAGTTCGGAGAGCCACAAACACGGTACAATCTTTAATTCTTGATACCTGTTTTTTTTTCTCTACTGTATCCGTGCCTCTCGCTGTCTCCAATATGGCAATATCCACATGGACTTTGCTTCAAAAAAACTATCCACATGGGCATGCTTCACTACTCTGTCTCTCTTCCGGTCTTCCCCTTGTTCATCATTGCTGGCTTGCTGCTATCAATAGTTCAAAGTTTGGTGAGAGACTAAGAGCGAAACATGGGTCGCTGGGTTCCTGTGGGCCTGATTTCCGTGGGAGGATCGGAAGTACGGCTACGGCCTACGGGCGGTTTCGTATGCGGCTTGGTTGAGAGCAGTGCGAACGAGTTGGTCTGAATGCCTCTCTCGCCTCTACTCTTCGATCTAGTAGGGGCATGCCTTCTCAGCATTGATGTCGATGGCAAGCAGACAGGGAGAGGTAGAAGGTTACTTGATGGAGGATGGTTTAACTCACTTACAATACGCCGATGATACAGTTATTCTCTTGAAGCATTGCAACAGAAATATTAGAAATATGAAGCTTATTCTATACTGCTTTAAAGCCATGTCAGGTATGAAAGTCAATTATGACAAGAGTGAAGTCTTTGCGGTTGGTGTAGAGCTGGAAGAGCAGAAAAGAATTGCAGAGATGCTTGGCTGTAAACTGGAGAAATGGCCTATGATGTATCTGGGATTACCTGTCACTGATCAGAAAATCAGTAAAGAACAACTGAGGTACACTGAGTCTAAGGCTGGCACACGTCTGAGCACCTGGAAATGTGATACGATGTCATCAGGGGGAAAGCAATATTGATTAACTCTTGCTTGTTTAGCACACCCATGTACACTATGGGAGTATACCTGTTATATGAGGGGAACTACCAAGCTTTGGACTCAATTAGATCAAGATTCTATTGGCAAGGCACAAACAAAAAGAGGAAGTGTCATATGGTGAAATGGGAAGCCATGGCAAGACCTAAAGAGTTTGGGGGTCTTGGTTTCATGGACATCAGGGTGATGAACAAGTGCATGTTAGGCAAATGGATTGACAGAATTGAGAAGGGGGAGAAAAGTATCTGTGTAGAGCTGCTCAGGAAGAAATACCTTGGGGAGAAGAGCTTATTTCAAATAAACAAAAATCATGGGTCACAATTTTGGAAAGGGCTGCTTACAGTTAGAGAATGGTTTCAAAGAGGTAGAGTGGTAAAAGTTAAAAGTGGAAAACAAACCAATTTCTGGGAGGATGTTTGGCTGGGCTCCTGTCCTCTGAAGATTGAATTCCAAACCTTATACAACTACTGCAGGAATCCTAAGGCTACTGTCAGAGAAGTGGTAGATAAAGGGATAAACATCGAATTTAAGAGATCATTGTTCCCGAGTGAGATGATGGAGTGGCATAGATTGAAAGAGAAACTGAGGCAAGTAGTCCTTGGAGATAGTAGAGATGAGATGCAGTGGGCCTTAGATAAGAGTGGGAAATATTCTACCAAATCTCTGTACAAGTTCATGACATTTGGAGGAGTAAGAGATACGCTGATGGAGCCAGTATGGAAATGTAGAGTCCCACTGAAAATTCAGATATTCTTATGGATGGTGTTTCATGACAGAATCCAATCTGCAGTGCAATTAAAGAAAAGGAAATGGAAGGGGCCAGAGAAATGTAAACTGTGTGAAGAGATGGAGACAACTGAACATATCCTTTTTAACTGTCCTATAGCAGTGTTCGGATGGACCTTTATCAGGGAGAGCCTAGGATGGACGTTAACCCCAACCTCAAGCGTGCTGCTGGTAGAGATGATCCTGAGGAAAAATAATGGTAATTTCTGTAAACAAAGATTGTTTGTCTGTGCAGGTGTTCTTTGGGCGATATGGAAGACAAGGAACGGTTCGTGTTCAACAACAAGATGATCCACAACCCGACGGTGCTAGTCCACAAGACGCTGAGACTATTGGAGAGCTAGGAACCTCTACTGAAGCACAAGGAGAAGGAATCGATACAACTGAAGATCAATTCCATCAAGGTGGCGCGGAGGGGTGTGTTTCATCGGAAGTTTAGAGCTGTTTCCAGGAGTGTCCGGGGGTGAGAGATGCCCAAAAGACATAGTAGATTTAAGTAGGAGGAGAGTGGTAAAGGAGTGTGCTCTGTTAGTTGAGGTCTCTTTTGAACTTTTGAAAACTGTATTGGGTTCGTGAGGAACCTCGTGGCCTGTAAGCTGGCATACCCAGCACAACTTCAACCGTTTGTGAACTGCTCATTAAGCTTTCACTAAAGCTCGGCGTTAAGCCTTTGGTCGAAAAAAGTTGGTCTGAATGACTCGAATTAATCGACGGCGAGCCAGCTTGAAGTCTTTCAAAGAAATGATCCGCAACGTGTCACGTTCATTCGATCCAACAACCCCCAGATAGATGGCCAGATCTCTCGATCGCATTAGCAAGTGACGCACTCTGTTAATTCGTGTCACGTTCATTTCTTGATTCGGCGTTTCCTCAGTCTATATTACGGCTGTTTTAACTACCCCTCTAATGGGCCTAGTAGCTCCTAGTAGGGCATGAAAAGTTGGGGCCTATTTTCTGTATCTGATCGGGTTCAGGGCCCACTACTATCTGTGTCGAGCCCAGAGCACTGAAACATGACCCGTTGGGCCTTTGGCTGCTCGCCTGCTCGTGGCTGTCATAATCGCCTTCCTGCTCAGCAGTTCATTAATCTGGAGACATCACGATTCACGACAGCACTCGTCTTCGCACGTATACGTAATACGGTGGATGATGTTTTTTTTTTTTCATGTGTCCGGTGGATGATGTTGCATTCACATTCGTTGTCTAATTCCATTCCAAATTTCAGGCACCTGAGGTACTAGAATGCGTAAAAAATTATATTCCTTGGGACATGGATATTCCAAATGTGTTGAAACCATTTCCCCCTTACCCTGTTGCTATAGAAGTTAGTCGAAGACTTGAAGGTTTTTTTGCGCACAGCACAAAAAAAGCTAACTACTCCGATTGTTGTCACTGGCTCACTGCAACTTTTAGCCTTATGGGTGGCCATAGATTGAGGTGTTAGTTGAGTGCACATGCAGTAACCCTGACCTTATTCGAGTGGTAAAAGTAGCATTTTGTTAATGAAAGACCAAGTGGAGATGTAACGATAAAAGGCTATGGCGCAAAAGATTACCCAACTCCCTGGCCAACTCTAACCTTCACCACTGGCTGAACCAAAAACCTCCTTTTTCCCGTGTTTTGGTGGTGTGCAAGAACAGAACACTCTCTAGTTTCCTGAATGACACAGACTTGCATACTCTCCGAGTCCAATCATTGATCAATCAACTCATGAAACTGGCCCGCACACAGTTTGGTCCGGAGATGCAACTGCATGCATGCATGCATGAAGGCAACAACACCAGCTCTACTTTCCAGTTCAACACTTCATCTTCATCCTAACGACCCAACCCAAGCCCCAGAATGACATTATCACACGCCGACCCTTTTGAAGATTCCAAGCATGACACTACTAGAAGTCCAGAACCATCAAGCTCCATCTCGGTCATCTCCACGATCCTTCGCCGTTACTGGCCAGCCATCCTTCCTACTGCAACGCCGATCGCCCTCTCACTGATCTGATGCCGAAGCACGTACGCAGGGATAAATCAATCCGGCGCCTTGTTGTGCCGGCATCTCGTTCCCATCCCACCACACCCGGCTTATTTTAGGCAAAAAGGCGTGCAGGCTCAGCTTCAGCTGTTGTGACCTCGATGCCAATGTCAGTGCTGTCTGAGTAGGGAGACCTGAATAAGCAGCAACTTGCCGCCGTCGGCGTCGAGCAATTGTGCCCTGAATGAAAGCAAAGCATATATATATGTGGCTTCTTTTCCACGACCGATCGGTCGGTAATGGTCCTCAGTATTTTTTTTCTCTCTCTAGAATACGCAGGAGAGCTACGTATCACTCTATAAAACAAGAAATGAGCTACTTGTTGCTGCCTGGCTTGAGAGAGCGACGTTCTCCATTCACATGTTTTCATCTGATTTGAGCTTGATTCAGTGATCGGTGTCGAGAGCTACTTGTTGTAGAGGTAACTGGAGGCTGGTTAGGCCAGCCACTGATGCAAAGCACTGTCTCAAGTTGCTGCAACTGTCATGCAAGCGCGCGCGGATTCGACGTGTAAAGCAGAATAATGGAGAAGAAGGCTTTCCTCAATCGGCAGACGGATGTGGGGCGTGCACTTGGACGGTTTACGCGGAGAAATGCTCGCGCGCGGCGCACACAGATCTACTAGCAGGTTTCCTCACCATCAGCAATGGCGACGAGTGGACAAGCAAGTGGCCGTTTCTTTTCTTCCGATCCATTCAGCATTCCTAATTTGTTTTGTTTTATCAGCAGGCAGTGATAATTTATCAGCTAGGGCTAGTGCTTATACGATCTCTCTCTCCTCCACAAGGTGGTGCTCGTGACCAACTTGCCGATGATCTCCTTCTCAACATCATGGAGTTGGGTGCGCATTTTGGAATTCCACTCGAAATGAACATGAGTAGTAACTTCTGACGATCCGGTGCTGTCAGTCTAAAATTTTTCAGCCTTCTATATGCACTCTAACAAATTGAATGGCGTAAAGTCGACTGTCTTTTGGAATTAGTAATGGACTTAGGCCATGTTTATGTTTAGACCAGCTATGGATAAAAGAAAGCTGTTAAAAAAAAACCTAGATGATCCAAATAGCTCAGTTTAGAGCCAGGTTATAGTCCACTCCCCTATCAACTATCTAAGGCTTATACAAAGCTATAAGTTAGCCTTCCCTACCTGTTGCAGCTTATAATAAGCTTGGAGGATCCAAACAGGCTGGTCAACTGAATTTTTTAGAAGAATCATTATTTTGCTTTACTACTCTCTCTAATCCCTACAAAGCTTGGTCAATTGAACATCTCAAACATAAAGCTGTGGCTGTATGCATGTTCTGTCTTTTCATGTCAATGTTTTTTAGATAATGGATAATATTTCAAGCTTCATTGAAGAGGACCAGTCCATCATTATTACAAATAGTAATATGTTGCTACACCCACAGCTTTAAAAAACAAAGACACAAGAACTAAAAGCCCATCCATTTGAATTAAAGAAATGTAAAGCTGACATCTCCAAGATTTGACATGCTGAAATGAAGAGCTTCTCATCGTTTTTACTTCACTGCAACTTGGCCCAAAAGCGGAGCCAATACATTTCCTTGAATAGTACTTGCAAAAAAGTTTTTGGTCACATTTGTAAAAAAACCACCTCATTTCGAGACAACCATATTGCCCAACAAAAAGTTGTTGCCCCGTCAATAGGTATAAATTTGGTTATGACCACCCTGTTTAACCCATGAGAAAACATGTCATTCATGGTTTCTAGTGGAGAAATACCAAATACTATATGTATTGCATGCTGAAATGAGAAATACTAAATACTATATGTCAATATGTCATGTCAATAAGCATCTATATTCTTCATAGTCGAACTTTTCAGATCTTTGATTGACCATAAAGTGAAAATTTTATGAAATGTTTCTTCCAAAGAAAATTATGTCTTATACAGAAATGCAAATTTATTATGGTCTACATTAACATTCTAATATAATTAAGGTCTTGTGTCAATGTTATAAATGGCACTTACGATAAAAAAAATCTGGTGTTATGATTGCTCCAAGCCTTGCCATATAAAATGATAGGTCTAGTCACCAGAAAATCCAGAAGACAACAAAATGGCACACTAGTATTATTATTAGTGGATTCTGTATCTATGTCCACCAGAGTTTAAAAAATATGAAAAAAATGGTGACGGCATATGTACTTTTTTGAACTACAAGTGCAGTAATTCCAGTTATAACAGTGACATGGTTCTCAAGAGCGGAATTTTCTACGAATGAATCTTTTGCCAGTGTACTTGAAAAGCACAGCACTCGTGTTCGCCGTATATCATGTGATGTATCCAGTTGGTTGCAACAAGGATTCCACCAAGTACGTGATGCATGCACACGCATTTCAGACGCAAGGTTTATCTCGAAAGATGGGGATCAGGCCGCCAGTGAAACACCAGCTGGAACCAAATTATATTAATAAGTAATTTTTACTTGATAGTAGGATACAACACCCGCTCATCATGTAGTCATGTAGTGCCATACAAGCTATTACAACTTATAGCGAGTTAAGATAGGTAAAAGTAGAACTACCAGTACACAGTTCAATGTAGCTGGTCGAGCAAAGATAATAAAAAAGCAAAAATGCCAGGCTTTTGGTGTTTGTTTTAGGAAAACGTGCGCCTTTTGGTAATGAAACATTGAAACCGGCGTGTTTGGAGCGCAGGAATTTCGTAGCGAATGAAACTGTTGATGAATTCCTGCCAAAACCTCCATTCTAATTTAGTAATTTCCAGTGCAAACAGCTACATACGTACTCTAGTGCCGTTTCCCTAGTGTGCGCTCAATTCGTAGACGAGAGAGTTCAGAATCTTGAGCACTTTGGATATGGCACCGCACATTATTCCTGGGAATCTGTCTGAGGCCATCATCAAACTGCACTAGCACCAGCAGCAGCAGGAGCTCCGCGTACACCGGAGGATGACCTCACGCCATTATTCCCGGTGTTGTTGCCCTCCGCGTCATCCCCAACGCCGGCGGCGACCCCTCCGTCTTGCTTGGACGATGCCGCCATGGGCAGCGCCATCTTGGCGTCGGCCTCCTTCTCCCGCGTCTCCTTGTGCTTTCCCCAGAGCACGGAGTAGAGCCCCGCCACGATGAGCACCGCGCCGAGGACTCCGCCCAGGTAGATCTTCTCGGAGAGGATGAAGGACCCCATGACTGCCACGATGATCATCATCAGCGGGCTGAACGCCGACGCGAACACCGGCCCCGTCTTCTGGATCACCAGGCCCTGCACGTAGTACGCGATGCTCGACGTCACGATGCCCTGGAAAACAAAACAAAACAAATTAACCCATCGTACGTGTCACTCAGAGAGATCGAGATCAAGTGCCAAATATATATATATGTATGTATATATATGTATCATATATATAAGTGTATAGCAGGGTGGGTGGGGTGGGGTGGTTACGGCGTAGGCGGCGGCGAGGAGGTTCATGTCGAAGCCGATGGTCCAGACGGAGAGGCGGCGCTCCATGACGAAGGTGACGACGATGGCCTGGAGCGTGCCGACGAAGCAGACGAGCATGGTGAGCGAGAGGTGCGCCGAGTACTGCCTGATGGTGTGCGTCTGCAGGATGAAGAGCGCCGCCCAGGCGAGGGTGGCGATGATCACGAACACCGACCCCAGGAACCAGTCCCGGCCGCTGATGGCAGCCGCGGCGGCGGCGGGGGCCTCGCCGGCGCCGGCGTGGGCCGGCGAAGCGTGCCTGGTCCAGGCAAGCTCCATGAGCGGGCCCTTGTAGAGCGTCATCAGCATCGCGCCGGCCACCGTCACCGCCGTCCCGGCCACCTTCGCCTGGCACCGCACCTTCCTCATGTCCAGCTTCTCCATCCTGCGCGGGCAGTCACCAGTCAGCAACAAAAGCAGAAATTAAGCGCCATGCATGTTGTTGAGACGGCAGTTACTCATTATATACAACTAAACAGTTTCTTCCAACTTCCCAGGAGCAGTTTCAATTTAGTTTCTTGTCAGAAGGAGCATAGATCACCTGAAGATCACCTGCCATCACGAAGGTCATGGCCGGCAGGATGTTGCTCATCGCGCAGGCGAACGTCGGCCCGGTGAACTTGAGCCCGGCGTAGTAGAAGTTCTGGTCGATCACCGGCCTGCATCCACAACAGGTGAACACACGGACGTGTCAGCGTGTCACTCACAAGAGAGTATACGCTACTCCTGCCGCGATCAGATACTAACCCGAGCATGGCAAGGACGAAGATCTGCAAGAAGATGGACCACGTCATCTTGGGCCTCACCTTCCTGCCATTTTTTCAGGGTTAATTCGTCAGAACAAGTTCAGACCAGCCACGATCAAGTGAACTGAACTGAAGGCTACCTCTCGAGGATGAGGGCGAACGGGGCGATGCAGATGGTGGCGAAGGCGTGGCGGTAGACGACGAGCACGTAGTGGCTCATGCCCTGGTTGAGGGACACCTTGGTGAGCACGTTCATGCCGGCGTACCCGAACTGCAGCGAGATCATGGCGACGTAGGGCTTCGCCTTCTCCACGAACCCGCCCCGCCCCGCCATGGCGATATCGTAGAGCAGAGCTCGAGCTCACAGGCAGGAGGATGGCAGTGGCAATGGCAGGTGCGGCGGCTCGAAGAGAGCTCGGAGATGAGGTGGGGTTCGAGCTGGAATGGAACGGAGCAGAGGCGATCGCTGAATTTATAGGGTGTTGGAGGCTTGGAGGGGGGCATTAGCATTACGGTGTCTGAGTGACAGTGTGGGTAAGGTGGGCCCGGGCTGTGCTGGATTCGTATATTCCCGAAAACGAAGGCCTGTTGGATTAGTGGCCTCCGAGTAGAATTCCGGCAGGGCCCAGTTTTCGGGAAAGCCACGGCTCTGTGTTTTATTGTTATGCATGCGGGAAGCTGCTAATGGGTTTCTACGTGAGGAATCAGAATGTGAGAGTGACGTGATGCCAACCCGCCACCTGCTAAACTCATAGCAGGAGGCGTAGGCGCTAATTGATGAAAATTCACCTGACCATTTGGATGGAGATGTGATTTTGATAGTATTTCTGAAAATCAACTACATGGCAGATATTTGCTTCTGGTTTTTTGAAAACTATATGGATTACTCTTCTTTAACATTTGCTACGGGATACTGAAATTGGGCTCTGCAGTAGATATCAGTTTTTAGCCTTTGTCAGCAAATTGAGAACCGGACAGCAGTACCCATGCATTCAGGGACGAAATGTGTTCTCCTGCTCCCATGCAACCAATGATGGGATACCTTGAGATGATAACAAATGGACGGTCTTTTTTCTCTTTGCACGAACAACTGGACTCTGCCTGTGCATCTGCGTTCGCCTTTCCAAAAGGACGAGGTTCGGAGAGCCCAGTAAGTTTATCGTGAACACAGCTGTGGAAAGCCGCGTCCGTCTCTCATGATAGAAACAGATAAGAAAAGCTTTCGAGTGCTATCCATGGCCAGTGATCGGCAAACTCTATTCATCGCAATTCTACCAGCCTCCTTTCAGAGTTAGGAGAGAGAATTCACAAACTAAAAGAGTTAGGAGAGAGAATTCCAAAAAAAAAGAGAGTTAGGAGAGAGAAAACAGTTAAACAAAGATTAAGAACTTTAGTCCCACAACCTCTTTGCGAGAGGCCGTGTGTCCACTTGACTAACTTGCAACGGCTGTACTCTCTGGTAGGCGGAAACACATTTCCATGTTCTCGAAATGTTGTTAAAAAAAATTCAGGTCCCGGTGCAAATAGCCCAAAATTAGAACCTAAGAATGCTAAGATATACCCAAAAATATGAGAACATGTTTTCACGAAAAAGAGTTCTATATTTTCCGCAACAACTCTGATAGTACGCAACAGATATAACAGCAAAAAGGAACCAAGAATAGTGAGCAAATAATGCATAGACTATTGCAAATGGGCGTCTAGATGAAGTCTACTAGTACAATACTTTCGGCTCGTCAGCATCCCAAGCATTTCCCCCCCATTGCCCTTCTGCCGTCTGCGTCGGTCACGCACTCGCGCCAGCATCTTCTGCTTCTCCCGACACGGCCCCCCAAGTGAAACTACACTTGGCTTGATCTTCCACGAATATAATAATAGCCAGGCCATTCCCAGTTCATTCAACCTTTTCTAATCTTTTTCGATATGGAGCTTCAACAACCTCCCCAAGTCAAGTCATGCTGTGCATCTGAAAGAGATCGCATCGAAGCTAGGCATGCAGAGCACGAGAGCACTGCTAGAAAAGAGGAGAAGAAAAAAAAACGAAAAAGGTGAGAGAATTAGAGAGAGAGAGAGAGAGAGAGAGAGCATTTCGCATGCGTCACACGCAAGTCGAGTCCAGCAAATCAGGCCTGATTTAACTGGCGATTCTCTCCGCTGACGACGCCGTCCGGCCGGCCTGCTGCTGCTGCCGCAGATAGATAGGCACGCACAACGGGACGGGAGTGCCCGGTGACTGGCCCTCTGATTCGGATTTTAGGTGGGGGAGAATGATGCGCATCAGGGGCAAGCTTCAGTTGGCAACCTTTCGGAGCCTTTTTTTCAGTAGTGCAGGGCATGAAATGCTCCGGCAGATGTATTTTTATGGGCAGATCGTGCTGGAGTTGCATCATCATCAGTGCAACCAACGATGCTTTCTTGCACAAAAGCCTTATATTCTTACCTTCCGTCACTGGATTCAGGTTAGATTTTTCTTGGAATTTACAGTGTCCACTCTCCAACGCAAGACTTCCGCTGTAAAAGAATTAATTTGCTACAAAGTTTCAATCAGTATAAAAGCCCATTAGCGATAAACTTTGAAACTGATTGAAACAAAGTTTCAAAGGCTTATGTTTGATCAATTTTAAATAAAAATTAACATCTTATAACACTAAATAGGGAAATAACTATACTGCAGATATATTCATGAGTTAATTTTTCATACTGCCAATTTGTTATCCGTTAGGGAGATATCTCCTGACGAAATGTTTAGAAGTTTTACCACGGGTAGGTACAGTCGTACAGATATTTTTAGAAATAGGTATCTAAACAATTTGTTATCTCCAACGTTTGATTTGGGTACAGAGGCATCCATATCATATGGTTAGGCTTCTGTTATAGCTTATGCTCAATCATGTTTGAAGAAAGAAACCAAGAGCACATTAATCCTTCATCCTTGGCTTGTAGCAGAACAACAGACGAATCGAATCGATCCTTGCGCGTTCGGGGGAAACTCCACAATCTGCTGTCACCTGTCACCATCGTCCACACCAATCGACCTTGCAAAGAAGCTGTAAGCAGCTAGTTCGGTCCAGAAATCGTCTCTAGGCTCAGCCCAATAAGAAACAGCCGTCCAAACTTCTTTTTGGTCCACGAATATGGGTCATAACTGCTAGCTTAAGGCCCTTTCCATATAAGGCCGTAGAGCACTAACGGGCCAAAATTGAGCTAACCTAGGGCCTTTTGTCGGCTCATGTTCCCTGTGCACGTGCCCCTCGTTGTTGTTGAACTATTATTGGTCCGATTCGAATCTTTGTGTTGAACACGAGACAATTCCGAACCCCCAAATGTTCCGCAATTTTCATTCCGGAGGGCTCCGATCTTCCGAGCTCCTAAATGGCCCGACCTCAGAAATGAAATGGAAGGTGTCAGAAATGGCGCGTCGGTCGAGCACCGCCGGAGGTTATCGAGGCAGCGGGCCAGCGGCGCCCCCAATCCCCCCCCCCCCCCCCCTCTATAATACAGTACTTGCATTGCATCCCCAATGGCGGATCCCGTCGCGATTCACCAGGCCACCAACCAATCCCTCTCTAGGGTTCGATCGAAGCTACTAGCCACGACAGGGAACAATGGGCTCCATGGCGGCGCCGCCGTGCCACCTCGTGGCCGTGCCGTACCCTGGCCGGGGCCACGTGAACGCGATGCTGAACCTGTGCCGCATCCTGACCGCCCGCGACGGCGTCTCCGCCACCGTCGTCGTCACCGAGGAGTGGCTCGGCCTGCTCGGCTCCCCGCCGGCTGGCCGCGTCCGGTTCGAGGCCATCCCCAACGTGATCCCCTCGGAGCACGGCCGCGCCGCTGACATGCCCGGCTTCCTCGAGGCCGTGTACACCAGGATGGCGGCGCCGTTCGAGCGCCTCCTCGACCGGCTCCCCGCCCCGCCTCAAGCCATCGTCGCCGACGTGTTCGTGCCCTGGACCGTCGCCGTCGGCGCTCGCCGTGGCGTGCCCGTCTGCGCCATGTGCCCGCTCAGCGCCACCATGTTCGCCGTCCAGTACAGCTTCCACCGGCTGCCGCCCGCCGCGGCGGCCGCCGGTGGCGGGTCTCCGGGTAAGTGCCAGCAAAATGTTCATGTTCTTTTCGGCTCTCGCTAAACATTTGTGCACATTGATCGTGTGCTCTTGTGCAGATGGCACTGGTGATTGCTTGATCGAAGACTACATCCCTGGCACGAAATCCATCAGGTTCGCCGACCTCGCACCCACACACACCAACCCAGCATTGCTTGACAGAGTCATCGAAGCCTACTCCACCGGCGTAAAGAAAGCGCAATGCGTCATCTTCACCTCATTCCAAGAGCTCGAGAGCGACGCCATTGCCGCTATACGGCAAGAGCTTCCTTGCCCGGTGTACGCGGTCGGCCCTTGCATCCCCTTCATGGCGCTGCAACAAGAGGAGGACAACAAGCCCAACAACAAATACCCCGACGGCGACGGCGACGGCGACGGCCACATGGCGTGGCTGGACGCGCAGCCGGCGGGGTCGGTGCTGTACGTCTCCCTCGGCAGCTTCCTCTCGGTGTCCTCCGCCCAGCTCGACGAGATCGCCGGCGGCCTCGCCGCGAGCGGGGCCAGGTTCCTCTGGGTGCTCCGCGACGCCGGCGCGCGCGCCCGCGTTGCGCGCGTCGGAGGCGGGCGCGGCGTTGCCGTGCCGTGGACCGACCAGCTGAGGGTGCTATGCCACCCGTCCGTCGGGGGCTTCTTCACCCACTCCGGCATGAACTCGACGCTGGAGGCGGTGTACGCCGGCGTGCCGATGCTGACGCTAGCCCATCGCGTTCGACCAACCGACGAACAGCCGTCTGGTCGCCGAGGTTTGGAAGACCGGGATCGGCCTGAAGGAGACTACGGCGCAGGGCGGCGTCGTCGGGAGGGAGGAGATCGCGGCGGCGGTGGAGAGGCTGATGCGCCCCGGCTCGGCGGAGGCCGTGGAGATGAGGAAGAGAGCATCGCTTCTGAAGGACGCGGCTCGTGCCGCGTGTGAAGAAGGCGGATCATCTTGGAAAGACGTCACGTCTTTCATCCGTTTCGTTTCAAGTTGAGAGCTTCGTATATCAGTCGGTGACTTGGTGTCACTTCTGCTTCTGCAGTAGGGAAGGCTCGAGCTTAGTGCCGTGATCGACTTTCTGTATCACTGATCGGTGACATGCTGCTTCCGGTTTCCCCATCCAGATCCAGTTGACAGCAGCTCTTTGAAAGTGTTAAAAGCACCAGAGTTCAGAAGATCTGAAACGGTTGGCACGTTTTGCGCAATTAATCAAAATTGTGAAACTTAAGTACGGTATGTCAGTGCGATCTCTGAATGTTCAGTGCGGCAAAGTTTATTCAGAATGATTTTGTTCTTTACATCAATAACAGAAAGTGTGACAGGCTGTGATACTGAGAAGTTCAGTATTGGCGTAAGTGTAATTGAAGTGCTGTGATCGACTTTCAGTGAGTCAGTAGATCTCTGAATGTTGAGGATGTTCAGTAAGGCAATAATAAACATGCTGCTTCCCCATCCGGTTGACAACAGCTATTTTTAGTGTTCTAAGCACCAAAGTTCAACAGATCTGAAACCCTTTGCACTTTGAAACTACTATATAATCTGGTCAGTTATGTCAGTGCGATCTAGAATGTTAGCAGAACGTTCAGTGCGGAAACAAAAGTGTTGAGCATCAGGAGATAAAATTCAGAATGATTTTGTGCTTTCCATCAATAACAGAAAGTGTGACAGGCAACACTGAGAAGTACAATCATATAATTATGAATGAGTACTATTTTGAATGTAGCTAGCTGCTACAGCAGTGTATATCAAAGTAGCAGATAGTCCTAGAGACCTAGACACGCCCCGGACAAGCTGCAGGGGAGTGGAGGGCTACAAATCCAAACTCCTCCAATGAGTACTTTTGGTAGATGGTCTTCAGCTTCCCTTCAGGAGCTGCTGCATGGGAGCTGATCAGGATCTTTGCAGCTTCCCTGAAGTTTCGCACAAAAAATTAGCTCACACATTCCATAATCCATACCACTAAAACTCTTCAAAGAAGAGAAACAATCAAGCTCAGAACTTAGGTTTCAAGTACAGGAGGCACACTTACATAAGCTGCTGCTCGTGGAGGCCAGTGTGGTGCTTCAGGGTGTCTGTCCAGAGAGGACTCTTCTTCAGTGTGCAACGAGCAGCGTACACCGCGGAAGCAGCGACCATCGAAGGACGGATTGTCACCATGCGGTAATCCATCAGTGCTAGCTCTCCGAAGAAAAGAATCATATGCTGGAGCTGCATCCACACGAAAAAAACAAGGTTTCAGCACCAAACAAAATTGATACACCTGATCTGAAACTACTTTTTAGGAAAACTCTTTACCTGCTTATCACCGCCGCTTCCCGCAGCCTTTGCAAACCGCACTAGGAAGTGGTACTGGGTGGGAAGAGTGAGGTTCCACTCTATGTTGTTCAGAATAGCCTTCTCCATGACGAGAATCTGATGCCGATGGTACGCATTATCTGATAGGCTGATGAAATCACTAACCTGCAACGCAATAAGAGTTCAGCTTCCAAGCATCCAGAATGAAGTGTATATACTAACAGAGGTTGGGCCTTACCTCTGGTGCCCAAATCTCTTCATATTTGGAGGCGATCAGCATTGCTGCAATGCCGACGAGCTGGAGCTTCCTCTTCAGCACGGGCTGCAGCGACATGTAACGGTCCACGATGTAGATGGTGAGATACAGGGTTTCAGGCATGAGCTCAAATTTAGCGTGGATCTCAGCCAACCAGTCCAGGAGGATGGCGCGCATATTGGGGTTGATCTCAGGCTGACTGCCCATGTAGTCATCGGGGCGATTCTCATGCTGCAATCACAAACATGGCGTACCGTGATCACACGTTCAGTGATTCAGAACAAGCTCACCCAAACAGACTTTCTAGAGATGAAATAGCAGGTACCTCGGAGGCCTTGTAGAACTTGTAGATGTCCTCCACATAGTCCACCATAGCAAGCTGGTTGTTGCCATCCAACTTGTCAATATCTTCAATGGGCTCTTTCTGCTTAAGGCCACACGCGTTCTGACATTGACAAGAACAACCCAAAGGTTTACGACGCTGAACCAATCAGGATAGGTGAAAGAGCAGAACAAGTGCAGGATGCATCACTCACCTTAGAACGCGCGCTGAGGACGGTTGTAAGCGTGCACACGACCTTCTTCCTCGAATTCCTTTGCACAGAGCTGCTGCTGCCGGCGGCACCCTCTGACGGCTTGGAGTTCTCGTTGGAGCTGGTGGCGTTCTTGGGGGGCTGCTCAGGGGCAGGGCGCGGGGCAGCCTTCGCAGGAGCCTTCCTGGCTGGCTTGGGGACGGCAGGCGCCGCTACTGGCTTGGCCGGAGGAGGAGCTATGGCATTCTGAAAAAAACAACCACCAACCGGGATGAAATCAAATGCTTCAGAGGCAAGAATCTGCAGAATCAATCAAATGCAGTACTAGTGGCTCATCCGCGTACCTTTTTCGCCAAAGCGGCGTTCTTCAAGAGCTGGGCGCCGAAGCTCCTGGTGATGGGGCGATTGATCCCCTCCGGCAGCTGGATCTTTCTGTAACAATGACAAGTTTCAGAGGACAGTATAAAAGAAAGAAAGGAGAGCAGAAGACCGTGACGATTTCCAGTTTCTTACCCGTCGAAGACATCGATCCCGACGTTGCCGATGTCACTGAGGACCCGGCGGCGGCCGGCAGCGGCGACCTTCTGCTTCCCCGCCAGGACGGCGGCACCTGACCATTGCAGAAGAAGAGTGGGAACTCGATTATCGTTTGCACGGGGATGAAATTTGTGTAAACTTGAGCAAAGCTTCCCGAAATGCAAAGAAATAACAAAGAATCGATCTTTTCAATTCGCCCAACATGCAAATCAGGAACAATCAGATCAAGAAATCGAATCAAACAGGCTGGCCTGCATCGGAACGAAGCCATTGATGCATGAATCGAATAACGGAACTAGCAAAGACTGATATAATTCGCATTAAACAGGCTGGACTACATTGAAATCAAATCTTCATGCAATGTATCAAGACCAAAAGCCTTCTGAAGAAAAGGATCCGTTCTTGCACACAGAATCGTTCTTGCACACAGAATCCGTTCTTGCACACAGGATCCGTTCTTGCACTAGACCCAAAATCTCGCCCCCAGAAGGCACACATGAACCCCCACCACCCCACGAAAGACAGGGACCAGGAGGAAGAACGAACAAACGATCCAAGAAACGGTCGAAATCCCAAGATCTCTCCCCCCCCCCCCCCCCCCCCCCCCCCAATCCCCATCGCCTACCTCCGTTCGCCGGCTGCTGAGCGGCAGCCGCGTGGTGGTTCCTCGTCGCCATCGCCGAAAATCGCCTTCCCCGAGAACGCCCGGAACGTCTGCAGCTGCGCCCCGGCGATTCCCGGCGGCCCTCCTTCCTTGGATCGGGAGGATAGGGAGGGAGAGAAGGTGGGAGGAGGGGAGGGAGGCTTGGGTGCTGCCTTTGGGTGTTTGGGGCAAGACGAAGAGGGCGGCGGTGCGGGGCCTGCAGCTTTATTCGGATCGGCGCGGCTCCATCGGTCGGGAGGCGGTGTGCGGCGATGGAGGCCGCAACGGTCAGGACAGGGCGGATCTGACGGCTGAGATCGACGCGGCAGGAGGGTTTCGGGGGCGAACTAGCCGTTGAGGGTCTCGTTCAGGAAAGTTTTGGGTTGCCGGAAAGAATTCGGCTGTCTTCAACGGGTTTTGTGACCTGTTATCGTGTGAAACGGTCAGATAATTAAATTTTTACCCTGTACGGGTAGGCAACAGGAGTGTCAGAGGCTGTATCGTGCTAGTCGTCCCATACTCCCATTGCTCTTATCAACTGTTGTGGCGACTTATTTTAAAAAAAAAAAAACTGTCGTGGCGAGCAAATTTTGTACCCGATCAGAGACAGGATTGTGTAGTGCTGGAGCGCATGTGCAACGCGGTAGAAAATGGAAAAATTACTTCTACCGGTACCCCAGTGAAATCCTAATCTTGAACCCGACCACACGGTTAGAAACCGGCGCTCCGTCCAACCTCCATTCCTCTTCCTCTTCCATGCTCATCCACTCCATACCCACAGGCTCCCCGCGCCTACCGCCGCCGCCCCGCCCCCGCGCGCGTCGCGCCCCTGTCGTCCGTGGCGGTGGCCGTCGGCGCGCGCCCTCCCGCCTCACCCACCCCCCCCCCCCCGCCCCCGTCGGGATCCGGCCTTGCTCCGTCGGACGGCGGCCTCGGCCGTATCCGGCGGCGGCGGGGCGCGGCGACCCCGGCCGGATCCAGCGAGCCTCGAGGGGCGGCGACCAGGGAGGTTAGTTTTTTTTCCTTTTTCAATTTTTTCTGCAAATTTTTTTGAAAAACTTCTCTGCAAAATTTTTTTGAAATATGTTTTGCAAAACTTTCTTCTGAAAAATATTTTTTCAAATTTTATTTCTGAAAATCTTTTTTCGCAAACTTTTTTTGAAATTTTTTTGCAAAACTTTTCTCTCAAAATGGTTTTTGCAAAACTTTTTCTTTGAAAAATGTTTTTTTGCAAGACTTTTCTCAGAAAATGTTTTTTCGCAAAATTTTTCTCCCATAATGTTTTTTTTCGAGAGTGGTCCCCACCTATGGTTGTCGGGTCTGCGCTTCGTGAGGGCTGCGCGCGCTGCGGGGTGCCATGCGGGAGGCGCCGGTTTTGTCGTTTTGCGCTGAGCGCACGGCGCCCCCCTGCGGGCGACCGAAAACTATCAGAGCCCGTACGCCAGCGCCGTGATTTTTTTTAATAACAAATGGAAAGATGCAAGTAAATTCGTGGGAAATCAGCTGATACGCGACAACAATTGGGTAACGCTCACTTTGGTTGAGTTTTTCATTCCGTTGTATCTGGCCCCCAACACTTTTAAACTTGGTTTCTATCTTGTTTCTTCGTTTTTTTTCTGCCGAGGGAAGGAGTTGTACGGAGAGGCAACCGTGTGCTGTAAAAGCGTCTTCTTTTCATGAAAGGTTATCCACCTAAAGAACCGTGTTTGTTCATTTCTATCTCTATGCACGTTTCTATAGAAACAATGTTTTTTTCGTATTTTCCATCACTTTCCCTCGAATAAACACACCATGAGATAAAAAAACGAGTGACATATAGGCTGTATCGGTGGTTCTTTTGTGCCTCGTAACGCATCATTTGGTGCTAGTAGTCACGTTGCTTGATCTTCTGATCAAGAGTCGTTTCTACATGTTTCTACAGCTAGTAGTCACGTTGCTCTGATCAAGAGTCGTTTGTACATGTTTTTTTTTTTTTGAAAGATTAGCTTTCATGTTTTCAGTCAGGCCCAAGCATGCCACCCAAAAGCCTGCTTCCTTAAAATACACTATCTTGTCATAGACCGTAATTGTCTTGTTTTTGAAAGATTATCCACCGTAATTGATTCTAAAATGCACTTTGTCTGGTCATCCACCGTAATACTCAACGCAAGTCTCGTGTGCATCCCATACATTTTGCAGTAAAAAGAGACGAGGAGTAAAAACAAGCTGAGGATAAAAAATGGCTACAAGGATGGATTCAGGCGCGAAGCTAGGATTGAGCTTAAGAGGGGGCTCTCATTTCCTTCTTCTTTCTTCATGCCCCCTTCCCTTCTTCTTCCTCCCCAAAATTGAAGGGGAGCTGTGGAGGGCTCCATAGCAGTTCAGGTGGTAGGGGGAGCTCAAGCCCCCCTAGCCTCCCCCTATGGCTCCGCCACTGGATGGATTTATTGTCCTATTATCCTGTCACAACTCACAAGACGCGGTGCCGTCTAGGTCGGCACAGCTCTTGGCGTCTCGTGCCGTATCGTGCCAGCAGACTGCATCATTGGCGGTGTTGTCGGCAACATCGCCTGCTTCCAGTGGGCCACACAGTGACGCAAGTCATTTCGCTCCCTCTCCGGCGGCGGCAATCCCGGCCGCTACATACATGGAATGGAAGCGCTTGGCACGGCGGCCACTTGCGTCTCTGGGAAGGCAGCGGTCGGAAGCGGTCACTGAGGCCTAAGCCCAACGCGGGAGCCTTGGTAGTGGCCTCGCAGGCCAACTAGGCTCGGATTCCACCGTGGACACCCTGCAGTAGCCCCGCAGAGTACTAGTGTGTCTTACAGAAGGAGCACCCCTTCTGGAGAGAGAGAAAGAGAGTACTTTATGGTAAAGACTAAAGAGTGAAAAGTGATGTATGTTGGGTCCTTTGAAGCTACAGCTGCGCGTTGGGTGATGAACATCTCCAGTAGTATCTTCTCTACTTTTTACTCACATGGACAATGAGACCACTAACTTTGAGCGCTTGCGTTGGGCTTGCTATGATGATGGGGAAGCACGTAGCCACTTCGCCGCTGCGCGTGAAGCTTGCCGTGCGAGTGCGACGGGTCGGGTCGTGCGCTGGAAACTTTAGGGACAAAGGCCATCAAATGTGTTTGTGCGAGTCAGCCGAGGCTCGAATTTTTTTAATTTTTATATTTTTTATTTTGTGATTTTTCAAAAATAAATGCTTTTATAAAAAATTACAAAAATAGACCTATATCGCTGTATGAACTGGCTTCTGGCTATAGCCAATTCAATCGGCGATTGGCTAAAAATCGCCGTTTCAATCGGCGAAATTTCTTCCGCTTGTACTGTAGCTAAAAATCGCCGCTTGATATGGCGGTAGGTGCTCTGGTAGTCTGGTACCCCTCTCGTCGTTTCATACGGCGACAGGACCCTGCTACTAGCCCTGGGCGTTCGGTCAGACCGAACCGAACCGATCGGTTCCTCGGTCATTTTGCAAATTCGGTTATCTAGAAATTGAGACCGATCGGTCCTCAAAATTTGTCAAGACCGACGATTTCGGTTTCAGTCAGTTCGGTTTCGGTCTCGGTCTCGATCGAAGTAACCGATTTAAAAGTCAAACACAAGAAAATCACCGTCACATGATGAATCAAAGGAAAAAAAACAAGAAACTGGAGCTATGTTCGGGGATCCCCTACAAGCTTTGGATCAGCAACTTGAGTGGGTCGTGGTGGCTGTGGATCTCGTTGATTTGCTTGGCTTCGTGGGGGCGAGCCGTGCGCCGGCCGCCGCCGGGGCGCGGACGAGGAGGAGGAGGAGCCGGCCGTCCCTGGGACGCAGGAGAGGAGGAACGCTAGCCACCGCCGCCGGGGTGCAGGAGAGGAGGCGGCTCCTGCCGCCACTGGGGCGCGGGAGAAGAGGAGGGGCCGGCCGCCGCCGCTGCCGCCAGGGAGCGGGAGAGGAGGAGGCGTCGGCCGCCGTCGGGCCCCTGCGGCGACGGCGCGTGGGTGGCGGGGTCGCTGTCGAGGGGAGAAGGGGAGGAGGCGGCCGCCGGTTGGAGTTGGAGGCTCGGGCTGGAAGGAAGGGGGTGGGGTGTGTTAGGGTTAGGTTTTGCTGCCATATATATGTATGTGATGTTTAATGGGCCGGCCTGTTTAGCTTTGTTATTGGGCTGGGCTGCACAAGTGCGCTAAATTCGGTTTCTTCGGTTAACCGCGGGTCAAGACCGAATTAACCGGACTAAGTTCGGTTACTTAAAACCTGAGACCGAACTAATGACCGAATATTTCGGTCTCGGTCAATTCGGTCTCGGTCTCGATCATTTCGGTTCGGTCTTCGGTCATCGGTTAATTATGCCCAGGGCTACCTGCTACCGCTGGTTTACAGCAATATGAGGGTCAGCCGGTCAGGTACCCCTCTCGCCGTTTTACACGTAGCACGGTTGCAAGCTATGCTAGCTACCTGATGTATCCTGAAATGCATGGCGCATTGTTTTTTATTTTATTTTATTTGAAGCTAGCTATAGCGTAGGATAGCATGCAATTATGCATGCAAGTCCCAGGCCCTGTTTAGATGAAACGCAAAAAAATTTTCGAGTATGTCGGGCAAACATTTGAAGTATTAAATATAGACTAATTACAAAACTAATTACATATTCTGGCAGTAAATCGCAAGACGAACCGAACGAGTCTAATTAATCCGTCATTAGCACATGTTTATTGTAGCAATTTATTGTCTAATCACGACCTAACTAGACTCATTAGATTCGTCTCGCGAAGTACACTCCATCCATATAATGGGTTATTTTTTTTACTACATTTAATATGCCATGCATGTTATCGGAACATACTCGAATTTTTTTTTCGACTACATTTAATATGCCAGTGCCACAACCGTACCTGGCTGTCCTGCATACATTTCAAGATCATTAATTAGCTGTTATGCACGTTCGTTTAGTTTCATCCACTAAAAGTTTTCACCCATCACGTTAAAAAAAATCTTACATGTATAAAGTATTAAAATGTAGATGAAAGAATAACCTATTACATGGATGGAGTATATTTCGCGAGACGAATCTAATGAGTCTACTTAATTCCTCTATGATTTACAACAATGACACTACAGTAACTATCCACTAATCATAGATTAATTACCCTCTAATTACATCTCATTAGATTCGTCTCGCGATTTTCAAACGAGATCTCTAATTAGTTTTTTTATTAGTCAATGTTCACTACTTTTAAATGGTAAATACACTTTAAAAAAAATCATTGAATTAAACAAGCCATGCAGGCCCCGATATACAGGTCATTGCCTAGACCATCATATCAAGTTATTGAGATTTTTATCATTGATTTTATTTATAGTCAACATAGATCTTATTTTTCACATAGATCTTATTTTGTAGATAAAATGGAAAGTACTATTATCGGTGAAACTTAATTATTAATTCAATGTGCCGTTTATGAAATAACATCAAGTAAGCTGATAGCAAACAAAAAAAAGTCTTGACCTTTGTGCAACCGCTACTCCCTCCGTCCAAAAAAAAGTCATCCAGATGTTTTAGTATAGATTAACTGCAACAGTGGCAAAAGAAATATTGCCATATGAAACGGCGATTCCGTAACCTGTCGCCGTTTAAAGCGGCTATAGCCGCTTCATACGGCGGTAGGTATAGTTTTGTAAATTTTTCATACGGTTATTTATTTTTACAAAAACAAAAAATATAAAATATAAAAATTTCGCCGAGGCTCCGTCACAACTGGGCTCAGAGCCTGCCCATGGGCCTTGCACAAAACTAGTGGCCCAGAATCTATAAAAAAAGGGAAAGGGAAATCCCGCGTCGCACTTTTCTGTTTTTGGAATTCTCCCGGCGTGTCACCGTGTCAGACTGTCAGTACAGCAACTGGGCTTTTTTTTAGCATCGTACAGCAACTGGGCTTTGAGCAGTACTGTACTCCGTAGGCCAGTAGCAGTAGTTTTTTTTTTATATATATACTACCTCCGTCCACAAAAGAATGCAACTATGGGATCCGTACCGGTCAAACTAGTTCAAGTTTGACCAAATTTATAGCAAAAAGTATCAACACTTACGTCTCCAAATAAATTTGTTATGAAAATATGTTCTATAAGTAATCTAATGGTACTTATTTTGTATTATAAATGTTAGTAATTTTTTGTATAACTTTAGTCAAAGTTTAAATTGTTTGACTCCTCAAAATGTGAGAATTGCATTCTTTTGTGGACGGAGGGAGTATATACTTGCAGTAGCAGTAGTTGAGCGTGTCGAACCGGTGCCCGTGCTACAAGTGTAGGCCAGTCGACGCTTCCTTCCTGCGATGCGAGGCTGCGACGACCCTGCCTCAGCTCGTTCGCGTCCGTGCTTCTCAAGCCATCGGCAAAATTTGTCAACAGCGTCTTTCGGACTGGATGCGACACTCTGGGCCTCGGAGTAAAAAAAAACTCAAAACCCACAGGAACACGGTAAGCTCCGCGCGACGACAGAGACGGCCGATCTGAGCTCAGCTCGTCATCACAAGCGGACGCGCCGCTCCCAGGAAACCGGGCAGCAAGCCCGGCACCGCGCCCCGCACGGCACGCTACAGCGATGGCGCCGCCACTCACCCACTCGCCGCTAGTACACACCAGACTCATCAGCTCGATCACCGGCCAGTCATCTGTGCCCGTCGGCCACGCTCTCGCTCTGTGCCGAGGCGACGCGTCGCGCGCCGAGGGATCTCCGGCGCCCCGCCACGGGAAAGCGCGAAGAGTCCAGCCCGGCCCGATTGCACTGCACGATCATCACAAAAGTCTAAAGAGCGAGGCTGCAGTTCAGGCGTCAGGGTCGCAAGGGGGAAGATCGCGGTATCACACACCGGAAAAGGGAGGTTGAGATTGTTATTTACAGACAGGTACAAGGCCGGAGCAGTGTGTCTCAGGTTAGCTGCGAGAGGAGAAAAGTTTCCATGAAGCTAGCTACTCTGGTTGGTGTGCATCATCTCGTTCTCGTCTGGTGACCGTTCTCTCAGCTTCAGACGACGGCCCTGGCCGGCGGCGGCGCGCCGTGGCCGCGGCCGCGGCCCCATAGTGCCGGCCAGCACCCGATGCCCAGAGCCCCGCGTGTCCTGAAAGGTTGGACACCAATTTGTTAGCGCGGAGTAAATCATGCACCAAAAGGGCTTCTTAAGCAGTAGAGCGGTAATCTGAAAAGTCTGAGCACTGTTTAGCAAACAAGCATTTTTCCTGGAAAGTTGTTAATGTTTCAAAGAAGAAGCTTCTGAAAGTAAAAGTTGTCATTCTAGTTCTGTGTACTTCGGTCGGTCAGATTATGATCCCTGTTCGCTTCTATGCTTTTTCATGGTCATTAGTTGTTCCATTTTTTGACTCCCAAAAGCTAATATAGGTCAAAAGGATGGAAGAATCATTTGGTCCAAAAGGCACCGGTCATAGAAGGAAAAAAAAAAATGCATGTAACGATTACACCTTTCAGCCATCGTGCAGTTGAAAAGGAGTGTGTTTCAGACACAGACGGAGCACCAATGATCAAAGAAATCAGAGTTGTTGCATACTCATCTTATACTAAATAATGACAAAACGATATTGGTGCCATCCAGTTGCAGCAGTATAGTTCAGAACCGGGCCCTCCTAATTTGCACTAGTGTTGGAACTGTTGTACCGTTGTACATGCAAATCCTGAAAGAGATGACTATTGAATCCATGTGTTCCAAACAATCCATGGGTCCTACTAGTCAAACTACTACTGGTACAGTACGTACTAACTAACAAACTCTTAATTGCTGATGTGGATGTTGTTGTTGTTTTTTGTATATATAATGAAAGAGATGTTGATGTGAGTTTGTACAGTTGCACGATTAATCCTGCTAATCCAAGGAGGCACGAAATGCAACAGTGATTAGTTGGTTGCCATGGAAGTTGAAGGCTTTCATTTCATTGCAAGCAAATTAACTGTAAGTCCGTAACCGCGTCATCGTCGGTTTGACAGTGACTGACCTGCTTGCTTTTCCGGCGGCGGCGGCGGCCGTGGCGGCTTTCGGCGGCGCGCCCTGCCCTGCTCCGGGAGACAGTGGCCCGCGGCCGGGCCGTGGCGCGGTCATGCTCCGCGTAAGCAGCCCGGGCACGTAGAAGTTGAGCAGCACGCCGTCCCCGCTTCCCCCGCAGCTCCCCCTGCTGCTGCCGCCGCCGCTCCGCCGCGCCCTCTGCCTCCTCGCCGCCTGCTGCCGCTGCTGCTTCGACGCCGCCGCCGGCTCGTGCCGCCCGGGCGACGGCGACAGCGCCGCCGCGGCCGCGCGGTCCTCCCGCGGTGCCAGGGCGGCGTGGTCCGCGTCGTCAGCGCTCGGCCGGGCGCCGGCGTCGATGAGGTCGGAGAAGGAGAGCTCGCGGCCGGAGCCGCCGTCGGGGAAGCCGGCGAGGAGGCCCAGCAGCTCCTCCTCCCGCGAGGAGAGACGCCTCCTGGCGCCGCCGCCCGCGAGCGCGAGCGCCTCCATCGATCGCACCCTCCTCTTTGTTTCAAGTCTCTAGCGCGCGCGGCCGGCAACGGGTGCGGCGCGTAGGAATAAGGATGTGGGTGCGCGCGGCGCGCGCGTGCTCGCCTTCTGCGAAAAGTTTTGAGAGTGATCTCTGAACTGACGAGAGGGCGGTGTGCCGCCGTTGCTTTTGTAGATGGAACAGGGGAAGGCGCGCGTGTAACTTGGGTTGGGCTGTCTTGATCCGTTGGGTTAAGCAAAGGAGCGGACGCGGCGGCCGTTCTAGAAGCTAGAAGGGGAAGATTTTGGCTACTGGGTTGTGAAGCTTCTTTTTAGTTAACTTTGCTGTGTGCTGATCAGCTGATGGGTGATGTCCTGATCGATCGATGCAATGTATCGCTGTGTGCGTGCCTTCACTGTACTACCACCTATATCAATCTTTATCAATGTAATCTTTATCCATGCCACTATTTCAGCCTTTTTTTTTTCATGCCATCAATATATAACAAAGACCTCAAATGATGGTGCTGATAAAGTTGTCCTATTTTTTGAAGACGGAGTACATGATAATTTGGAACCAGATCAGAAGAGTGTATGATAATTTCAAACCATGAGACAAACGGAAAACTCACAACTGACACCAGTTTGAGAAATGTCGACGAGATTATTAACAGTGGCTGGCAACAAGCGAGCTCGGCTCAGTGCTTTTTAAGATAACGAGCGATTTTTACTTGGCTCGTTAATGTAACAAGAAAAAAAAGCCAGCTCGGCTCAGCCCGCACTCGAGCAGCTCGCAAGCTAGTGCAGTAACAAACTAACAAACATCCCAGATCAAACCAATAGATTAAAGACAAATCCCCTCCGGAGTAGTAGATATATATATTTATCCTGTCCAGAATCCAAATAATTTCGCAAATTAGGGCCAAATTCTCAATGACGAGTTGAGCAACTCGCATTACCAAAAAGAACTGGGAAATAAAATCAAGAAACCCGTGCAGAAAAGTGACGTGGACCCTCAGGATTTTGTAATGGCTCTGAATCGTCGACCCGTGGCAAGATTCTTAGGCAGCTGATCGTCGTACCTGGCATCTCCCTGCTTCACTGTCCAAATTTTCAAATATTTTTTTCTGGCCAATTTGTTTTTGGTTCAGAAAGGCGAACCGATCTGCCGGTTGCCAGGGCTAAGGCTAATTAAGGTGGACGGATCACGGGATGAAGATTAACCTGCAGGCTGCTGTACGTCATCGTCCGTCGGGATCGAATTAATTGTTGTAGCAGGATACTAAAGACAGTTGGTAGAGCTAGTAGCATGGCTGCTGATCGAGGCGTTTAGACTGGAGCCCCGCCAGGACGTTAACAGTTGTACTAGATTAGCTTTGACGGCGACGTACCAACCGCTCACGCACTGTGCTGCACGTAACGCAGCACTGCTTCTGCGCAGTGGCGCACGCGTCAGAGAGGACAATGGTACACGGCTTCTAGACTACTGGTACTGTAAGTGATTGGGCTCGCTCATCGCCTCAAGCATGAGGATCAACAAGACAACAAAGCTGAAGGACTGGGATGCATACCCGGCTGCCCGGGCTGAACGTCAGGTGGTCTCTGGCTTCTCGACGACGTGTTTACGCATACCAGGGATGGCCGACTGGTTCTTAATGCTGGGGCGGCACGGGGTGAGAATAGAGAAAACTACATGGTTTTCTAGAAGGTCCTGCATATACAGATGTCTGAACTTTTGAAGGTTGACGTTGGGGTGTCTTCAGAATTCTCCATTTGTCATAGCTGCATGAGAGACCGACGAGACCATGGAGAGGAGTCGAACACGGAATTCGGCAAAGATGCGAACGACGAGGGGATGGGGGCGGGAATCGCGGAGATGGGAGAAGGCCAAATTTTTCGGCCCTACTGGACAACAAGAGCCTCTCCAGATTTCATGCCGGCCCGTGGAAAAGAGGTCAGTACGGCCCAATGGTCTGATACTCTATTCCCAGCTAGTATGGCCCATGCCCCATGACAATCCGTCAAGCATTTCTTACTCGAGCTAAGCTAACTTGAATCACCGAAACCCCTCTCTCTCTCTCTCTAAAAAGAAGAAGAAGAAAGAAAGAAAGAAAGAAGAAAAAGAAGAAGAAGAAATTGAACCGCCAAAATTATTTTCTTTCTGTTTCTCGTCTGAGAGATATGGTTTGGTCAGGTAGACTGTTCCCTTTTTTTGGCTGACGAAGGGAAGGTTGCTATTGCTACTACTATATATTGGAGTATATGATATGACACACACTTGTGAGCACCTGCCACTCAAGTTTAGATCAAGGATTTATTAGTATCAGATTAGATCGATTGTGCATGTACAAATAAAATTCCCCATGGGATGGCCGGAAATACGTGTGCACGTAGATTGGAGAAAAGGAAGTCAAATAATTCCAAGGGAAGGCCACTGCCCGCTGAGGTCAATGTCAAAAAACAAGTCTCGCGTCTTCGCTCCCAAGCACACGCAACAACGCAACCACTGACCGGCCAGTTGCACTATCTTGCTGGCACGATCAGTGGTTGCGTTGTTTTATCACTCTTTAAAGAAGCACGTACGCGGCAAGGTGAGCACTAGAGTACAGTCGCCATAGCAGCAGCGACAAACATCCGCATCCTCCAGCCATGCATAGCCTTCTTCCGCTCCTCCTCCTCCTCTTGTGCTCTCTCCGCTTCACCCCAACGACCAACGCAGCTGATGACCTTACGTTCCATATCAACACCGACTGCCCGAGCGACATGAACTACACGCGCGGCGGCGCGTTCCAGGCCAACCTCAACACGACCCTCTCCTCCCTCCCCGCCGCCGCGTCAGCGTCCTCCGGGTTCGCCGAGAACGTCACCGGCGGCGCGCCTCCGCCGGACGAGCAGGTGTACGGCCTCGCGCAGTGCCGCGGCGACGTCAGCGCGCCGGACTGCCGCTCGTGCCTCGACACCTCGGCGCGCGAGATCGCCAGCAAGTGCCCGGGCCAGAGGCGCGCCATGATCATCTACGAAGGCTGCCTGCTCCGCTACTCCAACGCGAGCTTCTTCGGCGAGCCCTACACGTCGGGCCCGATCGTCCAGCTGGCGAACGTCCAGAACGTGACGCAGCCGGAGCAGTTCATGCCGCGGCTCGGCGCGCTGCTGGGCAACCTCACGAGGGAGGCCGCCCACGGGTCCCCGCGCATGTTCGCGGCCGGCGCCGTCCGCTACACGAGCTTCGTGACGCTCTATGGCCTGGCGCAGTGCACGCGGGACACGAGCCCGGACAACTGTGACCTGTGCCTCGCCATACTCCTCGATGCGATCCCCAAGTGCTGTTACGGGAAGCAGGGCGGCCGGGCCTTCGCCCCGATCTGCCAGCTCCGGTTCGAGACCTACCCGTTCTACAACGCCCAGGCCGCCCAGGAGGCCATGTCCAACGGCACCGACGACCACTCCGGCCCACGGAAAAACGGTCAGTCTCAGTTAAACGTCTCCTGCCCCTTCTCTGAACGCGTTTATTTATTAATGGGGTCAACACTTGCTGGTGCCTGTGACTCTCCGACCGAAGTTCCTACTCTACGACGTCCCTCTACGTGAACGATCAAAAACTCAATATCATGACGTGGCCTACCATTCATTGCTGACTAAATTTTGTTTCGATTTATTGTCTTGACCGGATAAAGCGTCTGAACCATAATTTGAATCCATACTGGTGGAATTCCATACTTGCATCCACATATATTTGTGGGATGTGCCTTTCCATATAGTAGTGAAGTTTCATATACATGCTGTTAACTATAGGAGTAAAAGCATGGTGCTTTCAGAAGTAGAGTTCAAAAGATGAGTACTCTTTGGTGAAGGCTGAACAGTTTCTGTTCTGAATTTTCAGCCACGACAGGCGTTGCCGTCATTGCAGGAAGCAATCACACAGTCAGGACAGCACTTATTATTGTCTCAGTTCTTGCTGCTGTCACGATGCTGCTGCTGCTGATTGTTGCTGCTTATATCTGCAAGCAGAGCACAAAACTACACATGCATGTGCAGATAGCTAGAGACGGTAAGTTGTTGAAACATTGTTTCTACAAAAATGGAAAATAGCTCCGGCCTCTTGGACTGTACACAACCAAGCTTCTACAGTGTTAGTTATTCTGCTAATCAGCTGAGCATATGAAAAGGGAATTATGAACACAAGCAAAATAAAATAATTATGAGCAAATTCTCTCACTATTAGCATATCAGAAGAACAATGTGCTGCAAGGCTTCACTCTTCAATTTTCTCTTGTCAACAGGACATGGAGATGAGGAAGAAATGAGAAGTTCGGAACTTCTCATGTACGATTTGAGTATGCTACGAGCTGCAACTGACAACTTTTCAGAAGAAAATAAGCTCGGGGAAGGAGGTTTCGGGCCAGTCTACAAAGTATATTTAATTGTTGGGCTAAAAAAATTAATATATAATGGTCTTGTTTTCTTTACAACCCACAAAGCGTCTAATGATCTTATCTCAATGTTCCTTCAGGGTACCCTACAAAATGGTCAGGCAATTGCAGTGAAGAGACTGTCCAGAACTTCGCAGCAAGGGCATGTGGAGATGAAGAATGAGGTTGTTCTGGTCGCAAAGCTCCAGCACAAGAACTTGGTGCGCCTGCTTGGCTGCTGTATCGAGGAAGACGAGAAGCTCCTTGTCTACGAGTTCCTCGTCAACAAGAGCCTCGATAAAATCCTTTTCGGTGCTCGAATCAAGTGACAAATAATCTTTTCATATCAGGCCACTCGATCGCTCAGTTTTGCTTACTGAGTGAAATAAACTCAACTTCCAGATCCTACAAGGCAACAGGAGCTAAGCTGGGGCCAGAGGTACAAGATCATCGAGGGAATTGGCCGAGGGCTTCTCTACCTTCACGAGGACTCGAGGCTGACGATCATCCACCGCGATCTCAAGGCAGGTAACATCTTGCTCGACGCGGACATGAATCCTAAGATCTCCGATTTCGGCTTGGCGAAGCTGTTTGATATCGACTTGAGCGTAGCAAACACAAGCCGCATTGCCGGCACATAGTAAGTTCGTCGCTGCCTCAAGTTCTTCTGTAACGTCTTCCTGTCTGTATGTGGCAAATAGTATACCATCGTCGTCCAAGTGACCAAGTCCATTTGCACCTGCTAATATAACTTGCCGTTTCTTCGAGATGCAGTGGATACATGGCGCCGGAGTACGCCGTGCGCGGCTCCTTCTCTACCAAGTCTGATGTTTACAGCTACGGCGTACTTGTCCTGGAGATCATCACTGGCCAGCGACCTTCTGAAAATCTCATAAGCTTTGTAAGTTGTAACCTTCCAACTAGCAGAACACGCTTTACAATTTACTGCCTGCAAATTAATCAACATCTCTTCAGCAGTGAATTGGAGAACTAATTCTGGATTTCTGGTCATTCGTGGCCGCAATGGGCATGCAGGTTTGGGGGCACTGGAGCCGTGGCAGCGTGCAGCAGCTGCTCGAGGGCTCCCCCGCCGATGGGCCAGGGCCGGAGGAGATGCTGAGGTGCATCCACGTCGGGCTGCTCTGCGTCCAGGCGGGCCCGCCCCTCCGGCCCAGCATGGCATCCGTTGTCGTCATGCTCAACAGCCGCTCTATGACACTGCCGGTCCCCGCCGAGCCGGCCTTCATGACCCCCGGCGAGTTGCCGTGGGTGGCTGCTTTGGAGCCGTCGATCAACGAAGATTCCGTCTCTGTCTTGGAACCTCGTTGATATATAGTATGAGTCAGCATAGAGGGTTTTCTTCTCAAAATTATCCACATCTTCATCTACCAACCCCTACTCTTACTCAATCAAACACTCTAAAGACTTTTATAGCCTTTACGGGACTGTAGACCCACATACGCAGTCCAGACTCTAGAGTCCAGAGCTCGAGAGTCGAGACTCCCTGTATGAGAGATGGCGTCAAACAGAAACAAGAGAGTAAACTATAGACGCTACCTCCTCGATACATAGTTTCTACGATCAATGAAGAAAATAATTCACCTTCAATCCTCTCTCTTCTCTCTCCTTTTCTCACCTAATCACTCTTCTTCCTTCATTGGTTCTCGTGTAGACATGATGTCTTGCATGAGAAACCATGTCTACCTTTTCTCGTTAACTCTCTTACCATGTCACCAAATTGCTTATGTGGCAGCCTTATCAACGCTATGGAAAGGGTTGGGGATGGCCTAAGCCAGCCTTATAAGCTACGGGTGTGTTTAGATCGAGAAAAAATGATGAAAAGTACGAAAAAGTACTGTTTCTATAAAAGCGTGTATTGAGATAGAAATGAACTGACACGATTCTCTATGTGGATAACTTTTTATGAAAAGAGAACGCTTTTTCTGGCAAAATTTTTCACAACATCTAAGTGACCAAAACATATCTCATACGAGAAACCAACAAAACAGAAAGAAAAGAATTTCTTGGTGTTCACTTTTTTAGAGAGAGGGTTTCGGTGATTCAAGTTAGGTCGAGTAAGAATTTTTTTTAGTAAATGGAGCAAGGGGAAATTGGTACAGGCACTTTAAACTTTACTGGTTTAAGGCAAGGAGATCCGCTTTCGCCGATGCTTTTTATTCTTGCTATGGAGCCGTTGCAGAGACTGTTACATTGTGCTTCAGCAGATGGTTTACTTTCACCATTGGGGGCTAGGGTGGCTACTTTAAAGGCTAGCCTGTTCGCGGATGCTGCTGTTGTCTTTGTAAATCCAAATAAGCAAGAGGTTAAATGCATCATGGAGCTGTTGCAGCTCTTTGGGAGAGCATCGGGGCTGAGCACAAACATGTCCAAATGTGCTGTCTATCCTATTAGGTGTGAGGATCTGGACATACATGAAGTTATGAAGTGGTTTCCGTGTCCAATAAAGGAGTTTCCATGCAGATATCTTGGGTTGCCCTTGCACATAAAGCAACTGAGGCGTATCGATATTCAACCACTCATTGATAAATTGGGGAACCGACTCTCAACATGGAAGGGGCGCCTGTTGGAGGTACGATCATGGGCCTACAAGGACTCATGGATGATCTCTGAAGGAGTTGTACCAAGCGTGAAGACTGCGAGTAGAGTACTGCAAGGACTCTCCTCGTTATGGAAACTAGTCGTATGACTTGTAAACTACTCGGATTGGCTTGTAAAGCACTCTACGAGTTGTAATAGGTTAGGATTCTACTCGGAACCGACCTTGTAACATTGCTCACCGTGTATATAAGGCAGAGCAGGGACCCCCTCCAAAGAACACACATCCATTGAATACAAACCAACATACAGGACGTAGGGTATTACGCTATCTCGGCGGCCCGAACCTGTCTAAAATCCTGAGTTGCTTGGCCTTTGCGTTCCTGATCTCGGCGAAACCCCACCTGAAATCTACTACCTCGGGATACCCCTCGGTAGGATCGACGGTAGAACACCGACATCTGGCGCGCCAGGTAGGGGCTTTCCTCGAAGATTCCGTGGAGAGCGCAATGGTGACCTACATCCAATCGGAAGCGCCTCAGGAAGGCACAAAATTCAACTTCGGCTCATAGGTCTACGTCGCAGACGGCTTGGGTGGTTTCTACAGCTACCTCGAGACGCCCCTGGAGAAGAAGGAAGAACCAGCGCACGTCATGGAAGATCTTGCTGATCAACTCGGCGAGATCACACTCACAGACATTGTCCGCGGGCATGAGTCCGAGTCGTTTACGACTACGGCAACCCTCCCACCCCAATTCCCATTTGGACTCCGCAACTCGACTCGCATCTATTGCGAGGCATTGCAAAGCCAGTTCGAGTCCACTCTGGATTCAGAGCGAGACATCCCAGTCCGAGTCACGGCAGGTCACACTAACTCCTACTCGGAGGTGAACCCCGTGTACAACTCGGACTCGGACGAAGAAGATCTACAAGAAGACGGCGGGCAAGACCTGGTGATCCATGCCACGCTGGAAGGAAGAGTCGTGTACCCAAGAGATAGGACACCCCGGGAAGTCTACGAGTCCCGCCAGGTCTTTGTACTCTTTGGGTCCGACATTACTGACGACCTGCCGTTCCAACACGGCACACCGTTAGAAGAAGGCGAGGAGAGCACCACAGAACTCCTCACCCCAACGACTACTGACTCTGTCGAGCCAAGTCGACAGGTGTTCATGGCTGACACCGGAGGAGCAGCCCGAGCCGCAGCTGATCCTAACGCTGACGCCAACGCTGAGGTCTTCGCAGAAGAAGATGACCCGGCTTGGGCATTCGAGCTAGAGGCTGACATCTCTGAAGACGAACTCGCGCCTGACGGAGAAACAACACAGCAAGAAGCGGCACGGGTAACCAGAAACAACCAGAGAGCTCTGCGACGCCTGGACGACCGCGATCGCCGACTCGCCGGGCGCAACCTCGCGCATGAATTCACAAGGGTGGCTTGCTACGACTCCCCCATGGCCAACTCCATGGAGATCGCTTACCACATCCACAGCTTGCCGCGTACTCCCCGATCTGCAGCCGCACTCGAGCGGATCAATGCCATGATCCGTACTCTTGACAAAGCACTCGCCACCTCATCGACCCGCAGTGAGCGGCCAGCCGCTAGCGAAGAAGTCAACAGCGGCGCCCGCCACTGCGGACGAGATAAGCAACTCCAAACGGCAGCTCCAAGCTGCCTAGGAGGCGCAAACCGTGAAGGAGGCGCACATCGCGAAAGAGGCACAAGCCGTGGAAGAGACATAGTGCCAATCACCCAGAGGACAATCGTGCGACTGGACGAGACCAGCTAAGGCCCAATGCCAGTCGCAACGAAGGAGCTCGGGCCACATCCTCACTCCGGGCGGCAAACAACGACGATCTAAGAAGAACCATCAACGCCAATCACGAGGCACGATCCATCATCGACTCCAGAAGGCGTGATGAAGAGCGAGGCTACAAGGAAGAGGACGACGAGTACCCGATGTTCTCCAGAGACATCAGGATGGCGTCGTATCCATAACCTTTCAAGCCAGCAGGCTTTGAGAAATACGATTGCAAGACCTCCCCCGAGTCATGACTCTGCATCTACTCTACATCCATAGAATGCGCGGGCGGCAACAGTGCAATCAAGTGCCGGTACTTCCCACTAGCACTCGAGCCCGTCCCTGCTCACATGGTTCGAGAACCTGCCACGACGATCCATCGACTCGTGGGAGCGATTGAAGAAGATGTTCGTAGCAAACTTCCAGGGCACCTTCAACCGACCCAAGACTCGTCATGATCTGGCCATGTGCAAGCAACAGCACAACGAAAACCTCCGCGAGTACATGTGCCGCTTCATGGAAATCAAGACCCTGGTGGTGGACGTATCTGACCGTGATTGCATCGATCTATTTCAGAACGGCATCACCAACCGATACTTTGACAGGTAGTTCGGCCTGCATCGCCCCAAGACCCTGGAAGCTCTACGTAGTCAAGTCGAAGCATGGGCTGATCAGGAGGACCGTGACCTTGAAAAGTACGGTCCCCCCAAGGGCAAGGAGAAAGGAAATTCTAAAGCCCAAAATTATCAGCACAAGCGCAAGCCCGACGACACAGTTGCGACATTGGATAGCGGCATGAGAAGCCAGAAGAGGAACTACCCTGGCAAGATCGACATAGAGAAGATCATGGATAGGCCGTGCCCAATGCACCCAAAGCATAAGCACACCATGGGCCAATGCTACGATCTCCAACGTGCCTACACTCAGCAGTCGCATGAAGAAAAGGGCAAGAAGAAACCAGCAAGAGAACCACTCGACCCTGCCGCCAAGAACAAGGAAAAGGCGGACGACGACGACGAAGACGACGAGACCCCCGCTTCCAAAAGGCGGACCAAGTTCTCATGGTCATCATCGGAGGTGACTATGGTTTCCCAACTCGGAGGAACCACAAGCTCGCCATACGCCACATTATGACAGTCGAGCCAGCTGTTCCACGGTACCTAAAGTACTCAGAGGTCCCAATTACCTTCTCAAGAGAGGACCAGTGGAACATCTACGACGAACCAGGACAATTACCACTCGTCCTGGATCCCACGGTGGCGGGGTCAAAGCTCACCAAGGTGCTCATCGACGGCGGAGCCGGGCTGAACATACTATTCTCCGGCACTCTGAAGAGGATGGGTCTCGACATCGAGAAGCTGCTCACACCCACGGACTCCCCATTCTACGGCATCGTTCCTGATAATGGCAGTCTCCCATTGGGCCAAGTCACATTACCAGTAACATTCAGCACTCCTGATAACTACAGGACAGAGTACGTCAAGTTCGAGGTGGCAGACTTTGAAACTTCATATCAAGCCATACTCGGACGCCCTGCATTGGCCAAGTTCATGGCCATACCCCACTACGTCTACCTTGTCCTCAAGATGCCAGGACCCAAGGGCGTCATCTCCCTCTGTGGCGACTTGAGGCGATCATACGACTGCGACAGAGAAGCTGTAGAGTTCGCAGCCACCACTCAGGTGCCGAACTCTATGGCTCAAATCTTCGCAGCCGCCCAAAAGCTAAGGAAGACAGAGCTCGAGATTCCTACAAAGGAGTCAGGGCCACTCAAGGCGACTACCCTCGACGACGTGGCGACGAAGGACGCAGAATTGATGGAAGGCGATCCCAAGGCCACCAAGATCGGGGCTGGCCTGACTCCCAAATAGGAAGATGCGCTCGTCAGGTTCCTGCAAGCTAACCGCGACATCTTCGCGTGGAAACCCGCGGACATGCCAGGAGTGCCAAGGAACCTGATCGAGCACAGCTTAAATGTCGACCCCAAAGCTACCCCCAAGAAGCAACTACTACGACGATTCGCATCCAACAAGAGGGATGCAACCAAGAAGGAGCTGGCGAAACTACTCGCCGCAGGATTCATCAAGGAAATCTTTCACCCTGACTGGCTAGCAAATCCAGTCCTGGTACGAAAGAAAAACAACAATGAGTGGAGGATGTGCGTCGACTACACCGACTTGAACAAGCACTGCCCCAAGGACCCGTTTGGGCTCCCGCGCATCGACCAGGTCATCGACTCTACTGCTGGCTGTGCTCTGCTTTGCTTTCTTGATTGCTACTCAGGATATCACCAGATATCACTGAAAGAGGAGGATCATATCAAGACGGCGTTCATCACTCCCTGCGGGGCCTACGCCTACACTACAATGTCCTTCGGGTTGGAAAACGCCGGAGCGACTTATCAGCGTGATATCCAGCTTTGCCTCGAGAAGCAGCTACACCGCAATGTAGAAGCATACGTGGATGACGTGGTTGTAAAGACCAGGAATCCCGACGATCTCATCGCGGACTTGGAAGAAACTTTCGCATCCCTACGGAAGTGGCACTGGAAGCTCAACCCAACGAAGTGCGTCTTTGGAGTACCCTCTGGGAAACTACTCGGGTTCATCATCAGTCACCGAGGCATTGAGGCTAACCCGGAGAAGATCAACGCTATCACCGCTATGGAGGCTCCAAAGACGATCAAAGACATCCAGAAGCTTACTGGGTGCATGGCGGCACTACACCGTTTCATCTCACGACTCGGGAGAGAGGCCTACCCTTCTTCAAGCTCTTGAAGAAGGGAGACAAGTTCCAATGGACGGAGGAGGCGGCGGCAGCATTGAAGGATCTTCAGCAGCACCTGCAAAAACCACCAATACTTACCGCTCCGCATGATGATGACAAAGAGCTGCTACTCTACATCGCAGCAACCACCCATGTGGTGAGTACAACACTGGTCGTTGAGAGACCTGAAGACAATCACGCATACCCTGTACAGAGACCGGTGTACTTCGTCAGTGAAGTCCTTACGAAGTCCAAGGCCCGGTACCCGGTGGTACAAAAACTACTCTACGCACTACTCATCACATCAAGGAAGCTGCGCCACTACTTCGACACATACACCATCTCAGTTGTCACGTAGTTTGGCCTGGGAGAAACCTTACATAACCCGGACGCCATCGGGCGAATTTCAAAGTGGGCAGTCGAGCTCGGAGCACTCAGCATCGAGTTCAAGTCCAAAAAGGCCATCAAGTCGCAGGTTCTGTCAGACTTCATGGCTGAATGGCGCGAAAATCAAGTTGACATCCCGGTCGGCAGACCTGAGCATTGGATTATGTACTTCGACGGCTCCCTGAAGCTCGAAGGCGCTGGCACGGGAGTACTCTTCATCTCACCCAAGGGCGATCAACTCAAGTACGTTCTGCAAATCTTCTGGAAGGTGTCCAACAACGAAGCAGAGTACAAAGCATTGCTACATGGGTTACGACTGGCGATTTCCCTGGGAATCAAGAGATTGATGGTCTACGGCGACTCTTCTGTCGTCATCAACCACTGCAACAAGGACTGGGATCGCCAAAATGATAACATGGATGCTTACTGTGAGGAAGTACGCAAGATGGAGAACAAATTTGCAGGCATCGAGTATCATTGGGTAGTCCGTGACGACAATGTCGCCGCTGACGTATTATCCAAGTTGGGGTCCACCAGGGCAGAAGTTCCAGCGGGAGTTTTCGTTCAAGAACTCCACAAGAGGATGATCGACTTCGAGAAGTCAACTCCTACCAACAATGAAGATCAGGGACCAGATCAAGAGGTCCTAATCATCGAGGAAGACTGGCGCATCCCCTTCATCGAGTACATCAAGAACAAGGCTCTACCTCTAAACAAGACAGAGACTAAGCAAATCTTGCGAAGATCAAAGAATTATCTCCTAATTGGAGATCAGCTATACAGAAGAGGACTATACACCAACATTGCTATGTGGTGTGTCCCAAGAGCAAGAGGCAAAGGAATCCTACAAGAGATACACGACGGCGCATGCGGGAATCACGCAGGATCACGCACAATGGTCGGGAAGGCGTTCAGAGCAGCTTTCTACTGGCCTACAGCCTTACAAGACGCAGAGGAGATCGTTCGCAAGTGCCCAGGGTGCCAATTCTTCGCCAGACAGCAACATGTGCCTGCGCACAATTTGATTGCTATTCCTCCATCATGGTCGTTCGCATGCTGGGGGCTGGATATGGTGGGCAAGCTTACGACTGCTCCGGGTAACTTTACACACGTGTTGGTCGCCATCGACAAGTTTACCAAGTGGATTGAAGTGAAACCAGTCACATACATATCAGCAGCAAAAGCCGTGGGGTCCATTACTGATTTAATGATCAGGTACGGGTGTCCTCGTCGCATTATCATAGATTTGGGTTCCAATTTCAACAGCTACGAGTTCAAAGATCATTGCGAGAGGCACGGTATCGAAGTTGTTCACGCATCAGTAGCACACCCCAAGGCCAATGGACAAGTCGAGAGAGCCAATGGCATGATTCTGGACGGTTTGAAGAAGCGATTGTTCGAGCACGACAGGAAATATGGAGGAAAGTGGATCTATGAGTTGGGCCATGTTGTCCGGGGGCTTTGTACCCATCCTTGCAAACCCACCGGCCACTTGCCATACTTCCTAGTTTATGGCTCTGAAGCTATCCTACCAGTTGATCTCATGTTCAAGTCATCACGAGTGGAGCAATACAATGAAGGCGTTGCTGAAGACACGAGGCGACTGGAAATTGATCTGATCGAGGAAGAACGGTGCATAGCATTACTGAATTCTGCTAGATACATCCAAGGGATGCGACGATATCACGACAGAAACGTCCAAGAGCGATCGTTCAACGTCGGCGACTTGGTGTTACGCAGAATCCAGAAGACTACGGGTTTGCATAAGCTAATGTCTCGCTGGGAAGGACCTTTTATCGTCCATAAGGTGACAGGACCCGGGTCATATCGTCTGAAGAACAGCGAAGGAGTCGAAGAGAGAGACTCTTGGAATATCGAACATCTGCACAAGTTCTATGCCTAGATTTTCTTCTTTTGAGTCAGTTGGAGTTTGTAAATATTATCGGGACTCATGATTGAAGATTGAATAAAGTGGATTTCAAATTTTCATCATCATATTTCTTGATTTCTCATTGAAGCAAAAGCTATTTTTGTCTCATAAGACTACTTTAGCTCGTATAATTTCCGGAGTTCCTTTTGATACTTGTTGATACAACAGTATACAAAAGCCAAAATCCGAAGAGTCTCTAAATACAACTACCAGGATCCCTGAGTACTTAGTTTCGACTAAGACCAGGCTGAGCACCTGTAGAGGCCAGCTAGCCTTAGAAAGCATCTACCTACGGGTACTTTTCCAGGATCCCTGAGTACTTAGTTTCGACTAAGACCAGGCTGAGCACCTGTAGAGGCCAGCTAGCCTTAGAAAGCATCTACCTACGGGTACTTTTTCAAGATATCTGAGTACTTATTCTAATTAAGACTAGGATGAACACCTGTCAAGGCCAGGTAGCCTTAGAAAGCTTTCCCTTCGGGTACATTAAGATTTTTTCAAGATTGTCGATTGTTACTCTCAAGTACATCACAACTTGCAAAAATGATTATTAAATCTATTGATTCACAAATCTTTGATTACTGATTTATCAAGTACTTCAAAGTCTACTCCAGAGAGAGTAGTAATTTTTGAAAGGCATACGGATGCCAGATATGCACAAAGCAGTCTTCACTTATAAACACTTTGCATATTTACATAATATGTTACAAAGATTCAAATATTCTATTACAAATAACTTTGTTCTTGTAAAGATACAAATCTATTGCAATTGCAGGTTTTCTACGACTTCTACTGCTACAGGGTCAAAGTGCTTCAGATATTCTTCAAAAGTGGTTTTTTCACAGTCTTCAGCTATACCCGTTGGGACATCATCTAATTCTGCTTCCGGGTAGAAGGACTAGATGACCGCCAGCACATGATCCGCCACACAGCAGCAGTCTTCTTCACGTATGCCGCAAATTTGCTGGGGGCTTCCTGGATGTGCTGCAAGAGTGGTTTCCCAGACTCTTCAGGTGCATCGTGTCCAATGGAGTTCACCAGCGTAGTTGCCGCTTTAACGAGCTCAGCATGATCGTTTTTCAGAGCCTGGTACTCCTCTCCGACTACTTTGCTTTTCTCCAAAGTGTCCTTGAGGGTGGCTTCATAAGGATTGAAATAGTATCGGAAGCCCTAGGACTAAATCGAAAAGAAATTACTTCGAATTTGAATTCGAAAACCTTTTTTCAAACCCCTTGGAAAAATAAGAAAGGAAATCCTTTGATGATGGGCCGGCCAGCTGCGGCCCAAACTCCTAAAGTCTGTTTTAGGCCCCCCAACTCCCCTCCCTGGTTCACTCCCGCACAGCCCAGCCCGGTTCCCACCTCCCCTTCAGTTTTCCCCGCGAAGTCTACTTTTCGCCCTTCAACTTTCGGCCCAGCCCACTCCCCCTCCCCCTTCTTCCTCCTCTCCCTTCTCCGGTACCTCCCCCCTCTCTCAGCCCGCGTGGCACCCCAAGATCGACGCCACGCTACCCCCTCCATCCACTGCTCACGTCAGAAGGGCCATCCCGGCACGGGAGCCCTCCCCTCCCCCATCCCGCAGCGGCCGTGCCTCGCCGTCGTCGCCCGATCTCCACCTTGCGGCCGGGATAAGCCCGACAACGACGCGTAGCGCACGTGTCAGCATCACGCGCGGCCACCGCACATGAAGTGCGGTGCCGACGCTCCCTTTCTGGCCATTTGCACGAACACCCGCGGCAGCACACGTCGCGCGCCGGCGAGCACGCCATGCCGCGTGTCGCCGCCCCGCTGCCCCGGTGAGCCCCCGGGGAGCACCGCTAGGCTATAAATAGCCCTGCGCGCGCCCCGGATGGAGCTCACCCTCACCACACCACACCACACCACACCGCCACCACGGCCGCCGCTGCGAGCGCGAGAGCGCCGCCGCGCTGCTCCGGCAGTCCTGCCGCCGCCAAGTCCCTGGATCCCACTCCGGCCGCTGCGACGCTGTCCGGAACACCCCATGGCGCCCAAGGAGCGTAGCAACATGCTCTAGAGGACGCACATGCCCTGAGCAAGCGCCGCCGAGCTCCGCCGCGACGGGTGGCAGCCGCCGGTCGACCGCGCCGCTGCTCCGGCCGTTCCCCACCTCTGCGACACCACGGTGAGCACACTAGCACCACCACGGCCCTTTCCCCGTTCCCTTTCCCCTCCCCCAATGCTGGCCGAGCCACGGCCGGTTGCCGTACGCGCCGCCGTGCCCCGGCGAGCCGCCGGCCGGCCTTGGTACCCCTCCCTAGCACCTCTACACCCCAACGTGCTCCACACTACCCCGCAGACGCGATCCACCCACCCCTAGAGGCTCAGAGACCCCCAACCCAAGATTCCCCTCTCCACCGCCCGCCGCCCGAACTCTGACGAGCCCGCGTCGCCGCACCAGCCTCTAAACCTCGACGAGATCATCCCCACTGTGTCCGCCGTGCTCCCCTGAACTTGTAGGTGCTTCCGCCGCCGCGTGAGCCGCCCCGTAGCGGCCGGCGGCGAGAGCTCCGGCGAGCCTCCCCTGCTGCCCCTCAGCGCCGCCGTGTAGTGCGGCAGCTGCGTGGTGCTTGCGTGGCAGCCACGCGAGCGCCGGCCCCACCTGCCAGCCACCCGCGCGCCACACGTCAGCCGCCACCTCCCCCTCCCCGCCTTACGTGAGCTCGGTCCAGTGGACTGCAGGCTCATGGGCCGCGCAGTCCACACGCCCACGCCGCCGGCCCACGGCACAGTGGAGCGCAGGCTGGCGCCAGTGCTGACGTCAGCCGGCACCACTCGTCAGCCGCACAGACACAAGGAAAATGCTAGGTACACCCGGCTTAGTGCACCCAAGAAGTTATTTCTCCACCATAGAAATTCCCAAAAATTCCTAGAAAATACCCAAAAATACTAGGGAAAATAATAAGCTATTTAGTACCATCCAAATTATTTATACACATTCCTAGACCTAGGATTTAAAAGGATCATTTTTCAGCCTATAGAAAGCCTCCGTTAGCGTACCCCGGTTTATCCCAAATCCAAAATAGAACCCCATAAATAGCCAATAAATTCCTAAAATTATTAGAATATATTCTAAGATTTTTTATAAGATTAGATTCCTTAGAAACCTTTCTTAAGCCTAGAAGTAATTTATTGCCTTCCACCGACATTTCCCAAACCCTGCCTAACCCCCCGGGAAACCCAAACCCTTTCAAAACGCCGGCTCTAAACCCTCGATTAACTTAGAAACCACTCCTATGGCCATTCTCCCAAACCCCTCTCCTCACCAGTAATTCATTCGCTGTGATGATTGATTAGTCATGTATTTGTATTTGTGTAGATACTCCGCTAGGAAACCTCAGGATTATAGCTCCGGCGGAGACTATCATCGTATCAGGCAAGTCTTAGCAATTTCCTTGCTCATATTAATCAACTGCATTAATGTGCTCCACTCCTTACCTAATGTCTGTAGTTGCATTGAGAGTTAGCCACTCAGACATCCCCAACTACTAAGACACTACCCAGTGCCAGAAACCCTGGTTGCGAGAGGCACCCAGGGGGAAGAAGATGCGAGGTAGGGTGGATAGTCTCGGAGGAGCTCCTATCCAGAGGCCTACCTTGGTCGCTTAAGGACCGGTTCTTGGGAAAGTCTTTCCAACGCCATGTACGGCTATACGGGCCAAAAAGGACATAGCCTTCGGGAATGCCCTGTAATGTGAGGCCTCGACTCACACTCCACCAGCTACCTCTGGCAAAGCTACCCCAGGGGCCACGGTGGGCAACAGAAATACTGGAGACAGCCCCAGACAGAGGGCTGGGACTGGTCGGCACGGGTCGCATGTGACAGGGCTGGTAGGGCCCATGGGCGATGCATGCCCTAATTTATATGATGCATCCATACCCGGGTTAGTGTCCTTGTGTGGACGTTTATGCGATCCCTGTTTAGACCCCAGTAGCATCCGTGGATAGACCCAGATGGAAGCTGTCCAGAGATAGACGCCAGTGGATACGAGTCCCGTAGGGTGGCCCTGCCGTTGGCCACGGGAGGGTCACCTGACCGTATAGTTTCAAGAGTACAAACCTCTGCAGAGTTACCCAATCTATCGATAGCCGTGGCTCTCGGTTATGAGCCCGTCTGGTTAAAGCTCCCACAGATTAGCCAAGAATAACCCATAGGAGTGACGATAATGAGATGAAGGTGATTGCGGGATCGACAGAAGGATCCGGGCCAGAATCACCGGAGGACTGGAAGGGAGGTTCTTGCCCCTCCAGGACCCAACACCGATTTATAAATCACTTGTCAACTAATAATGCATGTTCATACCTTCGATTGTTAAGTACTTGCTGAGTACAGTGGTACTCAGACTTGCTTGTGAAATCTTGCAGCTCCATCGGAAGGCTTCCCTCCCTTCATCGGCACTGCAAGTCGTCCCGATCAGGTCCTAGTTCCGATCTTCACTTTTCAAATCTGGTTAGCCGTTGCCAACTCTTATGCAATTAATGTTTTCCTTTACCAGGAAATGACATTATTTCATGCTAGGTGGGCCCGCCGGGTGGCGGGGCCCACAGGGTTGGTATCAGAGCCGTTAAGCCGTAAAATACATCTTTAACTCCTACTTTAAACACCCTGAGGGCTAGGATACACGAACAAGTAGAAATAATCTTTTTCTCATCCGAATATGATTCTCTTCTATCTTACTCTATAAAGGAAGGGAACTATCTAACCTTCCTTTCTACACCACAGGTAGATGGCGAAGGATCAACATTGGGACAGCTGGGACAACTGGGTTGACGAAGAAGGTTGGACGCACAGGCATTATATCACAAAGCATGGATTCCCTCGAATCTTGTGGCATACTCTGCAGAGATTGGGATATGGACAGTACCCAGAATATTCGGGGAAAGAAACTAAGAGAAATGGAGTGAGAAATTGTGAAATGTACCTCCGAATGCCCGGCATACAAGCACATCCAGAATGGGTACCTTGGGTAGAACAAGCTGAGGGAACCGAATTCTCAGATACTCTTCAAATTATAGCCTTTTGAACCCTCACTAAGATTCTCTTTAGGCATGTAGCCGAAACCGAAAATACTCCAGCTAAATACCTTCCTATGCTAGACCTAACAGACCACCGCTGGCTACAACGAACCGAGCACCTACAGCTTATCCAACCCACGGAGCTCCATCATGTCTTAGCCACCACAACCCAATACACAGTCTCCCTGTATAATCTTCACACTCAGAAAGAAATGGATGCCCAAACCTATCGCCAAGAAGCAGAAGAGGCACGTCAACGGGAAAGAAGTGCCCGATTCCAACTTATGAAAACCAAAGACCAAGCTGCCCTATCAGAGTATCAAACCGAAACCGCAATGAGAAATATGACCTCTACAATAGATGAGCTTCAACTCACCATCGATAATCTCACCCAGACCTTAGCTCAGCGACAGGAGGAGATTGAAGTACTCACGGAAGCACTAAACCAGGCTCAGCATGATGCTCAGAACCAGCAGAACCTGATTGAAGAGGAAGAAGTAGTAATACTTAGTGAAAAAGAATCCTCGGAAGAGGAACCTACGGAAGAGGAAGTATCGGTATTAGACTCTACCTCAACCATCCCCTCCGCTCATTCCCCACTACGTTTTGAATCTGCAGGAGAAAACTCTGATAACCGATCCCCCGAACCCGAAACACCCGACCAAGCAGTCACCTCTAAGCCTCGCCCAAATCTAGGAAAAACTTACCTAGTAGTGGGACCACGGGACAAGATGTTGGAGGTTTCCATCGACATGGACTGACGGAAGAAGATATGGGCCCTTCTCGCCTGGGATCGCCTTCCCCGTAGCTTCGGGGACAATACTCAGAATACGCAAGTGGATCTGTACGGTAGTTAAGAGCGTAAAATAAAGGGAAACGAGTTGGAAAATGTACTCATGTACAGGGAATAAGAGCTGTAAAATAGCCTGTGTAGTAAGGGATGTTTCAATCATACAACCTGTTTGAATAAAGGAATGTCTATGCAGGAAAGATGGACCGCTGGAATGAGGTTCGATTCTGTGGTGACCACCACCAAGGATTCCTGGCTCTGCTGCGCAAATGTCTTCAGGATCTCCGATTTGATTCGCAGCATACCCAGTTCTACGGAAGCATGTACGGACTAAACCATGAACAAGGAACTGCTATGATTACCCTTACCGTGCCGGCTGCACCCGAGAATCCAGATCGTCACCCCACCAATGTAATGGTAGTGGACAACTCGCTTGACTTAGCCGTACAATCAGCCGCCCAGAAAATGCTATGTCAACTGCACACAGAAAATCCTGATCGTTTTGCAGATTCTCCATACCGACTACTGCCAAGAATGCTACATGGACAAGGACCTGAAAATATAACACGGATATCCGAGGAAATGGAGGAAGCACCCGGCAACGAAGATGATTCATGCCGTAGAATCACGGGACAATACGTCATAGCCCAGCACAAGCATATCCTGGCCCTGGAAGGACAACGGAGAGGTTATAACCTGCAACTTGAGACTAGTGCCCGGGTTTTGAAGGAATTAAGATAGGATATTGGAAAAGGAGAATTCAGACAAATGGTACTGAAGGGACAAGCCAAAACTTATGAGAGAATGCTGGAACATCAGGGAGAGCGATGTCGTCACTACAAGCAGGACGAAATGACCTAAGGGAAAGACTACAGACTTTGCAAGCGGAATACAAGCAGCTACAAAACTCTTTCCATGAACAAATTGGTGCCCTGCAAAGCAAGGTGGAATCATTAACCAAAGCCGACACGGGGAACCAAGCTAAGCGAAATAAGGAACTAAGATATCCCTTAGGTCGTCAACGTAGCCATCTGGTAGATAACCAAATCCATCTCACCACCTTAACCCAAAAGGTGATATATCTCCAAGATAAGGTAAAAAGAATGAAGATGGGATGACAAAAGTCGGATACCGAGAGACTCCAAGAGATAGAACAAATGCTCTACCAAGTGCCTATGAAGCTCAGGAAAGAGATTAAGCCAACTACTTACGAAATTCCTATCACCACCTTGGACTTGGGAGCATGTGATGATGAGGTTCACCCTGCACCTCCTCTAACAACAGAAGTGTAAATGGCGGCTACCATCGCCATTCGAATGATTCCAGGACCCAAGACTTCAACCGAAAAGAACCAGATAATCGAAGAAATCTACCACGACCCAGCTGAAGAGGAATACTTGGGAGAAAGAGCCGAGACTCCCGAAGAAGAGGACCCGCTGCCGGATGAAGATATCTTTTACTCCGTCTAGGGGGAAAAATAATAATAATAATAATAATAAATATATCCTACTAGCATATGTAAAAATTTAAATAGGAATTAAGGACTTAAGGCCGCTAGAATAATGTATAGGGAAGGTTGTACTTCGGTTTTGCGTTTCGTCGACTAGCAACCTGTGTGGAAGGAAATTATTTTAAGTGTAAAAATTTCCTTCAGTAAAAGTTGTTTGATGCTTGAGCTAAGGACCAACCCCTCGAAGTACATTGGAACATTTTTTCCCCAATTCATATTTACCTTTCAAAAATATACACCCTATACCAGTCACTTAAGTGGGGTAGACTTAACCCCAAACCGATCAAAAGAAAACCTTTGACCACCCCCACCAAAATACTTTCCCAAAACCACCCGAAATCCCATCCTGCCTGGTCCAAAGGAAAAATAACCACCGACTACCTACAGAAACACTTCTCTAAGTTTCCAAAAGAATCACCATACCAAAGAAAAATGAGAAGTGATTTTCCTAAACGTACCTCGCCCAAAAACCCTACCTCTACCAAATAACCATCCTCCAATCTCGAGGACGAGATTTCTTTAAGTGGGGTAGATCTGTGACACCCTCAAAATTAATAAGGATTATTTAATTAATTATTAGATTAATTATTAAGTTTATTAGACTATTACAGGGTAGAATAGGAATTTCTAGGAATAATAGAATATAAAGTAATAACAGAAAAATAAAATAAAGTTCTATAACTTGAGTGTTGGAGGTACAACCATGGGCCCACAGGGACACATGGATTATCTCTAGACAGAGTCGTACCAGGCGTGAAGAACTATGAGTAGAGTACTGCAAGGACTCTTCTCGTTATGGAAACTAGTCGTATGACTTGTAAACTACTCGGATTGGCTTGTAAAGCACTCTCCGAGTAGTAATTGGTTAGGATTCTACTCGAAACCAACCTTGTAACCCTGCCCGCCGTGTATATAAGGCTGGGCAGGGACCCTCTCCAGAACAACCCAAGTCTCCCAACACAGAGACATAAGATCAATACCAATCACCACACAGGACGTAGGGTATTACGCCTTCTAAGCGGCCCGAACCTGTCTAAAATCCTGAGTCTCTTAGCCTTTGCGTTCCTGATCTCGGCGAAACCCACCTGAAACTCTACTACCTCGGGATACCCCTCGGTAGGATCGACGGTAGAACTCCGACATCTGGCGCGCCAGGTAGGGGCTTTCCTCGAAGATCCCGTGGAGAACGCAATGGTGACCTACATTCAAGCTGAAGCGCCTCAGGAGGGCACAAAGTTCCACTTTGGCTCGTGGGTCTACGTCGCCGACGGCTCGGGTGGCTTCTACAGCTTCATCGAGACACCCACAGAGTTGAAGCAGCAGCAAGCGCCCATCGTGGAAGATTTGGCCGAACAACTCGGCGAGATCACGCTCGCGGACCTGATCTGCGGGCAAGAGTCCGAGTCGATCACGACTACGGAGAAGCAAACAACCCTTCCACCCCAATTCCCGTTTGGACTCTGCAATTCGACCCACTCATATTGTGAGGCGTTACGGAGCCAGTTCGAGTCCGTCATGGACTCGAAGCGGGACGTCCCAGTGCGAGTCATGGCAGGACACGCCAACTCTTTGAGCCAAGCGGTCCCCGAATGCCACTCGGACTCGGACGAGGAGACACTACAAGATGATGGTGAACACGACCTCATGATCTACGCCACGCCTGAAGGAAGATCAGTCTACCAAAGAGACAGGATCCCACGGGACGTCTACGAGTCCCGCCAGATCTTTGTACTCTTTGAGTCCGAGTCGATCACGACTACGGAGAAGCAAACAACCCTCCCACCTCAATTCCCGTTTGGACTCCGTAATTCGACCCACGCATATTGTGAGGCGTTACGGAGCCAGTTCGAGTCCGTCATGGACTCGAAGCGGGACGTCCCAGTCCAAGTCATGGCAGGACACGCCAACTCTTTGAGCCAAGCGGTCCCCGAATGCCATGCGGACTCGGACGAGGAGACACTACAAGACAATGGCGAACATGACCTCGTGATCTACGCCACGCTTGAAGGAAGATCAGTCTACCAAAGAGACAGGATCCCACGGGACGTCTACGAGTCCCGCCAGATCTTTGTACTCTTTGGGTCTGAAGTTTCTGACGACTTGCCGTTCCAGTACGGCACACCGCTGCTGCCAGAAGAGGAAAACTCTACAGAGCTCGTCACCCCAAGCTCCAGCGACTCTGCCGAACCCAATCGACAAGTCTTCATGGCTGGCGCAGCAACAGCTGGCGACGTCGACAACGACCCGCGCTATACTTTTGAGCTAGAAGGAGATATCTCTGCAAATGAAGACGCACCCACTGGCGAATCCGCTCAAGCGGCCACGGACAGAGAAATCCAGAACAACAGGAGGGCTCAGCGCCACCTAAACGTTCGCAATCGCGTCATGGCTGGGCGCAACCTCGCTCAAGAGTTCGCGCGAGTGGCACGCTACGACTCTCCTATGGCTAACGCTATGGAGATTGCCTACCACGTCCACAGCCTGCCAAGAACCCAGAGGCGGCAGTTGCACTCGAAAGGATCAACGACATGATCCGCACTCTCGACAAGGCCACCGCCGCCGCACCATCGCGCAGCGAAGAAGTCGAAAGCAGCGGACGTCAACCTCCCCGCGACAAGCATCGTCCACCAAACCCCAGTCGACTGGGAGAGGCCAACCGCGCAGAAGGCGCACCCCCACACCGACCAGAGGATGATCGTCAACGAGGCGGACGCACTCATCGCAACGACACTGCTACGTCATCCCACGGGCCGGCACACAGTGTCGACCTCCGGCAAACCATCAACGCCAACCGCGACGCGCGCTCCATCCTTGAATCCAAGAGGCGTGATGAAGCCCGGAGGTACAAGGAAGAAGACGACGAGTACCCAATGTTCTCCAGGGACATCCGGATGGCGGTTTACCCGCAACCATTCAAACCAGTCGGCTTCGAGAAGTACGACGGCATGACCTCCCCTGAGTCGTGGCTGCGCATCTACTCTACGGCTATCGAGTGCGCGGGTGGCAACACTGCCATCAAGTGCAGATACTTCCCAATGGCACTCGAGCCCGCTCCACTCACATGGTTCGAAAACCTGCTACGACGCTCCATCGACTCCTGGGAACGCTTAAAGAAGATTTTCGTGTCAAACTTTCAAGGCACATACAGTCGCCCCAAGACTCGACACGACCTCGCCATGTGCAAGCAGCACAAAGGAGAAAGCGCGCGCGACTACATGCGCCGCTTCATGGAAATCAAGACTCCGGTGGTGGACGTTTCTGATCGCGACTGCATCGACTTGTTTCATAACGGCATCACCAACAGGTTCTTTGACAGGCAATTTGGCCTACATCGTCCAAGGACTCTGGACGCCCTGCGTGACCAAGTCGAGACGTGGTCTAAGCAAGAAGACCGTGACCTCGAGAAATATGGCCCTCCCCAGGGTAGGGAGAGGCAAAACAACAAAGGCCAGCATGGCTCCCAGCACAACAAGCGCAAGCCAGACGACACAGTCGCAACTCTAGAGACTGGCATGCGAAGCCAAAAGAAGAACTACCCTGGCAAGAGCGACGTTGAGAAGATCATGGACAGGCCGTGCCCAATGCACCCAAAGCATAAGCACACCATGGGCCAGTGTTATGATCTCTAACGCATATACGCCGAGAAGGATCGAGAGAACAAGGCCAAGAAGAAGCCGGCAAGGGAACCACTCGATCCTGAAGCCAAGAACAAGGACAGGGCCGACGACGAAGATGAAGAAGACGACGAGGACCAGACGCCCAAGTTCTAGAAGCCCAAGAACGTACTCATGGTCATCATGGGAGGCGACTATGGTTTCCCTACTAGGAGGAAGCATAAGCTAGCTCTACGGCACATAATGGCAATTGAGCCAGCCGTCCCAAGATACCTAAAGTACTCGGAGGTTCCAATTACCTTCTCCAGGGCAGATCAGTGGAACAGCTACGACGAACCAGGGCAATTGCCACTCGTCCTGGACCCCACGGTGGCAGGATCACAACTCACCAAGGTGCTCATCGACGGCGGGGCGGGGCTGAACGTGCTATTCTCTGGCACCCTGAAGAGGATGGGACTCGACATTGAAAAAATGTTGACTCCCACCGAATCCCCGTTCTACGGCATTGTCCCTGGGAATGGCAGTCTTCCTCTCGGCCAAGTCACATTACCAGTCACATTCGGCACGCAGGAGAACTACAGGACGGAGTACATCAAGTTCTTGGTGGCGGACTTCGAGACCTCTTACCAAGCGATCCTCGGACATCCTGCGTTGGCCAAGTTCATGGCCATCCCGCACTATGTCTACCTCATCCTCAAGATGCCAGGACCCAGAGGCGTCATCTCCATCCGCGGTGACTTGCGACGATCATACAACTGCGACAGAGAGGCTGTGGAGTTTGCGGCTACCACTCAGGTACCCAACGCCATGGCCCAGATCTTCGCAGCGGCTCAGAAGCTGAAGCAGTCGGAGTACGACGTCCCCAGCAAGGAGCCCGGACCACACAAGGCGGCTATTCCTGAAGACGTGGCGACCAAGGATGCACCACTACTGGAAGGAGACCAGTCGAAGACCACCAAGATCGGGGCCGGCCTAACCCCGAAAAAGGAAGGCGAGCTCGTCAGGTTCCTGCAAGCCAACCGCGACATCTTCGCGTGGAAACCTGCAGATATGCCAGGAGTGCCAAGGAACCTGATCGAGCACAACCTTAACGTCGATCCCAAAGCTACACCCAAGAGGCAACGGTTGCGACGGTTCGCAATCGACAAGCGAGAGGCGATCAAGAAATAGCTGGCAAAACTACTCGCCACAGGATTCATCAAGGAAGTCTTCCACCCCGACTGGTTGGCAAATCCAGTCTTGGTGAGAAAGAAGAACAACAACGAGTGGCGCATGTGCGTCGACTACACTGATCTTAACAAGCATTGCCCCAAGGACCCCTTCGGATTACCACGCATCGACCAGGTTATTGACTCCACGGCTGGCTGTGCCTTACTTTGCTTTCTTGATTGCTACTCGGGTTATCACCAGATATCTCTGAAAGAGGAGGATCAAATCAAGACGGCGTTCATCACCCCTTATGGTGCTTATGCTTACACCACAATGTCCTTTGGGCTGAAGAACGCTGGTGCGACTTATCAGCACGCGATCCAACTCTGCCTTGAGAAGCAACTTCATCGCAACGTGGAAGCCTATGTCGATGATGTGGTCGTAAAGACTAGAAAACCAGAAGAACTCATCGCTGATCTGGAGGAGACCTTCGCATCTCTACGGAAGTGGCAATGGAAGCTAAATCCAACCAAGTGTGTCTTTGGAGTACCCTCTGGGAAACTTCTCGGGTTCATCATCAGTCATCGCGGCATCGAGGCCAACCCCGAGAAGATCAATGCTATCACAGCAATGGAAGCTCCAAAGACCATCAAAGACATCCAGAAGCTCACTGGGTGCATGGCGGCGCTACATCGATTTATCTCGCGACTTGGAGAGAGGGGCCTCCCCTTCTTCAAGCTACTCAAGAAAGGCGACAAGTTCCAATGGAACGAAGAAGCGGTAGCAGCATTGGCGGATCTCCAGCAACATCTTCAAAAACCGCCAATCCTGAGGGCTCAACAGGACGATGACAAGGAATTGCTGCTCTACATCGCAGCAACGACTCATGTGGTGAGCACTTCCTTGGTGGTCGAGCGCGCCGAGGACAATCTTGCATATCCTGTGCAGCGGCCGGTTTACTTCGTCAGTGAAGTACTCACGGAGTCCAAAGTTCGATATTTGGCAGTGCAAAAACTACTCTACGCAATACTCATCACATCTAGGAAGCTACGCCACTACTTCGACACGTACACCATCACGGTGGTGACAGAGTTCGGCTTGGGCGATATCTTACATAACCCGGACGCGACCGGGCGAATTCCAAAGTGGGCCGTCGAACTTGGCGCCCTCAGCATCGAGTTCAAACCCAAGAAGGCCATCAAGTCGCAGGTGCTGGCAGACTTCATGGCAGAGTGGCGCGAGAATCAAGTGGACATCCCCGTCGGCAGACCTGAGCACTGGACCATGTACTTCGATGGCTCCCTGAAACTCGAAGGCGCCGGCGCGGGAGTACTCTTTATCTCGCCCAAAGGTGATCAACTTAAATATGTTCTGCGAATCTTCTGGAAGGTGTCCAATAATGAAGCTGAGTACGAGGCCTTGCTACATGGCCTACGACTCGCAATTTCTTTGGGAATCAAGAGGCTGATGGTGTACGGCGACTCCTCTGTCGTCATCAACCACTGCAACAAGGATTGGGATCGCCAGAAGGAGAACATGGATGCTTACTGCGAAGCCGTGCGCAAACTAGAGAACAAATTCGCAGGACTCGAGTACCATTGGGTGGTCCGTGATGACAACGTCGCTGCTGACGTGCTTTCTAAGCTCGGATCCACTCGTGCAGAAGTTCCAGCAGGAGTCTTCGTCCGGGAGCTTCACAAAAGAACTATCGACTTCGAGAAATCCACACCGTCACACAATGACGAACACGAACCAGATAGAGAGGTCTTGACAATCGAAGAAGACTGGCGTGTCTCGTTCATCGAGTACATCAAGAACAAGACCCTGCCTTTGAACAAGACTGAAGCCGAACAAATTGTCCGGAGATAGAAGAATTATCTACTCATCGGCGATCAGCTCTACTTCCGGAGTTCCCATTGATACTTGTTGATTCAACAAAGTATACATCGGTCAAAATCCGAAGAGTAGCTCACATGACTACTTTCCAGGATCCCTGAGTACTTAGTTTTAACTAAGACCAGGCTGGACACCTGTAGAGGCCAGCTAGCCTTATAAAGTAACTACCCACAAGTGGTAATTTCAAATCTTTGAGTACTTATTTGAAAGTACTACAGAGTCTACTCGACAAGGCGAGTAGTAATTTCAAATCTTTGAGTGCTTATTTGAAAGTACTACAGAGTCTACTCCACAAGGCGAGTAGTAATTTCAAATCTCTGAGTACTTATTTGAAAGTACTACAGAGTCTACTCCACAAGACAAGTAGTAATTTCAAATCTTTGAGTACTTATTTGAAAGTACTACAGAGTCTACTCCACAAGGCGAGTAGTAATTTCAAATCTTTGAGTGCTTATTTGAAAGTACTACAGAGTCTACTCCACAAGGCGAGTAGTAATTTCAAATCTCTGAGTACTTATTTGAAAGTACTACAGAGTCTACTCCACAAGACAAGTAGTAATTTCAAATCTTTGAGTACTTATTTGAAAGTACTACAGAGTCTACTCCACAAGGCGAGTAGTAATTTCAAATCTCTGAGTACTTATTTGAAGGTACTCTAGAGTCTGCTCTACAATATGAGTAGTGATTTTTAAAAATCTTCAAGTACCAGTCATCAAGTGCTTTGAAGTATAACTCGCAAAATGAGTAACAATCTCATGGCACAATCGTGTCAACACAAAGAAGTTGCAATTCATACTGCGTATATATACATATCATACATATGTTGCAATACATCTTGTTTCTTACAGGATTACAAAGTTAGAAGAGCTTCAAAGTTCTCTATAACTTCTGTTGCTATGGGCTCAAAGTGCTTCAGGTGTTCATCAAATTGATTCTTTTCACAGTTCTCTGCTCTACCAGTCGGAACATCATCTATCTCCGCTTCTGGGAAGAAGGACTGGACGACCGCCAGCACGTAATCTGCCACATAGCAGCAGGTCTTCTTCAAATAGGCAGTAAACTTGCTGGGGGCTTCCTGGATACACTGCAAGAGTGGTTTGGATGACTTTTCGGGCGCATTATGATCAATGGAATTCACCAATGTGGTGGCCGCCTCAACCCGTTGCAAGTTATCAAGCCAAAGCCCGACTTCAGCTTGTGCCGCGGTACTGCCGCATCGCCAATATACTCGTGATGAACTCAAACTAGTCGGAATCAACTCTGACTAGTTCGCTTCATCGGCAAATGACAACAAACAAGCTAAGTTACTTGTTTCAATTATTTTTATTAAATTCTATATCTTGTTCTAACAAGGTTGGCCAAGCGCCGACTACTTTGTTTGAATGACAACTCTCTAGGCCGCGCAGTGTGCTATCACATCTTCGACAGCTTCCATGCTCGGGGGCTGACGCTAAAATTACAACTCGGTTCGCATCAGGCTTACTTAGTTGTCTTTCTCCAGCATATTTGAGTCGCCAAGTACCAATGATGGGGCTCGACTACATTGGCACCTGACTCCTGTTTCTTGGGAGATCGTGGCATGACAAGTCAACCACAACCTCCTCTGTTTTACTACTCTATTGATGGTGACTATTTCAACTACATACTACTCGATGCATCTCCGCTGGCTCCTATGCTCGGGGGCTAGGTGCAAGAAAACCACTCGATTGACAAGATTTGATGTGACCATTATTTCTGGGCGCAAATTACCACTCGGATGATGATCTCTAAGATGATTCGATGAACACTAAGCTCGCTGGACCCTTGAATTGGTTTTTCTAAATCATTTCAAGGCTCGGGGGCTGATAGGCTATATACAATGACTGCTGATTTTTTCAAGACGAAAAATGAAGACTTAAATCAAGACCCTCGGCTTGATTCTTTGATTCAACCCAAGGCTCGGGGGCTACTTGATATCAAGTGCAATTTTTTCAAAATTGCACATTTCAAGAACAAGATTAAGACTCAAATCAAGACCCTCGGCTCGATTCTACGATTCAAACCAAGGCTCGGGGGCTACTTGATATCAAGTGCAATTCTTTCAAATTGCACATTTCAAGACAAGATGAAGATTCAAGATTCTGTGGACCCTCAACCTGATTCTTCGATTCAACTTAAGGCTCGGGGGCTACTCCATATGGAGTGCGATTTTTATCGCACACCATATAATGTTTTGAAGACTACTGATTTGATCAAAATAAACGGGGCTTAAGCACCTCATGGCCTCGTGACAACCAAGACCTGTCCAAGACTGATCAAGCACTCGAAGAACTCGAAAAAGCACTCAATTGGCTTGGCAAGCACTCGGTTGACGATACTTGACGATGAAGCGCTTGGGGGCTTGTTGGAGGTACGACCATGGGCCCACAGGGACACATGGATTATCTCTAGACAGAGTCGTACCAGGCGTGAAGAACTACGAGTAGAGTACTGGAAGGACTCTTCTCGTTATGGAAACTAGTCGTATGACTTGTAAACTACTCGGATTGGCTTGTAAAGCACTCTCCGAGTAGTAATTGGTTAGGATTCTACTCGAAACCAACCTTGTAACCCTGCCCGCCGTGTATATAAGGCTGGGCAGGGACCCTCTCCAAAACAACCCAAGTCTCCCAACAGAGAGACATAAGATCAATACCAATCACCACACAGGACGTAGGGTATTACGCCTTCTAAGCGGACCGAACCTGTCTAAAATCCTGAGTCTCTTAAACCTTTGCGTTCCTGATCTCGGCGAAACCCACCTGAAACTCTACTACCTCGGGATACCCCTCGGTAGGATCGACGGTAGAACACCGACGGTAGTTCTATAACTTGAGTGCTTCATAAGGATTGAAATAGTATCGGAAGCCCTAGGACTAAATCGAAAAGAAATTAATTCAAATTTGAATTTGAAAACCTTTTTTCAAACCCCTTGGAAAAATAAGAAAGGAAATCCTTTGATGATGGGCCGGCCAGCTGCGGCCCAAACTCCTAAAGTCTGTTTTAGGCCCCCAACTCCCCTCCCTGGTTCACTCCCGCGCGGCCCAGCCCGGTTCTCACCTCCCCTTCAGCTTTTCCCGCGAAGTCTACTTTTCGCCCTTCAACTTTCAGCCCAGCCCACTCCCCCTCCCCCTTCTTCCTCCTCTCCCTTCTCCGGTACCTCCCCCCTCTCTCATTACTCCGGCGCCGACGCCGCCGTTGCCCATCCCGCCACCGCGACGCTCTCAGCCCGCGTGGCACCACAAGATCGACACCACGCTACCCCCCTCCATCCACTGCTCACGTCAGAAGGGCCATCCCGGCACGGGAGCCCTCCCCTCCCCATCCCGCAGCGGCCGTGCCTCGCCGTCGTCGCCCGATCTCCACCTTGCGGCCGGGATAAGCCCGACAACGACACGTAGCGCACGTGTCAGCATCACGCGCGGCCACCGCACATGAAGTGCGGCGCCGACGCTCCCTTTTCGGCCATTTGCACGAACACCCGCGGCAGCACGCGTCGCGCGCCGGCGAGCTCGCCATGCCGCGTGTCGCCGCCCCGCTACCCCGGTGAGCCCCTGGGGAGCACCGCTAGGCTATAAATAGCCCTGCGCGCGCCCCGGATGGAGCTCACCCTCACCACACCACACCGCACCGCCACCACGGCCGTCGCTGCGAGTGCGAGAGCGCCACCGCGCTGCTCCGGCAGTCCCGCCACCGCCAAGCCCCTGGATCCCACTCCGGCCGCCGCGACGCTGTCCGGAACACCCCGTGGCGCCCAAGGAGCGTTGCAACATGCTTTGGAGGACGCACGCGCCTTGAGCAAGCGCCGCTGAGCTCCGCCGTGACGGGTGGCAGCCGCCGGTCGACCGCGCCGCTGCTCCGGTCGTTCCCCACCTCTGCGACACCACGGTGAGCACACTAGCACCACCACAGCCCTTTCCCCATTCCCTTTCCCCTCCCCCAATGCTGGCCGAGCCACGGCCGGTTGCCGTACGCGCTGCCGTGCCCCGGCGAGCTGCCGGCCGGCCTTGGTACCCCTCCCTAGCACCTCTACACCCCCGCGTGCTCCACACTACCCCGCAGACGCGATCCACCCACCCCTAGAGGCTCAGAGACCCCCAAACCCAGATTCCCCTCTCCACCGCCCGCCGCCCGAACTCCGACGAGCCTGCGCCACCGCACCAGCCTCTAAACCTCGACGAGATCATCCCCACTGTGTCCGCCGTCCTCCCCTGAACTTGTAGGTGCTTCCGCCGCCGCGTGAGCCGCCCCGTAGCGGCCGGCGGCGAGAGCTCCGGCGAGCCTCCCCTGCTGCCCCACAGCGCCGCCATCTAGTGCGGCAGCTGCGTGGCGCTTGCGTGGCAGCCACGCGAGCGCCGGCCCCACCTGCCAGCCACCCGCGCGCCACACGCCAGCCGCCACCTCCCCCTCCCCGCCTTACATGAGCTCGGTCCAGTGGACCGCAGGCTCATGGGCCACGCGGTTCACACGCCCACGCCGCCGGCCCACGGCACAGTGGAGCGCGGGCTGGCGCCAGTGCTGACGTCAGCCGGCCCCACTCGTCAGCCGCACAGACACAAGGAAAATGCTAGGTACACTCGGCTTAGTGCACCCAAGAAGTTATTTCTCCACCTTAGAAATTCCCAAAAATTCCTAGAAAATACCCAAAAATACTAGGGAAAATAATAAGCTATTTAGTACCATCCAAATTATTTATACACATTCCTAGACCTAGGATTTAAAAGGATCCTTTTTCAGCCTATAGAAAGCCTCCGTTAGCGTACCCCGGTTTATCCCAAATCCAAAATAGAACCCCATAAATAGCCAATAAATTCCTAAAATTATTAGAATATATTCTAAGGTTTTTCATAAGATTAGATTCCCTAGAAACCTTTCTTATGCCTAGAAGTAATTTATTGCCTTCCACCGACATTTCCCAAACCCCGCCTAACCCCCCGGGAAACCCGAACCCTTTCAAAACGCCGGCTCTAAACCCTCGATTAACTTAGAAACCACTCCTATGGCCATTCTCCCCAACCCCTCTCCTCACCAGTAATTCATTCGCTGTGATGATTGATTAGTCATGTATTTGTATTTGTGTAGATACTCCGCCAGGAAACCTTAGGATTATAGCTCCGGCGGAGACTATCATCGTATCAGGCAAGTCTTAGCAATTTCCTTGCTCATATTAATCAACTGCATTAATATGCTCCACTCCTTACTTAATGTCTGTAGTTGCATTGAGAGTTAGCCACTCAGACATCCCCAACTACTAAGACACTACCCAGTGCCAGAAACCCTGGTTGCGAGAGGCACCCAGGGGGAAGAAGATGCGAGGTAGGATGGATAGTCTCGGAGGAGCTTCTATCCAGAGGCCTACCTTGGTCGCTTAAGGACCGGTTCTTGGGAAAGTCTTTCCAACGCCATGTACGGCTATACGGGCCAAAAAGGACATAGCCTCCGGGAATGCCCTGTAATGTGAGGCCTCGACTCACACTCCACCAGTGGCTCTCGGTTATGAGCCCGTCTGGTTAAAGCTCCCACAGATTAGCCAAGAATAACCCATAGGAGTGACGATAATGAGATGAAGGTGATTGCGGGATCGACAGAAGGATCCAGGCCAGAATCACCGGGGGGCTGGTAGGGAGGTTCTTGCCCCTCCAGGACCCAACACCGATTTATAAATCACTTGTCAACTAATAATGCATGTTCATACCTTCGATTGTTAAGTACTTGCTGAGTACGGTGGTACTCAGACTTGCTTGTGAAATCTTGCAGCTCCATCGGAAGGCTTCCCTCCTGTCGATGATATTATCTCCGGCAGTCTTCCACGGGGTAGCCCACGGAAGTGATTTGTATGCAGAGAAGATCGCAAAGATCGGAAGCAAGATGGTTAGGATGGACAGACACAGGGGTTTATACAGGTTCGGGCCGTCGACTCGACGTAATACCCTACGTCCTGTTTTGGGGTGTTGTATTGCGTAGATTGTGAGTTGTTGTCTTGAGACTTGATGTGTTCGGTTGTTTTGGAGGGGGTCCCTGCCCGCCTTATATATCGGGGGGCAGGGTTACAAGTCAGTTTGTATCCGATCCTATCTCTAAGAATCATTTCCTTCTTTACAATAATTCCTATTCCAACTAGGACTTCTCTTTCCAGATCCTTCCTACGTGCGCCGACTTGTCCCGCACGTCTTCAGGTCCAGAACGGTGGGCTGGGCCGCCCCCTTTTGGTGGGCTGCCAGGCTTGCTCGTGAGGCACCCGGGTACTATATCCCCCACAGTAGCCCCCGAGCACTTCTTGGCCGATCGTTGGCTGTAATTGTTCCATCTTTTCTTGCATGATTCGAGTGCTCCAAGTTGTCTAAGATCTCATCCGAGTGGTTTCGAAGAAGATCCGAGTGCCTGCTCAGACGTTCCTGAAAACAATTCTTCAATTACAGTCAAAGTGAGGGGAAGGAGTGCTCTTTTTCACGACGCGACAGCGAAGTGAATACACTTAGCCCCCGGGCTTTGGGCAATTTTAGTATGAAATTGGCCAAAGGTCTTCAATTTTTACACATCTGTATCTTGATCTTCAATGGTGTGCACCTCCAGGTGCACCCATTGGGTGTAGCCCCCGAGCCTTGAGCAGAATAGAATATTCTGGTCGAGGGTCAAAAAGCAAAATATCATGAATCTCTTTTTAAACTTAATCCATCAATGGTGTGCACCTCCAGGTGCACCCATTGGGTGTAGCCCCCGAGTCTTGCTACGATTCAGCATGATCGTGTCAAGACTCTGAAAGCCATGAATTCCGACTGATTCTTCAGCCCCCATGCCTCTGGGCATGGATTTTGGATAAACTTTTCCTTCAGGGCTTTTTTATTTCCCCTTTATAAGGATTTTGTCCTCAAGTTCTTTGAACTCGGCATGACTTCCGAGTCGTGTCCCACGACCCAGCTTGACCATATGGTAAGCCATCTTCTCACAAGATTTATACTTGTCGGCATTTGACCCAGATTTCTAGTCAATTTAGCGATAGTATCGCATGCCTTACGTAAAAATCAGCTGCAAGGATGCAATATTAATTGCAAAATCAAATCTGGCCGTCGACTAATTTTAGCCTCACGACCGAGTGGTTTCTGCCCCTGAACCCTAGCTCAGGAACCCACAAATTTATTATCGTAACAGAACCGAAAGGTCGTGCTATATTTCAGCCCATTTAGGCCCATTATTCCTCAAAGTCCGTTGCGTCCCTAACGGTCGCTTTACGGAAGGCGATATATCGCGAGATATCGCGACTCCCTACCGCATCTTTGAATTCAAAGCGACGGGACGTGCCTGCGTCGGTTGAGTTCCCGAGACAAGCGCCGCGCCGCGCGCGGGGGGAACGGTTTATTCCCTTTATAAGCCATCCCCGCCGCATTCTTCTTCCTTTACTTGCCATTTGCCTTCCCCGACGCTCCAGTTCTCTTCGCGCCAGAGCAAACCCTAGATCTACTCCCGCAGCTTTCTTCCTCGCTCTTAAGCCCCATTCGTTGCCATGGCGCCCAAGAGGAAGGAAGCCTCGAAGCGGAAGGAGAAGTCGCCGGCAAGAGCCCGGTCGTCCAAGGCCAAGGCCACCGCCGAGGTCGCCGTAGATCGCGCCGCCGAGTGGAGGGAGTCCATCACCTCCACCAGGCGCCTCGAACAGCACGTCGTCGACGGCGTCCTCCCTGACCAGCAAACCGCCGAGTGGCGCGCCGCCGCCGGTGAGTCTTTCCCCACCCCAAACTCCTCTGATTTGGTGGTGTTCGAATCTTTCTTTCTCCGTGGCTTTGGCGTGCCCGCGCATTCTTTCCTCCGCGGGCTGCTGCATTACTATGGGATCTGCCTCTGTGCACTAAATCCCAACTCCATCCTTCACATCGCCATTTTCATCAATCTCTGTGAGGCCTATCTTGGGATAGAGCCTCACTTCAATCTCTGTGAGGCCTATCTTCTTAAACCTTATCCCCGAACCGACTGCCCACAAGTAGTCGGGGGCGCCGGACTCCAACTCCGCGAGGGTCGAACTCGGGAGTATTTTGATATCCCTTTCCTTACCTCCAATAAAGGGTGGCAGTCCGAGTGGTTTTACGTAGGAAACCACTCGCCTGCCATCTCTCCAGAAATTGACTCTCGTCCTGTTCCCTCCCAATCCTGGACCGCTCTTCCCAAGGAGAGTGAAATGGATCAGGTTCGGGAGCTCCTGGGTCTTATTTCCCAGCTGAAGGACAATGGGTTGTCTGCCGTCGGTGTGGCAGCCAACTTCGTTCTGCGCCGGGTCCAGCCACTCAAGCAGCGGGCTCACCCGGCGTATGAGTATTACGCCGAGGGGGACAACACGCGCGAAGCCCCCGAGCGCGTCGACAAAGTCCAAGCCGCCGCTCGGCTTGGCAAATTCTTCGCGACTGGAACCTCCCTGAGGACCACTGACTGTCCTCCGGCGTTTAACTTGGGAAATCCACGCCCTGAGGTATTTAGTCAATCTGTTGTTGTTTTTATTTCAATTGCCACCCATTGGGTGTAATCTCAGAACTGAACCCAATTTTTGCAGGGTCGAGTTGCCTTTGTATCCCTCCCCCTTTGCCTGAGATGCCAAAGGGAGTGGATCAACCGGCTCGACGCAGGGCCGTTGGATCTGAAGAAGCAGTCGGGGAAAGTGAGAGTGATCTGCGCGACTCGGATATCACTCTGTCATCCTCTCCTTCTCCCGATGTGCTATCTCCGAGTGGTGGGAAGGCTGCTCCTGCTCTGAAGAAGCGGAAGATCTCCACTGGGATCGTGTTCAGGGATGCGCCAAGCCGCCGCCAACTCCTTATCTCTGAGTCGTCTGACTCGGAAAAAGATGAAGCTGGCGTCGCCGAGTCGTCTCTCCATCCGCCAATCACAAGCTCAGAGCAGTCTCCCCTTGCAGTAATGCCTCTGAGTGCTGCAAGTCCGAGGGACCTCCCTTCCCCTACTCGGAAAGGAAAGCGCCTGAGAATGCGCATTTCTACTCTGTAAGTATCCTTATCATCTCTTGATTTCCTTTATGTTCTTCTATTAGTGATCCATATATGCTTTATCCTGTAGCACGCCGTCTGAGGTCCCCTTCTCGGGTCCTCCACCTCAGTCGGTGGTTGAGACCGAAGCCCCATCAATCCAAACTCTAGAGGTGCCGATCCACTCGACTGATCTTCTCAGCGATCAGCCTGTGGGTCCGCCACCAGAGTCGCAACGGGAGCCAACCCCGCCACCGCCGAGTCCCACACCGGCGTCGCCAACCCCGCCGCCAGTTCCTCAAGGCAGCCCCCAGCATGCTCCTGCGGTTGAACCGACTGCAGCAGTGGAGGAGCCCCAGACTGCGGCGGTCGAGATTGCTTCTGCGGCGGTCGGCGTCATGAGTGGTGGTGCTCCCCTGACTCCTCTGGAGGAGTTCATGTCACTCCATCGTCGCATGGGCCACATAGCCAAGGTATTTCCCGAGCTACTTATCTTGTTGATATCAAATACCGAGTGGTACATTGATTCATATTGTCATCTGACTTGTTTTTGCAGAACTTAGCTGCTGATGCCGAGGCCAAAGCCTCGGTTATTCAAGAATTATCTTCTGCAGTTGCTAAGGCCAACTCTTTGGTGGCCCGAGTGGCTGAGCTCGAAGCTGCTGCGGTAGAGCGCCAGGCTGAGTTGGAGGAAGCCCAGCGTACCACCCGCGATTTATGCGGGGAGGTAGAGCAGGCTAAGCTCAACGAGGCCCAGGCCGTGCACGAGCTCAGAGGTATGTTCTTCCTTGTTTGTTTTTCTGTCAGACGTGAAAATATTATTCAGATCTAACCTTCTTTAGATTATCGATATCGGACTATGTCTCAATTCGCAGAGCTCACAGCCAAGGTGACCCGGCTGCAAGGTGAAGCTGAGGCGCTGCGCACTGAGAAGATAGCGCTGGAGGATGCTATCCGAGTGGTGGCGGAGGAGATCGAGCCGGAGGCGTCATCGTCTTCAGCTTCTATCCTCGACCGCGTTCGGGCGCTCCCGCGCTACTTCCGGCGGCAGCTCTGCTCCATCAGCCAGGCCAGCTGTGGCCATGTCCTGGCGGTTCTCAAATCGCTGTTCCCGGCGTCAGACCTGGAGCCACTCGGCCGCGGGTATGCTGCCGGCACCTCTGAAGACGACGTGGGCAGACTACTCCATGAAGTCGAGCCCATCGCCAATGTCCTGTCCAAGGATGTTGTTGATGACTCGGATGAAGCGGCCCCGTCTGGTGCTGGTGACCCTGCAATGTAAATAAAGTATTTGTAGTATTTGGTCGAACCAGTATTGTTTGAACAATGTTTTGAATTGTCACTATTGTATATAAGTTTTTATTGGTCTACAACTCCCTTTCTTTCCGCGCTAGCCTTAATTTCCGAGTGGTTGACCTGTTACGGAGTAGATTAGCCTCGTTGGTCTCAGTCTCATGCCGCAGAGTCTTTGTCGTACGTTTAGAGCTTTGACTTGGCGAGTACTTTCCCTCTCGATTTAAGGTTTATTCCACTCATACTTTATGTGCGTGACGCGAAAGAGGAAATGCGAGTAGTAGAAATAGATGAAAGATGAAATCAACTTTATTGATAACTCATTGTGAACATGCCGAGTCGTAACTGGGGGTGACTACCCTCCAAAATCACTCGGAAGAAATAAATCTAAAAATAAAAAAGATAAATACATAACTGGATTAGGCGTAGAAACGCTGTAAGTGCTCGATGTTCCATGGATTTTCGATGTAGGCGTGCTATTGCGTCCAGAGTCGATTAATCCATACGCGCTTGAATTGTCCTCTGGTAGATCACGCCGGCGTTTTTCAGACCGAAGGACAAAGGAGCACCGAACGACGTGATGAACGAGGTCTTTATCTGATCGTTAGGCTCTAGGCCTGTCTGGTAATAGCCTGGATAGCTGTCGAGAAAGCAGAGCAGGGCAGAGCCTGCCGTGGAGTCTGACTCTGCCCCGATGATGGCCGTCTTCTTTGGGTCGTCTAAGTCCAGAGAGATCCTTTTCAGCTCCGTCTCCTTGCCTGGCGCAATGGCTTCTCTTGCTGGCTTCTTGGTGGGGATCTCTAGAGCGTCCTTGTCCACCTCCTGTGATGCAGCCAGTACTTGTTCCATGCGCTTGGACATGTCCAGGGCGGCTGCCGCGTTGAGAGTTTCCTGCTCGCACGTGTATGCGACTCGGACGTCTCCCAAGACGGTGATTACGCCTTTCGGTCCTGGCATCTTGACCTGCAAGTAGACGTAGTGAGGAATCGCCATGAACTTGGCGAGTGCCGGCCTCCCAAGGATGGCGTGGTATGCAGTTTCAAAGTTCGCCACCGTGAACTGCATGTGCTCGGTCCGGTAATTGTTCCGGTCTCCGAAGGTGACGGGCAGCGTGATGTGCCCGAGTGGTTCTGCCCCCTCTCCCGGTATCAAACCGTAGAATGCGGATTGGGGGGGACTCAGGTCGAGAGTAGTCAAGCCGAGCTCCTTCAATGTGTTAGCAAAGAGGATGTTCAGGCCACTGCCACCGTCGACTAGTACCTTGGTGAGCCGAACGTTGCGAATCGTCGGGGCTACCACCAAGGCATGGGACCCGGGCTTCGGTATGAAGTTTGGATGATCCTCCCGGGTGAATGTGATCGGAACTTCCGACCACTTGAGGTACTCAGGTACCGGTGGCTCCCTCGCGTGCATGACCTGGCGATGGGTGAGCTTCTGCCGGCGCTTCGACTCGAACTCTGGTCCGCCATAGATCATGCGGACCACTCGGTCGGCTTCCTGAAAGTCATCGCCGGGTTCGTCGTTTCGCCTTTCGTCTCGCGGGGAACCATCGTTCTTCTTTCTGTATGGAGGGCCTCTGTTGCCCCCGGTGAAGGCTCGCTTGAGCCCGTAGCACTCTCGCGCCGAGTGCTTGTGTTTGTGGTAAGGGCATTGCTCATCGAGCATGCGCTGGAAGTCCTCTGGAGTTACCCGGCCTCTGGACCGGTCCAGGGCGGCGACCATGTCTCCCTCGCTCTTCTTCTTGCGAGGTTGGCTGTCATTGCGTCGATGGTCGTCGTGTCGGTCTTCGTCGTCGCGGCGGTCGCGTTTGCGAGTCGTCTTGTTCTCTTCTTCCCAGCGACTTCTGATCTCGCTGAGCTGTTCTCTTTCCGCGATCTCGGCGTCCGCCCACGTGCTAGCGACCCGGAACATGTCATTGACAGTCGCGGGTGGCTTCCGAGTCCACTTATGGATCAGTCTCCCGTCGGAGATGCCGCGCTGGAAAGCTGACATCACCTCCTGATCCGTGACGTCCGTGATGGAGTTGCGCTTTTCTGAGAACCTACGCACGAAGTCGTGCAGGGTCTCGTTCTTGCGCTGCCTGATCTGACCGAGGAGCCGCTTGCTCCCGGGCCTTTCCCAGGTACCGAGATAGTTACCAATGAAGAGTTCGGTAAGCTGCTCCCAGTTGTCGATGGCGTCCTGCGGGAGTCCTGCCAGCCAGTTGCGGCAGTCCTTGGTGAGCATGATGGGAAGATAGTTTGCCATCACGTCCTCGTCGCCGCCGGCCGCTTGTACGGCGGTGTAGTAGATCTGAAGCCATTGAGATGGGTCAGATTTCCCGTCGTATTTGTCAATATCCGACAGCTTGAAGCCTCTGGGCCACGTCACGCTTCTCAAGCGCTCGGTGAACGACTGGAATCCGCCGATCCGACCTCTAGGGCGGGAATCGCTCGGTCCCGATCCGTCAGCTGCTCTTGGGGGTGTGCTGTCCCTCCTGCGATCCCGGTCCCTGGGCGGGGATCGGGTCCTCCGATAGTTCCGAGTCCTGGGTGGAGTTCGGTCCTGCCGGTAGGTTCTGCTGCGCGGTGGAGTTTGATCTCTTGGTGGAGTCGGTCGCCTGGGTGGTGGAAGCACTCGTCGTCGTGGCGGAGTGCGACCGCCATTGTTGCCGCGCCTTGGGCTATCGGAGAGATCAGAGTAGTCTGACTCCGTCGAGTAGCCGCTCCTGTTGGGGTCACGACGGGGATTTCCATGATCCCGATCGTACTCTTCGCGCCGTCGGATTTCCTCACGGTGGCGCTCTTCGGTGCTGTTGGTGATGACGTCCCTCGCATCTCGATCTCTGTTGATCGTGGTGCGAAGGTCTTCATCACGACCCGATCCGCCGCCGGCCCGGTGTCGAGATGGACCGGGTTCAGGAGCGTCCGTGGTCGTTCTGCCTTGCATCTGGTGAACCTGGACGGAGGCGGCCTGCACGAGAGCCCTTACCTTTTCCAGGCCCGGAGTGTTAGGTGGCAGCCGATTGATTTCCTCGTTGATAGTAACGAGGTTCTGGACCGGTGTCTCGTAGACGTCGTATCCATTGAACTCAAACATGCCGTCGCGCATCAAGTTCCCGGTGCTCCTCCGTTCGTGTTGATCCCGTTGGCGACGATGATCTTCAGAGTGAGGCTCTTGGAGTCGAGCAGTGCCAGATCCTGACGCGGTGGCTCCGTGTGGTCGTGCGGCTCTGCGAGTCGCCCGACTGGCATTGCGTCCTCGACGCTGGTTCCTGGCTTCAGTCGATTCCTCAGCAGGAGTGACCTCATCTTCTGAGACAGGATTGGTTGGCGTTGCTGGCGCCACCATGTAGCAATATGATCCGACTCCCTCTTGCGCGAGGTAGTCTTCCTCGGACTCGGAGAAGTCGGATGTGGGTGTATAACGCTCCAAACTACTCGGAGTCAATTCTCCGAGTGATCCTAGTAGTTCCGGCTCTGTAGAGGCATCGGACACTGTGTATCCTTCCGGCAGATCGTCCAGGATTGAAGGTCCCAGTAGATCTAACCCGTAGGAGTCGCTCCCAGAGAAGTAATCATCCGACTGGACGATGTCCTTCTTCTTCTGCTTCCGAGCAAGCGCGCAAAAGCCAGGGGTCTGAACAGCAATGACTTCAGGGCTCTGGACGCTTGTTGGTTGAGCGTTTACGCTCTGCGATGATTCGGCGACGCGACTCTCAGGAGTCGGATCGGAACCGAGTGATTGTAGATCTGTCCCCGACTGGTCTGGCCTCGCGTTCTGCGATGGACTCAGCGGGGTAGATCCGGCACGATCAGATGCGATCGGACCGGATTGGGCCGTGATGGCCGAAGTCGGCGCCAGAGAGGAAACCTCCGTGGCGACCGTAGCTCCTGCCGCTTGGGTATCCAAAGCGGCGGTGATGACGTCCCCGAACTGGATCTCGACTTCGTCGACGTCCGGGAGGTTGCAGCTGTCCAAGATCTTGACGCGATCCATCGAGCTTGCCAGATTGATCTTGGCGATATCCCCTACCTGGCGCGCCACTGTCGGTGATATTATCTCCGGCAGTCTTCCACGGGGTAGCCCACGGAAGTGATTTGTATGCAGGGAAGATCGCAAAGATCGGAAGCAAGATGGTTAGGATGGACAGACACAGGGGTTTATACAGGTTCGGGCCGTCGACTCGACGTAATACCCTACGTCCTGTTTTGGGGTGTTGTATTGCGTAGATTGTGAGTTGTTGTCTTGAGACTTGATGTGTTCGGTTGTTTTGGAGGGGGGTCCCTGCCCGCCTTATATATCGGGGGGCAGGGTTACAAGTTAGTTTGTATCCGATCCTATCTCTAAGAATCCTTTCCTTCTTTACAATAATTCCTATTCCAACTAGGACTTCTCTTTCCAGATCCTTCCTACGTGCGCCGACTTGTCCCGCACGTCTTCAGGTCCAGAACGGTGGGCTAGGCCGCCCCCTTTTGGTGGGCTGCCAGGCTTGCTCGTGAGGCACCCGGGTACTATATCCCCCACACCTCCCTTCATCGGCACTGCAAGTCGTCCCGATCAGGTCCTAGTTCCGATCTTCACTTTTCAAATCTGGTTAGCCGTTGCCAACTCTTATGCAATTAATGTTTTCCTTTACCAGGAAATGACATTATTTCATGCTAGGTGGGCCCGCCGGGTGGCGGGGCCCACACATACAGAGTAGTATAATCACGGGAGAGTTTTTCTTTTTCTTCTGTGGCTCGATACATACCATTCTGCCATGAAGTGCACTCAGCTTTAAGCTTCATGTAAGCCGTCATATGATCTGCATAAGGAAGTGGTATCATCATAACACAAGACAATTATAAGTCGTGTAAGAGGTTTTTGAGTAGGAAGACTTACCAGTATTGGTCTTGGTCAAAGCTTGATTCCTTTTCTTTAACCTTTCTTCTTCGGCTTTCCATTATTCCTGGCGGGCAGCATATTCCTTCTGAGTTAGTTCCAACTCTTGACGAGTGGATTCTTTCTCCGCCTAGATTGATTCAAATTGAAGAGCCAGCCGTGCTATCTGTTCTTTGCTCTTGGCTAGTTCGGTCTCCAGCTGTTGAGCCCGTACTGATGCCTCGGACATCGCATACAAGGCTTGCGATTTTTTCTTGGAGCGAGCGGCCAAGTCCTGCAAAAGTTGGTCAGATACAAATTGGCACTCGATTATTAATTGAACAAGCTTCAGGAAGTTTCATTACCTCTACATACTGGATTGAGCCTTGCGCCAGGGTAGCAATTCGCCTACGAGATTCGACGAAGGCTGCAATTGCGTCGGCATTCAGCAAGGAATCTTCAAATAACTCTGCTGCCCCTGGCACGGCGACGCTTATATCCGACTCGCGGATTTCTTCTGATGTACCCACCCCACTGGAAGTTGGCAGGAATTGCAATCCAATTATCTTCCCCAGCTTGGGTTGAGTACTCGGCTCCGCTATCTGCTTCGTGCCTTCACCTTCTTCGTTGGTGAGCAATGGCAAGTTGATGACTTGACCAATTGGCTCTAGCAGTATGGGCGCTATCGGGATTTTCTCTGCAGCAGATTTTTCTGGAATAAATTCTGTCACGGGTGGATTATCTGCTGGCAGAGCGGGTTTCTCTACTACTGGTATATTCTGTTCTTGACCACCAGGAGTACTTTGCTTTGCTCTGGTTGTGGCTCTTCGGCCGACATTTTTGCTTTCTTCCTTGGTGGCAAAGGAGCGGATTTTCTGTATTGACAGATCAATATTTACTTCAAATTACTACTCGGTTATGATTCAAGACTTGACTACGAGCAGAATTGATTACCTTTTGGACTTCTTGTCCGGTATCTGTGTCTCGCCAAATACCAGTGAAGGCATAACACCTTCGCTGGCACCTGACTCGGGAACTTTCTTCGGACTCGCGGGTGATGAATCACCCACGGCCTCAGTACTCTTGATCTCCGGGACTGGTAAGATGCTGGGGGTTTCAATTTCTGGCACTGAGTCCTTCAATGGGCTCGGGGGCTTCGAGCTCACCTCAGGCTGGTTTTCTGGACCTTCATCATTGTCAGGCCTACAATTTAAAACACATATATACATTAATGAGTGGTCATCTATACTACTCTTGCTTCGACGACTGGTTAATTCACTGGTACATTTACCGAAGTTTGTCGCTGACAGTTGATTCGGAGGAAGTTGTTCTTGTGGTAATAAGTTTCCTCTTGCGGGCAGCTCTTTTCCTCTAAGCATCTGCTGGAAAAGATATATCTTTGCCCCTATCCAGCGGATCTGCATTAGAAGTGCCTTGGTCACCACCCTTTGCACGAGGCAATACTTGGAGATCTTCAAAATCACTCGAATGGAGTGATGACTCTGAATCATCCGAGCCTTGCATAGGTGGTTTCCACAGGTGAGATGAAAGCGAGAATTTTGGATCCGCACCTGTGGGAACCTGATCAGGCATGAGGGGCCAGGAGAAAAATAAGTCCACATCCTCATGCACAATCAGATATTTTACTATCAGAGTGGTAATTTTACAGATATAAATAATACATCAATATAGTACTATACTTACCGGTTTGGATGGATTTGTGGCATCAAAGATCTTGGGGAGATATGGTACAGCGTCAACCTTTGGCATCAGCATTTGTACTCGCTGCATAATCTCCTCTTCAGTGAGTTCTTCACGACTCATTCTAGCAGGATCCTCTTGTCCTGTGTACTCGAAGCTCCAGTGGTCTTTTTGCACGAGTGGTTGAACTCGGCGTTTAATCCATGAATATACCATGGAGGCTCCTGTTACACCATCTTGTTTCAGCTTGGCAATGCGGGTGAGTAGTTCTGGGATTTGGATGTTCTCCGCAATGGTGGGTAAACTTTTCCACTCGGGAAAGTCTACTGGAGCGACTCCAGTCCACTCAGCCAGCTTGCGCTTATAGTCTCCAACATACCACCACTGCTCCTTCCATCCTGAATTGCTACTGAACATGTCATACTCGAGATATATGTCCTTTGCATCTTGCCGCAACTGGAAGTCGGCTCCGCCAACAGGACATGTGGCGTCTTTCTTGGGTTGAGGCTTGCACTGGAATAGCCTCCTAAACAACTGGAAGTGTGCCTGATTCCCAAGAATGCTTCGCAGAAAAATACAAAAATGGAAATCTGGAGAATCCCATTGGGTGTCAGATTGGGAAGTTCCAGTCCATAGAAGAAGAGCAGACCTCGCAGGAAATCACAAGTCGGGAGGCCCAATCCCATTAAGATGAAGTGGCTGAACATAAGTGTCTTGTCTACTGGAACCATTGGGGCCTTCTCATTTGATCCAAGGATCTCCCACAATAGAACTTGCTTTTCCTTGAGAAATCCGTCGGCAACCAACTTATGCAGATGATCTTCAGTTGCCTTGGACGCCTTCATATAGGTATTAGGCATTGGATGTGATCTTTTCTGCAACTTGCCGCGCTTTGGCGATGATAACTTCACTTCTTTTCCACGAGATTCACCACGGCTTGCCCTCTTGTCCTTCTTGGATGTCATTCTGGCTAGTGGTTGTCTGCGACCCTGATGGCTAGATCTGGGATTGGATGATTTTTTGCTCGGGGGCTGGCAGATTACTTCGCTTGGGGGCTTGTGGATTTTTTCGCTCAAGAGAGATTGCCGGCGTTTGCGACTTGACGGCGGTTAGGGTTTTGTTTGCCCCGACGGTTCGCATAAGTACTGGTGGGCGCGCCGTTTGGTATTCAAAGGCTACAGTTACAGGTTTTTTCCATTTTTTGAGGGATTGGATTTAAAATTAATTGATTCTTTCAGGGACTTACCTGGAAATACAATTAGTTTTATTTTCCTTTACTTTCAAAAGTTTGGAATTATCACTTTTATACACTCAAAACTACTTTGTCAGTCTTGAGACTTGATCCTTTTCTATATGTCCATATAGTTCAAGGCTCGGGGGCTGTAGGGTAGTAAATGAATTGGAATTTTATTTTTTCTGAAAAATGAAGACTTAAATCAAGACCCTCGGCTTGATTCTGTGATTCAAACCAAGGCTCGGGGGCTACTTGATATCAAGTGCAATTTTTCAAATTGCACCTTTCAAGATCGGATGAAGATTCAAGATTCTGTTGACCCTCAACCTGATTCTTCGATTCAACTTTAGGCTCGGGGGCTACTCCATATGGAGTGCGACTTTTGCCGCACCCCATATAAAAGATTGAAGACTACTGATTTGATCAAAATTGGCGGGGCATAAGCACCTCATGGCCTCGCGACAACCAAGAACTTTCCAAGGCTGAGCGAGTACTCGAAGCATTCGAAAATGCACTCGGAAGACTTGACAAGTACTCGGTTGGTGATGAAGCTTGACGATGAAGCGCTTGGGGGCTTGTTGGAGGTACGATCATGGGCCTACAAGGACTCATGGATGATCTCTGAAGGAGTCGTAGCAAGTGTGAAGACTGCGAGTAGAGTACTGCAAGGACTCTCCTCGTTATGGAAACTAGTCGTATGACTTGTAAACTACTCGGATTGGCTTGTAAAGCACTCTACGAGTTGTAATAGGTTAGGATTCTACTCGGAACCGACCTTGTAACCCTGCTCACCGTGTATATAAGGCTGGGCAGGGACCCCCTCCAAAGAACACACATCCATTGAATACAAACCAACATACAGGACGTAGGGTATTACGCTATCTCGGCGGCCCGAACCTATCTAAAATCCTGAGTTGCTTGGCCTTTGCGTTCCTGATCTCGGCGAAACCCCACCTGAAATCTACTACCTCGGGATACCCCTCGGTAGGATCGATGGTAGAACACCGACAGCGCCTACTCAACAAGGCCGGCAGATTGAAGTTGTTGAATACTGTCCTTTCTTGGATCCCTATTTATTAATGGACTGTTTTTGCACTTCAGAAATGGGCTATTAAACAATTGGACAAGTTGAGAAGGGGGTTCCTTTGGAAAGGAGCTGAAGTGGCACATGGGGAACACTGCTTGGTGAAATGGTTGAAGGTTAAGAGGCCAAAGAAATTTGGAGGTCTAGGGGTCATCGATCTTGAGCTGTTTAGCAGGGCACTCCGTTTGAGGTGGTTATGGTTTAATTGGGTTGATCCATCTCGGCCTTGGGTTGGGACACAGGTTCCGTGTAATGAGACTGATAAACAGTTGTTCAGAGCTTCTACGGTGGTCACAGTGGGCGATGGAGCAATGGCGAAATTCTGGGAGTCTTCCTGGCTTGATGGAAGAGCGTCGCGTGACCTTGCTCCACATCTCTACAAACTAGCTTGGCGCAAAAATCAATCAGTTAGAGATGACTTGGCTGATGAAAAATGGACAAGAGGTCTATGGAGAATGTCTTCAGTAACTGAGATGGCCGAGTATATTCAACTTTGGTTGAGAGTGCAGGAAGTACAGTTAAGGGATGAGCCGGATCAAATTGTTTGGAAATGGACAGCTAATGGACAGTATACTTCCAAGAGTGCTTATGAGATACAATTCAGGGGAAGTTTTTGTTCTTTCAACAGCATGCCTATTTGGAAGGCAAGAGCAGAGGGGAAACATATGTTTTTTGCCTGGTTACTGGTGCAGGAGAAGGTGCTCACGGCCGACAAGTTGAGGCTATGCAACTGGCCATGCAGTCCAATCTGTGTGCTTTGTGATCAGGCTGAAGAAACAGTCGGCCATCTCTGTCTTCATTGTGTGTTTGCACAGCATGTGTGGCTGCTCGTTTCCATCTGGTCAGATGGAGCCATTTTCCCACCTGCAACCGATGTCTCTTTGGAAGATTGGTGGAACGACTCTTTGAGAAATTTATCAAAGGAGCAAAAGCGGAGAACAGCTTCCTTACTTATCTACACGGCTTGGAATATTTGAAAAGTGCGTAATAGAAGAATTTTTGAAGTTAAAAGCTTGTTGCCGCATAGAGTGTTGGAGTTGATCGAGGAAGAAATGAGAATCAGACAGAAGGCTTGTGGGGGGCCTGAAGTGCCATAATTAGTTTTTAATGTATTGTTTACTAGTTGTGTGGTGTTTGATGCAGTTATTTTGTAATAACGACTTTGTAAGAACCAGTTTGCTTCTCCTTCTTATATGACATAGCAGTGCTCCTGCTCTTATTTTAAAAAAGAATTTTTTTAGAAAGGACGGTAAGAGATTTGTCGAGTAAGAAATGCTTGAACGGTTGTTTTGACAAGGCGGATGGCGAATGTACTACTCTTGGCTGCACACATTTTGACAAAAATAAAGTTCGACCAAAAAGGGCACGATAGCAAATTGATGTGAACTGGTTGCAGATAAGAAAAGTCATCACTGCGACTGGGGATGCGCTATGGCTGTGTGTGAGTATGCTTCTGTTATCGGAGAGAAAAAAGGGGGTCCCCCTCAGGCCTGCATGTGTTTGTACGTGTCGTCCATTGCGTTTGACAAAAAACACTCAAAAAAAACTTTTCAAAATCATTTATGGATTCTAAATTTATTGGGCCTGACAAGCTATAATCTAGATTGTCCCGAAATTTTAGCACAATGCCAATTGTACCGTCGCACGGTGGAATTGAAATAATCTGTCGATCTATCCAGTTTTTCAAGTTTATCTAGATTTATTGAAAAAATATTGACATATTTAATAACAAATAAATGCATTATTAAAATATACTTTACAAAAGTATGTAATGAAACTAATTTGATTGTTGCCGATGTTGGTGTGTAATTTTTAATAAATTTGAAAAAATTAAACATATCATATTTTTGTCATAGCGAGAGTACGTATGGTCTTAGCGGAACGGATTGTTTTTAAAATCTGCTGGAAGAAAAGCTGAAAAACGCTGCCCTATCTATGATGATATTCAGAACACTAGCTTGTTATTATGGGTATTGGTCCTCTAGGCGGAGATAATTGCCATACTCAGAAATCAAAGCATGACATGACATTGAGGTAATGTTAAGGCAGAACCTTTACCATCCAATCCACTAACACGCATCATGTACATACGATGCAAGAAACTGAGCTGTTACATGACTGCACCTTGCACTGACATGACTCCATCTAATACTCTCTACAATGACTAATTTCTAAACTATCCTAATACTATCTTCGAACTAAGAAGACAGACTAGCTGGAATATCAACAGATAACCATCTACGGTGACACCGGAGGAGGCGTAGCAGGCGTCACCGGCGGCTCTGCAGGGGTCGGCGGCATGATCGGCGGCACCTGGTTCGCTGTCAAATAGACAAATACACATGCATCATCAGGTCAGGCTCACTCGATCAATCTCCTTGCATGCAACGACATTTATAAAATCTGCTGAAACTAAAGAACAATGCAAGATGGTAGTAACTCACAGTTGCACATGAGGAGGGTCTGGATCGGCATGATGGTGCCGCAGACGAGCGGGAGGACGGCCATGCGGAGCGGGTCGACGGGGCTGGGCAGGAACTGGTTCATGCCGCCGTTCATGCCGTGGCAGAGGCAGATAGGCGCGTCCCTGATGACGCCCTTGAGCCCGTCGCAGCACTCGCCGGGGGGAGTCAGCACCGTGATGTTGGTCAGGTAGTCCATGCACGGCACCACGGCCGACAGCGGCGTCATGCACTCTGCCGGCGGCGGAGGCGGCGGCGAGGTAGTAATACCCGGCGGCAGGATGCCGCCCAGGACGCCGCCGCCTTGCTGGGGCGGAGACCCGGACGGCGGCGGGAGCAGCGGCTGGAGCAGGCCGATGATGCCGCCCAGCGGGGGGAAGAGTATGCCCAGGATGGCGGGAAGGAGCCCCGGGGGGAGCTGGCCGGCGGGGAGGCCGGGAGGGGTCGGCGCGCTTGGCACGCCGGCATTGGCTTGGGTGGCCACCTTCTCTGCTTCGTGGCTGCTTGCGGCCGCCGGCTTGAATCCTTGCTGGGCTTGGATTCTCGCTGCTTCCGAGGGCTGCAGCGCCGCCGCTGCCACGGCGAAGGCGAGGAGCAGGGCGATGACCTTGGGCGACGCCATTGACGAAGAGATGGAGTTGGAGGTTTTGGGAGATGGACCTAGGAGGGTGCTATGGCGCTTTGCCTGATTGTTGTGGATGGCGACATGGGTTTGGCCTTCAATTTATAGTGCAGGCGGCGTCGAGATAAAACATTCAAACATTCCTGTGTAATAAGGTTGGATTCTTAACCTTTACCGTTACCGGTGCTTCTGATGAATTATCCAGGAAGGATTAACGAGGGCGACGAGTCTCACGCTCTGTCTCTAGTTTCTTTTGTCTGTATATGACGGTGAGGCAGTCGACAGTCCTGTTGTTCTGAAGCACGTAAAATCTGTAAAAAAAAATCGGATAAAGCTGGACGTACGCGACATCCATGGTATAATGATATAATCCAGATGGAGTACTGCTGTTTTTGTGTTAACCTCAACCACAGTGGAATTTACTGGACTCTGGAGTCCTGAACCGCAAAACCAATTTGTGTGCAAGTAGCTGCTAGCCACTTGAAGTTCAGACATTGCTAGTTTGCACTTTGCAGGAGTCCGGTGTTTCTCAACTCCAGAGACCGGTGCTCAATCTGAAACGTTGTTGGCGTCGAAATGTAATTGAAGCTTGATGTGATGATAAGACATGGCTCCTTGTATTGGATCGTCCCGGATACTTTTGTTATGCCTTGTGATTGGTTTTCACAATACTCTCTTATCCGTTTGTCAAGAAAAAAAAACTCTCTTATCCAGTAGTATATCAGACAGCCGATTCGTGTTTTTAATAAAAAAGACATTGCCAGTTTGAAGCTTGATGTAATGAGATATGCCTCTTTGTATTGGATCATCCTGGACACTTTTGTTCTGCCTTGTACAAAGATTGGACACTAGTAGCTCGATCTTATCCATTAATCAAACAAAAATGGTTTTGTTTTGTGGAGTCAAAAAGCAACTTGATCTGTCATTAATTTATGAATTTATTGCTCCTCGATTTTCGAAAAATCAAGACCACAAAAAAGAGGGGAGTTGTAAGATTTCCACAAAATAATCAGGTCACATTGGACGATAGTACCTGCTTAAAAACAACATAAACACTAATCCTGGCGTACTTCAAAACTAGATGAAAAAAATCGAGCCCAGTAGAAAACACTTTTCGTTGGTCGATCGACTTCGTCCATACCGCTGACTGCATGCTGACTGAGACCTTTCAACGCGGCTCCAAGTCAGAAACGGAAACGTCATTGAAGGAGTGCTCCCGCCGCGAGGCCACCCTCTGACCCTCGCGATCCGCGTCCCTCACGGCGCGTCCCGGCAACGCGAACGCCGGCGCGTCGGGCGCCGGCAGCGTGATGGAGCGGCTGTTGAGCATGACGACGACGGACGCCATCCCCGGCCGGAGCTGCGGGTCCTCCTGCACGCAGAGCAGGCCCACGTGGATGCACCTCAGCATCTCCTGAGGCCGGCGACCCTCGCCGGGGCACCCCTCCAGCAGCGCCTGAACGTTCCCGCGGCTCCAGTGCCTCCAGACCTGTCCACATGCATGTCAAGAATTAATTAGTCGTCCATTAATCTAGAAGAAGGTAAAGTCTTAATTGATGCATGAGCATGATGAGAGTAAAAGGGATGCGTTCGAGGGTTCATCATATTACATAGGTGAGCAAATCTTCAGAGGGTCCGGACGCGTGCGTGAAGGTGTTGCGCCGGCCGGTGACGATCTCCAGGACGAGGACGCCGTAGCTGAAAACGTCTGATTTCGCCGAGAAGATGCCGTGCAGCGCGTACTCCGGTGCCATGTATCCGCTGCGTTTCCAAGGCACGGACAATGTCAGATTATGAACACATATTAATTATTGTGCTACTACACCCATGCTTGTGATGCTGCTGGCTAACTGCTTACTAGGTCCCGGCAATGTGGCTGGTGTTCCCCACGCTTGACTCGATGTTGAACAGCTTGGCCAAGCCGAAGTCGGAGATCTTGGGGTTCATGTCCGCATCCAGCAAGATGTTGCTCGCCTTGAGATCCCGGTGGATGATGGTCAGCCTCGAGTCCTCGTGGAGATACAGAAGCCCTCTGCTGATTCCCTCGATAATCTTGTGCCTCAGTTCCCAGCCCAGTTCTTGCTGCCGTGCAGGGTCTGCGAGTTCAATTTACTGAATTTGTCAGCGAACGGAATGGGTTACAGTGATCTAGAGTGAACTGACTGTTTTAGGATAACGGTTGTGTAAATGTAGCACCGAAGAGGATCTTGTCGAGGCTGTTGTTGGTGAGGAACTCGTAGACGAGGAGCCTCTCGTGTTCTTCGATGCAACAGCCGAGCAGTCGCACCAGGTTTCTGTGCTGGAGCTTTGCCAGCAGGAAAACCTCGTTCTTCATCTCCACCTGTCCTTGCTGCGAAGTTGCAGACAGTCTCTTCACTGCAATGTCCTGGCCGTCTTGCAGCGTACCCTGAAGAACATTGAGAATCGTTCAGGCGAAAGATTGATAAGGTACGCCTGTTCAGTTAGCAGGTATAAAGTTTGTTACCTTGTAGACAGGCCCAAACCCGCCTTCGCCCAGCTTGTTTTCTTCTGAAAAGTTGTTTGTAGCAGCTCGGAGCGTGTTCAGGTCATACAGGAGGGACTCCGAACTTCTCATTTCTTCGTCATCTGCATGGCCTGTTCAAGCACATGATAGGCTTAGTCTGAAACGTTGCATGAAGTGTTTGCCAGATATTTTCAGAACTTACTACTGGCGATTGCAATCTGCACATGCTTGTGTGGCTTTCTGTTCCTCTTGCAGCGATAGACAGCAAATAGGACCAGCACGAGCAGCGCGACAGCAACAGGGATTGACACACGGAGCGCCGTCCTGACAGTGTGGTTGCTTCCTGCGCGCCATCGTTGAAAATTCAGAACAGAAGCCATTTCAGCCTTTGACAGTATATCAGTCAGGTCAGACAACCACGGTCCTAAATCTGAAATTGACACGTAGACGCATTCGTTTGTCCTAAAGCTCACGTAGTCATGTTTTGGGGGGAAAACATGGACACAATTCCGGCGCCAGCATTGTCGTTTTGTCAAGCCAAGACGTGAGGTTGAATCGAAAAGTCCAAAAGGGGAAAGGAAGAAACAATGTTGGACACGTTAATGGCACTGGTGTCAACTAGCAACCGCGTTAGGAAAGGGATGGGACTGGACACACCGTGTGACCGGGGGGAACCAAGACTCACCGTTGCTTCCGTTGAAGGGCCCGCCTCCCGGAGGAGCCGGCGTCGGCGACATCGCCGCCTCGGCGGCCTGGATGTTGTAGAAGGGCGCCTCCTCGAACCGGATGGCGCAGCTCGGGTAGATGACCTGGCCGCCCCTCTTCGCGCTGCAGCAGGTCGGCAGCGACGCGACGGCGCCGACGAGGCAGCTGTTGCAGTCGCCGGCGGCGAGGTCCCGCGTGCACTGCGCCATGCCATAGATGCTCACGAAGGGCGTCACCGCGGCCGAGCCGACCGCGAACATCCGCGGCGACTCGTACGCCGCCTTCCTGCTGAGGTTGCTCATCAGCGCGCCGAGCCGCTGCGCGAACACCTCGGGCTCCGTCGCGTTCTGCGTGTTCACCAACATGAACGGCCCCGACGTGTCGGCGCCGGCGCCGGCGAAGCTCTCGTCGGAGAGCCGCAGCAGGCAGTGGTCGTAGACGAGCGTGGCCTTCTTCTGCCCCGCGCAATTGCTGGCGGCCAGGTCCCGCGCCGTGCCGCCGAGGCAGGCGCCGCAGGCCGAGGTGTTGATGACGTCGGCGCGGCACTGCGCGATGCCGTAAGCCTGGTTGGGGGAGGTGCCCGTGGTGTTGCTGGCGAACCCGGTGGACGCGGCGGCGGCGGCGGTGGCCGGGAGGGAGGAGAGGAGGGCGTCGAGGCTGGCCTGGAACGCGCCGCCGCGCGTGTAGTTGGCGTTGCTCGGGCAGAACGAGGTGATTACTGTGTCGTCGGCGTTGGCTGCCGTTGCGAGGAGGGACGAGCAGAGGAGGATGGGGAGAAGGCGGTGCATGGCTCCCGGTAGAAGGCGGCTGCTACACGCTGCGAGTGCTGATGCTGCTTCTGAGCCTTGTGTGCTGATACTACTCACAAAGTTTGATTAAATAATAAGACTACCTCGCAAATTGAAGTAATATAGTTGCAAATAGGTCGGAGTCATATTGTACTTTTCGACGGGAAGGATACGGCGTGCCCTTGCTCAGCGTAGTTGATTGACCTCTTTGATCGCTACTTATGGGCATATATAGGTTGAGCCTGGAAAGCGGGAAGGATGAGCATCGTGAGCTCAAACTCCGGCTCATCAAGCGAGAAGTTGGCACTCTGAAGCACGCAACCAATGAAGTCATCACCACCCACGTCCCACAGCCTTGACTCTGGATCAGTAAGGTAATACTCTGACGTCCTTGATAGGAGGCGCAGATTCGTGTGCATGGACACCAGATCTTCAGCACATTTTGAACGTTGTTTGCTCTTCATGATCTCCCGCATTTAATCATAAGTGCTCCAGTTCCTCTCATAAGACGAGGCAGGCTGGGAGAGAAGCTTGAGAGCTACGTCTGCAACTTGGATGCTGAAGCTCCATGGGTAACCCACCATGTCTTTGGGTCAAGTACGTCCCTATCGACCATGGAACCCAAGCTGAAATATTTTGTCCCCAGAAGAGCAAACTCTGCATATTGTTGTTTGACTGTCCTCAAGTCCTCTGTTATAGGAAACAATTGCCTCAGGCAGCTATTTCTAGTATCAGACATCCCAAGATCATGATGTGGGGGCACGTGATTAGCATCTTCATCAATCCAATTGACACTGTAATATCTACAAAAGGGAGCAAAAGGTTAAACTGTTAAAGTCATGGCCTGAAAAAAAAAGAAAGACACCTTAGAACTACTAGCAAGGATTCACCTCGGATTTAGAATGTGCGCTAGACAGTGAAGTGGGGTTTTGCTCTTGCTCCACCATTCTACTAAAATGTCATGCACAACAGAATAAAATGCTGATTCCTCCTCAGGCGTCTTCCCTTCATGCTTATAAATGACAGCCTTCACCTTCTCAATCATATCAGCCCAAATTTCATAGATCAAATGAAAACACGACTTTTTAGTGTCAACCATGCGTAGCATTGAATAGATAGGCTCAGTGAAAGCAAGAATGTAGTCAATTTGATCCCACCACAGGTCGTTGGTAACTTTTGTCTTCACAATGTGTGCTTGTTCTACGTTACTCTTCCTGTAAGCAGACCACTGGTCACTGATGACCATCCTCAGCAAAGATTGTTTGATCAACCGAAATCTCTTTAGCATGACAACTTCAGAAGCGAAACGTGTGTCAGCAATAACAAGCACCTTCAACTCACTAAACTCTTCATATATTGATGACTTCATGGTGTGATTGATTATGAAATTCTTGACGAAGGCTGCATCATCTACAACTTTTGAAATCCAATGACAATCTGTGAGGTTGACATCTTTGTTACTCTTAGCAGCACAAATATTGTTCAAGGCAAGACTTAAAGTATGAGCTATGCTTGGTGTCCACTGAATGTGACTGTATTTTTCTTGAATCAGAGCACCAGCAGCTCTACAAACATGATCATTATCTGTTATTACTTGGACAACATTTTCTGCCTCAACATTTTCAATTGTGGAAATAAGCTTATCTGAGATATAATCAGTCTTAAGTCCACCTTCATTGTTAATTGCTTCCAAAAAGACTGGTCCACTTTCAGTGACAGCTAAAATGTTGATAACTGGTCGCCTTTCAACATCTGACCATCCATCAGCAACAATAGTCACACCTCCCTTCCCCCATGTACTCTTGATGGCCTCTAGCATGCCTTCAGTATGAGTTTTTTTCTTGTTGTAAAAGAGTTGTCTTCAGCTGCTTGGGCCCAGGAGGTACATAACCAGGAATGTGGACCATTGAGGCAATGGAGAATGAACTGCGGAAATAAGGGTTCCTTGCAACATTGAATGGCAAGCCTGCATGTGCAAACTACACTGAGTGACAAGCCACATAAGATAAAAAAGAAAGTTTTTGCTGAGATATCAACCTGAAGAATAGAACATCCTTGCAATTTGGGAAGACAAGTGATTTCCATCCTTTTCTACATCCATGCAAAAAGGAATGTCGTTCTTCCTGGTGGCAAAAGCGTATGAACTCAGATAATATGGATTCCTTGCAACATTGAATGGTAGGCCTGCAAATGAAATTAAACAACCACTAAAGGGCAAGTCATACAACATAAACACAGGGATTCAAAGTTTAAGATGTTAACCTGAAGAATAGAACATTCTTGCAATAATGGCATCCAAATGATCTCGAACTTCCATAAGGTAATCCTCATATAAATCACCCATGCTCCTCTTCCTTTTCTTTGACTGAACCATAGCTTTGCCAGCATCTAGGATGCCACCATAATAGCTACAAGCAACTGAATGTGGCACAAGCACATTTGCGGACCTCATTCTTGCATTTGCCTTCTTTGATACACAGAACTCATTCCGTACTTGTGCACGGATAGTTGGGGTCATCCCCTCACAAGCTCTGAGCAAATGTTCCTCCACTGTAGAATAGCTCCCAAGAAATGCACGATTGCAATAGTCACATAGGAATTTCACACTTTCTCCTTCAAGCGAACACATTTCCTCCAATGCATTAACATGTTTCCACAGGGGCTCATCATAGTTTCCAGAATCACTGTCCCCACTATCCATCTCAGAAGCTTAGGTCCTGAAAAGTAATTCACGATTGTTTAGCAAAAAGACTGCAACTGATGCAGGTACATCATAACAAAATCATGAAGTGATCAAACAGGCCCTGAAGATACCTCCTTTTGTTGCCTTGTTCGTTTTTTAGAATAATTCAAAGGTTAGCTAAACGAATCTATGATGCAGCAATCTTGCTCCTCTTTCTTTTTTCCACGAATTTCTCTATCTATTTATATTTCTAAAAAGAAGTCTTTGCATAAAACCATGATTTTTGTTTTTTACTTGCTTCGTTCATAGTACGAACAACGGTTACAGAAATGGGCCTTCAGGAAACCAAAGGATTTTGTTTTTGAACGAACAGAAAAAAAAAACAAAGGAAATAACTGAAATGCGAGCAGTCTACCTATCATTAGACCTTAAAATGAGCCATGAGCCCTAAATCCCTAATCTCAAACAGGAGTCACCTTACCCAAATCACTTCTGCTGGTGGAGGCAAAGCGTACCCAAGAAACCTCTGAAACCACGAGCGATTCGGAACGCCATTAGCACACGAGCGATTCGGAACCGAAACGTACTTTAACGGGGGAGAAAGAGAGACCTGACGCTGGCGGCGGCGGCGAAGTCCTCGCGGCAGGTGGAGCACTAGCACAAAACCCACGTCGCAATGTCGCGGGAATCTCATCATTTCTTCCCCCAAGTCCCGCCCAAACCTTACTCGACCGGCGGGGTGTGTGACTGTGTGAGACTGCGGACGGACGATGGCCGGACGTGGGTTGGGCCTGATTATTTCGAGGGGCCACAGCCCACCCTGTAGCCTGTATCCGCCGTTGAACAGACTGGTTCATTTTTTAAAAGGTTTTTTATATTCTCTCTCCGTCAAAAAAGTAAAATGATTCCTTATCTTTTTGCCAGATTTGATGCTAACCGACTATTGCATGCATGCACATGCAAACGACTTGTTTTTTGGACGGAAGGAGTATGCCATTGCAATTTTCACGGATTGGAGATCTGTCATTAAATTTGTCTATTCACAACCGTGTCATTACAATTCACTCTTCGTCTGAGATATGCATTACTTACCCCTTCGATACGTTTCTCGAAATATTTAGACCAAAATGCCCCTTATCTTCTTCCTCCTTTCTCAACCCGATCATCTCTCCTTCCTCCCCTGGCAGGTCCTCCACGCCGGCAGCCTCGCTGAAGCCCTTGGATGCGCCTCGCCGCTAGCAATGGTCGACGCCGTCACTAGCACTACACATCGAAGGAGTAAGTAATGACATATCTCAGACAAACAGTGAATTGTAATGACATGGTTGTGAATACACGAATTTTAATGGCAGATCTCCAATCCGTGAAAATTGCAATGGAATATATTAAAAAACCCTCTTTAAAAAACTTGAGTCCGGTGTTTCTCAAATTCAGAGTCAGGTGCTCATTGCTCAATCTGAAGAGACGGTGCTGGCGTCGATAAGTCAAAATTTGAAGCTTGATAAGATGAGGTATGGCTCTTTGTATTGGATCACCCTGGACATTTTGTTCTGCCTTGTACAAAGAACTAGTAAGGAGGCCCGCGCATTTGCGCGGGTAGCTAGCCTTTTATATCATTATTTGAATGTTTTATTTTAAAATAAAAAATTTCACTTACCTAAAGTATAACCAAAGTTCATGTCATAAATTGAATCAAGAAATACTTTGGAGAATTTTTTGAATATAGTTTGTTATTTGAATCAAAATAATAATAAGACATGGATGTATCCTCGTTAATTTAATTCTCTAGTTGCAGGTTTTTATAGCCCCATCCATAAATAATCACATATGATCTTACGGCGATTTCACCCTTTTCAACGTGAACTTTGACACCCAAATCAACATATTTGCTCTTGTGGCTAGCAAGACATAGCCTTCTTCTCTATGCTTAACACCCCTCCCCTCTCCTGCTTGTACTCCCGCACCGTTTTGCTATTGGGAAACCCCTCCTAACTCCTAAGCCTATATGTTTGAGCTGCAGCTTTTGAAATTTTGTGTGAAAAGTTGTTCTTGGCTTTTTGGTTGCTGACCTTTTGCTACTGCCTTTTATAATACTCCATCCGTCCCACAAAGATTGGTCATATAGACTTCAAAACTTGTCCTATAAAGATGGTTTATTTAGCATTCATGAAGCAAATCGATCATTTTACTCCAACCATCGATGCCCGATCCAGCTCGCTAAATAAGAAAGGCTAATAGGTGTGATAATTACTATAAGCAGTGCATGCATAATTAATTCTACTCGGTAATCCATCCGATTAAGAAGAGTTATTAAGGGTATTTTAGACTTTTAGTACTGATATAATCTTGTCTAAATTTTTCTAAATGACTATTTTTATGGGACAGAGTGAGTAAAATTTTATCTTTTCAGCACACCAAAAGTTAGAAAAAGCTCCTCTCAGGCTACTTTTTAGCTTTCAGTTCATTTCCTTATAAGCTAGCTTTCTAGCTTTCCGAAAGGACTATTTGTTTCAGCTTTTGGGCTTCTACCTGCCATAAGCCCAAATGACCCTAAATCTAGCTCTCTTCTATTGTATCTTTTGCTTGCACATGGTCCTTGTCGCTTTCCTTCTTTATGGGCAACATATGATCCGTCGGCCCTCGTCTCCACCACCGTTGGTACCCCCCTCCTCCCCCTTCCCCTCCCTCCCACCTATGGCATCACCCAATTGTCTCTAATAGATCGAGTCTAGGTTAGGGTTTCTCCATGCACGTTTTATGGTATGAGAGATTTGTTTCCTCCTCCTCTCCGGCAAAGGTGAAAATATCGGGTGGCTTGTGTCTCTCTATGGCTGCTCCGATGAAGGAGGTGACGACATCTATGGCGTCGGCAACTTTCTTGGGGCGACGCAGATGGCGACATCGAGGCAGGGATGATGCCGTCATCATGGAATAATTTTCTCCGGCCACTTTGATGAGGACATGAGGATGTAAGCCATGCAAGTGAAGATATAACCCTCCATCGGTTTCGCCAAATGGTCATGGTTTACGCATGTCGGTACAACGTGCAGAATAATATCTATGTTTAGTGGAATTCTGGTACTAATCTGCTCGGTTTTAGCATTCATATTCTACATCATTGGAAAATTCTATGAGTTAAGTTTCCAACGCATCAAACGGTGCATCTTTTGGACTTCTGAGTCAAGAGTTATGATCATTTTAGTGGAAGGTGTACAGGCTGCCAGGAAGCTGGGCGGAAGTCCAAGACTCTTTAGCTTCTCCATTATCTCTTTGTTTTCCAAGAGTCATATGTATCTTATCTTAGAGTCTAAGAATATTAATTAGGGAGTCATTTTCTAAGTGTCTTTTTATTTTTCCCAAGAGTCCAAGTATTAAGTGTGAGCCTCTCCCTCTCTATATAAAGAGGTGCTATGTAATCTGTTAAGGGAGTTGATGATTGATATGATATGAGAATGGAGCGTTGCTTTTCTTTGTGAAACCCGTAGAGTAACCTCCGGTGCTAGTTGATTCTCGTTGAGTAATCTCTGAGTTATCCTAGTTGAGAAATCCGTCGAGTAATCTTCGGTGCTAGGTGATCTTGTTGAGTGAGCTCCGAGTGATTCTAGTGTTATCCAATCCACCCACCACCACGTTTCTGTGAGAGTATCAAGCGTGTTCCTATCACACTTCTCCGTTTTGTCGTGGTTAGATCCAACCACGATGAAAGGCTTGTGAGAATAAGTCTATCCCCGAGCTGATATCGATCAGTCTTGGATCGGATAGATTGGGATCTGTCTCTCTTCTTCATCGGTGGCAGAAAGAGTAAGAAGAAAGAAGCAAGAAGGAAGAAGAAAATTGTGCCCGTTCCAGCCTACAGGGATGTTGGTCGCCGTTCTTTGGGCACCTGTTCTCAGCCTACTTGCTGAGCGTATGCCTGTGCGACGTTCTATTTGATTTTTTTACACAGGTTTGCGATTGAGATTTGGAGCTGCTTAGTGTGTGAGTACATTAACAGTGCTATGTGTAACTTAATAATGTACCTGCTTAGTGTGTTCATTAACAGTGCTATGTGTAACTTAATAATGTACTCAATTTTGATATAGTACAATTCTTTCTTTGATTAAAAAACTATCATTCCAACTTCATATCAAAATTTATAAATTTTAAATGGACTATTTATATTTTTCAGAGATGATTGCTTAAGTGGACGGTAGTTAAAATCGATTTGCATTAGTGATAACTCAATCACAAAGCTTGTTGCATCGGCAGTCCATAGGCCGCCGGGTTTTTGTAGTTGGTAGTTCCGACCTCCAAACATGTAAAAATTGGAGCGCCTACACAGATCATTATTGTGCATGGTGTTACTAAGAAGGGAAGCTTAATCCTTTCTTTTATGAACGTGCCTTCACGCGTGAGTCACGACGTCACGTGGCGATTTGAACGCCACACATGGACGTTTTTCTTTGATTTTGCATAGAAATCAAGTTCCTACGGCAATGGAAATAATTTATTTTATTCTCTACTAATTACCTTACTATACATGTCCAATTCAATTCATCCTTTATATACATATATAGTACGTATCCGATTCAACTCATATATTTATTAGTCGTATTGAACCAAACTTTAGTCATATTTAATAAAAGCTTTTGAATTACTCTAGACCGTTAGATCTTCATAAAATCCGACGGTACGTATCCTTCTCTTTTTTAGATTAACGTGAGTTTTTCTAGGCCCTTTCGGCGAACGTGGTGGCTCCTTTTGCTTCTGCTTTATCTATACTATAAAGAGTGTCACAATTGAAACGGTTTCTCACCTAAAAGTCTACCTCCCTACCCCTCACAAAGGACCCACAAATCAGGGCCAAAAGGTGGCCCCGAACGACCAGGGGGGTACACGCGTTTGGTCGTCACCCCCCCCCCCCCCCCCGGTTCTTTTGCGCCTCGACGCCGTCCCGCCCCCCCTATTCTGTCTCACCTTGGCATTTTTGTATACCCGCTGCCTTCCTTTCCTTTTGACCGCGTTCTTTGTATGGTAATGCAACCAAGGCGCCGCTTTTCTTTCCTTTCTGTTCGTTGTATTCGTATGAAAATAGATACGCTGGTTTCCTTAAAAAAACGCCCCTTTCCTTTCCTCCACCTTCCTTTGGAAATTCGCCTGCCTTCCTTTCCTTTTGATCGCGTTCTTTGTATGGTAATGCAATGAAGGCGCCGCTTTCCGTTCCTTTCTATTCGTTGTATTCGTATGCAAAAAGATAAGCTGGTTTCCTTCTAAAAAAACACTCATTTCCTTTCCTCCGCCTTCCTTTGTAAATTCGCCTGGCTTCCTTTCCTTTTGATCACGTTCTTTGTATGGTAATGCAATCAAGGCGCCGCTTTCCTTTCCTTTCTATTCGTTGTATTCGTATGCAAAAAGATACGCTGATTTCCTTCAAAAAAACACTCATTTCCTTTCCTCCACCTTCCTATGCAACCAGGGCGCCTACACCTTCCTTTTGAAATTCGCCGCTTTCCTTTCTTTATATGGCCGTGTGCATCAAGGAATTTGAATTCCCTTCTTTCCTTTTGTAGATGGCTAGCGTCTATATATGTGTTGTGTACCAGTCAAGGTTTCCTTTCAAAAAAAGGAATGACATCTACGCAATCGGGTGTCTCCTTCCTTTTAAAACTTGATTACTTACCAAAGTTGTGGGAGTCAATCAGGGAATCGATTACTTACCATAGTCGTGGGCGTCCAGGTTCATCTCCTTAGCCCTCCTGCCCCCTATATAAGGCGCCCCTCCTTATTCTCGAAGCACACAATCTCTCCCTTCATTCTCATCATCTATTCAGAGTTCATATTTCTTTGCAAGGGCGTCGGCGTCGAGCGCGGCGCAAGGGTGGCCACGACGCTCGTCGTGTCCAAGCTCGCCAGGTAGAAGCGGAACGTGCTCCGCGTTGTGACGATGTCCGGTGCCGTCGAGTGCGTGGCGTCGTTGCTCCACGACACCGGCGACAAGGAGAGCAACCTTCTCGGCCTCCCCATCATCAAAAAGCTGGCTGCGGTGCCGAGTTGCTCATGGGTACATGTATCGTGAATAATTTCTTTTATATATGTTGCTAATTGTTTAAAATTTAATTATACAAAAATTTCCTTCTGTTTCCGCCGGAGGCCCAAGCTTTCGATGTATGAATATATAATTTTTAATATGAGATGCTATTGAATAATTTTAATATGCGATCTAACAAAAGTATACATTATTTTAGATACTTATTTTTTAAAAAATTAAGATTTTTTTTTTAAATTTATGTTATTTTTATAACACGTGCCTGTGGCACGTGCCAACCTACTAGTTAATATAATAGATAGATGGGTTTCACACTAGACGGTCGATCTTTTGTTTTGTGAAGTCAAAAAGGCAACTTGATCTTCCAAGAATTTATTGCTCCTCGATTTTCGAAAAATCAAGACCACAAAAAAGAGGGGAGTTGTAAGATTTCCACAAAATAATCAGATCACATTGGACGATAGTACCTGCTTAAAAACAACATACTCCGTAAACACTAATCCTGGCGTATTTCAAAACTAGATGAAAAGAAAAAATCGAGTCTAGTAGAAAACACTGTTCGTTGGTCGATCGACTTCGTCCATACCGCTGACTACATGCTGACTGAGATCTTTCAACGCGGCTCCAAGTCAGAAACGGAAACGTCATTGAAGGAGTGCTCCCGCCGCGAGGCCACCCTCTGACCCTCGCGATCCGTGTCCCTCACGGCGCGTCCCGGCAACGCGAACGCCGGCGCGTCGGGCGCCGGCAGCGTGATGGAGCGGCTGTTGAGCATGACGACGACGGACGCCATCCCCGGCCGGAGCTGCGGGTCCTCCTGCACGCAGAGCAGGCCCACGTGGATGCACCTCAGCATCTCCTGCGGCCGCCGACCCTCGCCGGGGCAACCCTCCAGCAGCGCCTGAACGTTCCCGCGGCTCCAGTGCCTCCAGACCTGCCCACAATGCATGTCAAGAATTAATTAATCGTCCATTAATGCTGAACAAAAATAAAGTTTTAATTGATGCATGATGAAAATTCATTATTACATAGGTGAGTAGATCTTCAGAGGGTCCGGACGCAAGCGTGAAGGCGTTGCGCCGGCCGCTGACGATCTCCAGGACGAGGACGCCGTAGCTGAAAACGTCTGATTTCGCCGAGAAGATGCCGTGCAGCGCGTACTCCGGTGACATGTATCCGCTGCGTTCCCAAGGCACGGACAATGTCAGGTTACTAACACATATTAATTATTGTGCTACTACACCCATGCTTGTGATGCTGCTGGCTAACTGCTTACTAGGTCCCGGCAATGTGGCTGGTGTTCCCCACGCTTGACTCGATGTTGAACAGCTTGGCCAAGCCGAAGTCGGAGATCTTGGGGTTCATGTCCGCGTCCAGCAAGATGTTGCTCGCCTTGAGATCGCGGTGGATGATGGTCAGCCTCGAGTCCTCGTGGAGATACAGAAGCCCTCTGCTGATTCCCTCGATAATCTTGTGCCTCAGTCCCCAGCCCAGCTCCTGCTGCCGTGCAGGGTCTGCGAGTTCAATTTACTGAACTTGTTAGCGAACGGAATGGGTCACAGTGATCTGGAGTGAAAATGACAGTATTTGGATTATGGTTGTCTGAATGTAGCACCAAAGAGGATCTTGTCGAGGCTGTTGTTGGTGAGGAACTCGTAGACGAGGAGCCTCTCGTGTTCTTCGATGCAGCAGCCGAGCAGTCGCACCAGGTTTCTGTGCTGGAGCTTTGCCAACAGGAAAACCTCGTTCTTCATCTCCACCTGCCCTTGCTGCGAAGTTGCAGACAGTCTCTTCACTGCAATGTCCTGGCCGTCTTGCAGCGAACCCTGAAGAACATTAAGACCAGAGTATCAATTATTCGTTCAGGCGAAAAATTGATAAGGTATGCCTGTCAGATTTCTCGAATTGATTTTCAGTAAGCAGGTATAAAGCTTCTTACCTTGTAGACAGGCCCAAATCCGCCTTCACCGAGCTTGTTTTCTTCTGAAAAGTTGTTTGTAGCAGCTCGGAGCGTGTTCAGGTCATACAGGAGGGACTCCGAACTTCTCATTTCTTCGTCATCTGCATGGCCTGTTCAAGCACATGATAGGCTTAGTCTGAAACGTTGCATGAAGTGTTTGCCAGATATTTTCAGAACTTACTACTGGCGATTGCAATCTGCACATGCTTGTGTGGCTTTCTGTTCCTCTTGCAGCGATAGACAGCAAATAGGACCAGCACGAGCAGCGCGACAGCAACAGGGATTGACACAAGGAGCGCCGTCCTGACAGTGTGGTTGCTTCCTGCGCGCCATCGTTGAAAATTCAGAACAGAAGCCATTTCAGCCTTTGACAGTATATCAGTCAGGTCAGACAACCACCGTCCTAATCTGAAATTGACATGCACACTGCTACTACGACGCAACGCGTTCAATTGAGTGAAAGGCAAAGCTCACGTACGTAGTCATGTTTGGGGGAAAACATGGATACAATTTATCCTTGCGTTTTGTTAAAAAAATATATATTTCGGCATCAGCAGTGCCGGATCTAGGATAAAGGGTGCTTATCTTCCCCTAGGCCCCTACCCCCACGGTAGATCCACCCCTGGGCGTCGTCTTGGAAAAAAAAAACCAAGAACCGAAAGAACCGGAACTGAGCAATTCGGTTTCCAGTTCGGTTCCTGTTCCTTCAGAACCAAATTTCTCTTGTTACTTTGGTTCGGTTCTCGGCAAACCGAGAGAACCAAAGTTAGCCTATCAACAGTCCAAGTAGCAAACATTTAGCCCATCAGAGCCCATCCTCCCACTCGGCCGCCTCCCTCCCTCTACCCGGCCGCCTCCAACCTCCCACCCGTGCAGTCGCGCCTCCCTCCCCTCCCAACCGCGCCCTCTCGCTCTCCGCCACCCATCGTGCCCTCCCCTGCCCCCGTCGGGCGTCGGCCACTGCCCAGATCCACGCCCTCCCGCTTTCCCGCGAGCCCTGGTGACGACGCCCTCTCTCCTCCCGCCGGCGGCCGACGCCCTCTCCGGCGCTCCCTCCTCTATCGGGCGCTCCCTCCTCTATCGGGCGCTCCCTCTCCCCAATGGTCGGCGCCCTCCTTCCACTCCGCCGATCGCCGCCTCCCCCGCTCACTCCACCAGTCGCCGCCTCCCCCGCCCACTCTGTCGCCCGCCACCTCCCCCGCCCACTCCGTCGGCTGCCGCCTTCCCCGCCCCCAGGCCCGGCGCAGCAGGCCAGCGCCCTAGTGCGCCCACCGCTGGCGCGGCGCCGCCCAGCGCAGCAGCGCCGCCGCCCCTTTTTTTCTGAATCCCAAAAAACTTCGGTTCCCTCGAGTAAAAACCGAACCGAAATTCGTGAGTTGTCACTCTAAAAAACCAAACGGTTCTCATTTTCTGAGAACCGAATTTGCTAAAGAAGTGAGGAACCGATCGGTTCGGTTTGAAGCGAATACGCCGTAGTACCTGCGTGGGCGTTTGTCAAGCGAAGACGTGAGGTTGAGGTTGAATCCAAAGGTCCAAAAGGCAGAAACTATGTTGGACACGTTAATGGGGGCTTGCTACTTTGCGCTCGCCCGCACGGAGCGCTCCGTGCGCTCGGCGGGCCCCACTGTACGACGCGCGCCAGAAACACGCACCCCCAAAAAATTGCGAAAACATTTTAAAAAATTGAAAAAAGATTCCTGAAAAAAGTTTTTTCAGAAAAAAAGTTTTTCAGAAAAAAGTTTGCAGAAAAGTTTTTTCGGAAAAGTTTTGAAAAAAATAACAAAAGAAAAAAGATTCCCGAGAAAAGTTTTTTCAGAAAAAAAGTTTTTAAGAAAAGGTTTTCCGGAAAAGTTTTTTCCAGATAAATTTTTTGAAGAAAAAAATTTCTAACAAAAAATTGTAAAAAAAATCACCTACCGGAGCTGGCCGGGGTCGCCGCCGTGCCGACCCTCGTCGGATCTCGCCGGATCCGGCTGAGGCAGAGAGCGGGGGACGGGGAGCACGGAGCCGCGCCGGATCCACGCTCCCGGCCGCAGGGCCGACCCTCGTCGGATCTCGCCGGATCCGGCTGAGGCGGAGGGCGGGGGACGGGGAGCACGGAGCCGCGCCGGATCCACGCTCCCGGCCGCCGGGCCGACCCTCGTCGGATCTCGCCGGATCCACGCTCCCGGCCGCCGCTCCCCAACGCACGGAGCCGCCTCCCGGCGGCGAGCATGCGGGCCGGCGGCGGTGGCCGAGCAGAGGCGGGGCGGTGGCGGCGCCCCAAGCGGAGGCGGCAGGAAGCACGCCGGGCTCGAGGCAGGAAGCGGGTGGCAGGCGAGGGCGCGGGGCCAGAGCGGGAGCAGGTGGCAGGCGAAGGGACCGGGGCGGAGAGCCGGTGACGGGAGGAAGGAGAGAGGCGCGATGAGAAAAAGGAGGAAAGGATAAGAATGACGACGTGGGAGCGAGCGCTCGGAACGGGCTGTGAGCGCGCCCACAAACTTGATATCGCGACGTTAATGGCACTAGCGTCAACTGGGAAACGCGTTAGGAAAGGGACGGGACTGGAGGCCCGGTCAGCGGTCGCCGCGAGGGGACCAAGCAGACTCACTCACCGTTGCTTCCTCGGCCAGAGTCGTCGCCGCCGTTGACCGCGGGCCCGCCTCCCGGCGCCGGCGCCGGCGCCGGCGACATCGCCGCCTCGGCGGCCAGGACGTCGTAGAACGGGTACAGCTCATACCGGATGGAGCAGCTCGGGTACACGATGCGGCCGCCCTGCCTGGCGTTGCACAAGCTCGGGATGTACGCGACGGCGCCGGCGAGGCAGCGGTTGCAGTCGAAGCCGGCGAGGTCGCGCGTGCAGTGCGCCATGCCGTAGATGCTCACGAACGGCGTGAGGCCGCTCTCGCCGACCGCGAACATCCGCGGCGACGCGTACGCCGCCCGCGCCGTGACGTTGCCCATGAGCTCGCCTAGCCGCGCCTTGAACTGCTCCTGCTGCGTCGCGTTCTGCCCGTTGCACGACCAGACCACCACCGACATGTCGGCGGCGCCGAAGAAGCTCGCGTTGGAGTGCCGGAGCAGGCACTTGTCGTAGATGAGCGTGGCGCTTTTCTGGCCGGGGCACTTGGTGGCCATGTCCCGTGCCGAGCCGTCGAGGCACGCGAGGCAGTCCGACGCGTTGACGTCGGCGCGGCACTGCGCGAGGCCGAACGCCTGGTTGGGGGAGGCGCCGGTGGTGTTCGTGGCGAACCCCGTGGGCGACGACGCGGCGGCGGCGGCGGGGAGGGAGGAGAGGAGCGCGTCGAGGTTGGCCTCGAACGCGCCGCCGCGGGTGTAGTTGGTGTTGCTCGGGCAGCCGGTGTAGAATGGGTCCTCGGCGTTGGCTGCCATGGTGAGGAGACACGAGCAGAGGAGGAGGATGGGGAGAAGGCGGTGGTGCATGGCTCCCGGCCGGGGAAGGCGCGGCTGCTACACCGCGAGTGCTGATGCTGCTTCGTTCTGAGCCTTGTGTGCTAGTAGCCTAGTACTTGAGAAGGCGAGCTGCGAACATATACTACTCACAAAGTTTGAACTTTGACCAAATACGACCAACCTCGCAAATTGAAGTAGTTGAAAATAGGAAAAAGGTCATATTATACCTTTTTGACGGGAAGTATATTTGAACATGCCAATGTTGCATACTGCGATGATGCTAGCAAAACCCACTTAGAAGTAAAATGTGACCAAGATCAGCTTGCAACGTTTGCCAAACATGTTTTCATAACAAAGACGGTGAGGAGCATGAGGAGCACGGACGCCATGCGGGGTCGGAGTTGAGGATCCTCCTGCACGCAGAGCAACCCGATGTGGATGCACCTCAACATGTCCTGCTTGTTACCCGGCTCATCGACCGGGTACCCTTCGAGCAGCTGCGTCACGCTACCGAGGCTCCAGTGCCTCCAAACCTGCCCCGTGCGCGCCCATACATGATCAAGATTAACTCACTATTGCAAGTTATAAATAGTCATGTGCTCATGTGTGCTCTGCTGCTCTGATTTGAAGGTTTACTTACCAAGCTTAGCAGATCTTCAGAGGCTGGCCGGCCGGTGACGATCTCTAGGACAAGAACTCCGTAGCTGAAAACATCTGACTTGGTAGAGAAGATGCCACGAGAGGCGTACTCTGGCGCCATGTATCCGCTGCATCTCGGGGACACGACATGTCAGGAAGTACAGATGGTGCAGTGCCTTTGCTATTGGAAATTAGAAGAAACGTAGCACGTCTGAAGAAATTTATAAGAAAAAGAATATGGATACGCCAAACTTACTAATGTCCCAGCAATATGCCTTGTGTTTGCTACGCTCGATTCGATCTTAAACAACTTGGTCAAACCGAAGTCCGAGATCTTAGGGTTCATGTCCGCATCTAGAAGGATGTTGCCGGGCTTGAGATCACGGTGGATGATCGTCAACCTTGAATCCTCATGGATGTCGCCATAGGTGGGAGACCTCAAGTCTACTGCCATAAAGCTATAGAAGTCGACTGCTTTCTGCACCTGTCTTGGTGGAAAAATTTATTTATTTGTTAGCAATTTTGTTCTTTCAAATAAAAAAAACGAAACCTTTGCACAATATTTTGACACTGTTGAGGTACAACTTTAGCGCTTTGCAGTTTCTTGTCATATCATTTGTTTTAGGTGAACTTGTTGAGGTATACAAACAACACAATGCAAAAAAGAAAAACATGTTTTTTCTTTTAAACATGGATGAACTCGGTGGCCTTTATTCATCCTCTCTTTTTATATCGGCAACTAGCTCTCAGGTCATGCTGTCTGACTTGATGGGCCACATCTTGAGCAGATTGGGAGGACCAACTAATCTCGGCCCATATTGTCCAGTCGATGGGCCAATCTTCGCGTGTCGCCAGTCGCCGCCACCGAGGGGCCACCGGCGGCGGCGCCGCACCAGCAACCAGACCACCTTCCACGATGAGAAGAGCAGCCACACTCCCCAGGTGCGGCGATGCCCATCAAACACCTCCGGCCCGCAGCCGCTTTGGCGCGCGCCTCCGGCCGATCGCCGCCGCCACAAGCTGGGGAGGACGGGAGAGGAAGAAGTGCGGCCGGTCTGGAACGCGGCTTTCTCTTTGGAGACGGGTGAGTTCGTCTGCTTGATTCGCAGCTTGCTGATTCGTAGAGAGAAGCCCTGATCTCCATTGGCTTCCTCCGAGCGGTGGAATTTTTTGTTGCGCTACTGGCTGCCACCCCCCAGGAATGATCACGAGCACATAGCCTTTGTTTTCTCTCTTCAGATTATAGGTGAAAATTCACTACCCCCTGAAATTAGAATAGTGTGGTAAAATATATGTAGTGCAAATTTAATCTAAGAATATTGGTGAATAAAGAAGAGAAGGTATACAAATGAGAAATCTAAATCCATTTTAGACGGATCTTACATATTCAACAGAGAGCTGCAATAGCTTCAATACTCAAGTATGGGATACCGTCATCAATATTCTCTTTTTTTTTTAAGTTCATGTCATCAATATTTTGACAAATATGTTAGTACCCTGGACAGTATATTCTGTAGACGTGTTTCTATGCATGCACACATGAACAACTTGCTCATGACACAGTTAAAAACTTAATTTTATTTCCTGAGAATATATAATTTGGCCATGGTTGGTGATCTGAAGTAAACAATTGCCAACCAGGGTAATTTTCAGAAGCATTAAACATTAGGATTTTGTTATAGTAGTGATAACAACGTTGTGCTTTATCGGTTCATTTTAGTTTTCTTATTTGTAAATGGCTACTTCTCCAGTGTCTTGTTCTTGCATGTTCTACATTGCTGCTGATACAGGTTTATAGAATTTTACTTAATGCTTGTGGCTTACATCAAGCCTAAGTATGTGCTAACATGCAAAATGGATGAAAAACAGAGCATGTAAGCGTCTGCCAAGAATAGGTTTGAGTTCGCTGTTATATGTATGGAACAGAAGCAGAAGATCCACTTAGTTCTACCTCAGTTGTGTTGTCATGATGCTTTCAGGACAATCTTCTTCTTATGCTCCAGTCAGCCATTGTACTATCATCTTCAATCTCTATTATTGGTACATGAGCAATTTTGTGCCAATCTTCTCCCTGGCAACTCTCTGTTAGCAGCGGGCATTCTTTGATGTACAATTCTTTCAGCGATTCTGGGAGGGCATGTTCTGGCAAGCATGGTATAAGAGGACATTTCAAAATGGTCATAGCTGTTAAACACAATGCTTCTTGTAGCCCAGGAGGCAAGCATTTCAGATTGCTGCAGTGGAATATCTCCAACTTTTGCAGAGTGCCAGGGAGCTTTACTGGAAAATAGTGAAGGCTGGCACAATCAGTGATGGCAAGATTTGTCAATGAGGTGATCTCATCAATCTCTTGAAGAAGAGGATTAATTAGATTGGAGCATGAACTGATGCGTAGATCTTCAAGTATGAAGGGCAGCAAGCCATGCTGTCGGGATGGTTCCAACTTTGGACAATCATAAATATGAATACTCTTAAGAGCAGTCAGGCCTCTGAATCCTTCAACTGGTAGGTCAGTTAATTCTGGACAGCCCGTGATGGTTAATTGCTGGAGTGCCAATAATTTCTGGCAAAGTAATCCATGCTCTAAGGATGTAAGGTTTGGGCACTTGTGAATCTGTAGGCATGCCAATGATGATGGAAATTGAGAGCTTGGAGTGTGTATTTCTGGAAGAATAGTGAATCCTGTTTCAGAAATTTTGAGCTTCACTACTGATGATGGGAAAGATGGGAATTCCGCTAGTAGCTGGCAGTCAATCACCGCAAGTTCTGTGAGTGATGGAAGCAACTGACCGTCTTGTACAGAAGCCCACGTTTTTAGATTAGACATGTCTTCAAATATGAGTTCCTTCAGTGATGGAAACCCCTTAACTCCACTGGTTCCTGAGAACTCTTGGTTGATCTGAATAATGCCATGGAAGCCCTCAATATCTAAGAATTTGAGTAGGGGCAGGACTCCAAGCGCTGGTAGAACTGAACAGTTTGTGCAGTCAGACAGGTGGATGGTTTGCAAGTGAGTTAGTCTACTTAACCAACTTGGAAAGTAGAAGCCTGCAAAGGCCTTGACTGTAAGCTCACTGAGTTCATGATGTGGTTGGAGGCATTCAAGTATCTGCATATCTTTATCTGCTTTCTTTGAAGTTAAGCGCCTCCTATTGGACCATACAAGATGCAAAGTGTTGATGTTTGTCTTCTTGCTTAGTGAAGCTTCATTTGCCTCTTCCGCACTAGCCACATTCTCGAGATTCTTAATGCAAATATGTCCTGTGATCCCCTGCATCTCCTTCAATTCACTGATCTTGTATCCTTTGTCTTTACGGACAACAAATTCTTCCAAATGTTGAAGGCAAGTCAAGTTCCCTATTCCAGCTATGCCAGAAATCAATTCTGTTCTTGCTTCTAGGTATCGCAGATTTACAAGATTGGTTATGCTCTCTGGGAGGTAATCTAATACATGGCAGTGTTGCAACTTTAGTGTTTGCAAGCTGAAGAGTCTACCAATGGATGAGGGCAGCCTTGTTATGCCAGTGCCTGAAAGGTTCAAATATCGAAGCATTTTTAAATTTCCAACAGACTCTGGCAGCTCAGTAACGTCTCGTCGGTGCAATTCAAGCACGTGGAGGTATTTTAGCTTGCAAAACATATCTTTGGGGATAGAACTTGTCATTGATTTATATCCATTTAGCAGTAGTAGTGTGCGAGCTCTTTTAAATTGAGGAAAATCTCCAAATGAAGTACAGCTTTTATTGTCACAGGAGAATGATAGATGCCTAGAACTTCTTACTGGGCTTTTTGGAGGGTCATCCAGCCTTATGCATTCATCAATGGAGACAGACTGGGCTAGGTCATGCATGGCATCATGCATCACATATCCATCTTTATGGTGTTGGAAGAAGGACCTGCTTACTAATTCATCAAAATAGCTACTCCCAATATCTTCCATCCTTCTTCTTCCTTGAGGCTGAATGAACCCAAGGGCCATCCAGATCTGAACCAATCTTCCTCTCTCAAACACATAATCTTTAGGGAAGACTGAACAAAATGCAAAACATTGCTTCAGTATGGCAGGCAAATGACGGTAACTCAATCTGAGAGCTGGCAATATATTGTTCATATCTGATGGTAGTTCCCATATTTCACTCTTTAATATGCTTTTCCAATCATCTTCAGTGTCCCTAGTACATAGTAAACTGCCAATTGCTTTTGCAGCTAGTGGCAGGCCTTTCAACTTCTTCACAATGTCCTTGCCTATTGTTTCCAATTTCGGGTGTGCACTGGAGTCACCATCAACAAATGCATGTTTCTTGAATAGCTGCCAGCAATCATTGTCTGATAGCTGCTCTAGATGGTATGGAGTCATCCCGCCCATTAGTTTCCCCACATTTTTGTTTCTTGTGGTGACTACAATCCTGCTTCCCTTTTCTCCAGAAACTAGAGCACGCCGATACCTGTCCCATTTTTCAGGGTCCTCATTCCATAAATCATCAAGGACTAGAAGAAATCTTTTACCTTGCAGCTTTGTTGAGAGGTCTTCTTGAAGCAAGTTCATGTTTGTTGTGGCCGATGAGAACCCACTTGCAACTGATTCAATTGTTTCCTTCGTAAGCTTCATCTCATCAAAATTTTCAGAAACACAGAGCCACACCCTTAAATGGAAGTGCTCCTTTACTCTTGCATCATTGTAGACAAGCTGTGTTAAAGTGGTCTTTCCTAATCCCCCCATACCCACTATGGGAAGAATTGAAAGGTTGGAATGGTTGGAGTTATTAGGAGTCAGCAATAACTTCACGATGGTCTGTTTATCTTCTTCTCTTCCAAACACACTGGAGTCATCAATCAGTGAACTTGTTTTGGGCCTTTCTTTTATCTCCTGCCTTTCAGTCCCACTGATCATGATTGAACCAAAAATCTGCCTTTCTTTGACAAGCCTGTCAAGCGTCTCCTCGATCTTCCTTATTTTCTGCACTATCTTATGGTTAAATAAACAATTGTCCAACCAAAAGCAGCAGAGACAGCTCCTGACCTTCTTCAGATGGCCATGTTTGGACGGACCTTCTAGTTTGGACCGGAGGGCCTCAGCTGCATATTCATCAAGCAGGTCATCCATCTCATATGCGACTTCCTTGAGCTTGGCAAGCCAGCTGCGTGCGGCCTTATCCTTCAGTTGCCGCTCCTCGGCATCTTCAACATGAGCTTGAATTGTTGACAGGCTGCTGGATAGTTTCTGCAGCTTCTCTGTGACGTCTGGAGGGAATTTCAGCTCACCAATAGCAGCTGAGATCACTTTATCAAAAAGTACCTGCATGAAGGCAGACAACACAGCTTCTCCGATCGGCATAATTTTTTCCCTCTTTGGTTGCCTACTGTCTCTCTCCTAGCGATGCAAATGGGGAACACTGGTGAGGGAGGGGGCTTCCTGAGGGCACACTTATTTCTCTACCATTGACCCTGAAGTCGTTGCTCATGCTGCCAGTAGAATTTAAGCAATAGAAATATGACAGTATTGCTTTGTCATGCTACTGCAACAGCTGGCACTAGGTTCTAGAAAGCGTTAATATTGCACTCAATTCAACTGCGACATCTAGGCACAGTTTATTTCATAAAAATGATCCATGCAGACATGTGTTTTTATGACTTAGTGTAGTTCATTTGAGTAGTTTGATATATATATTTCGCTCTGATATTGTTTATGAAGCACTGTAACCACGAGTATCGTTGACGACTTATGCAGACAAGCACTGAAGTGAACAATTGTGCTTCCTCATATGAACTCAAGCTAAGGAATCAATCCTGGCAACTTCCTGGAAAGACTAATGAAAGGAACATGTTGGACTGTATATCCTTCTACTGTCACTAGTCAACCATGCAGGGCCAGTATTGGATGGAAAATCTTGAAAAGCAGCTCCATCTTCTGCTCCTCACCACCTAGCATCATTGACTGAATCATCAGGTGCACACAAGTCTCAGCACAGTGGATTAACGTACCGAATGGATGAAGGTGCGCGCTTTCTTACGCCTGCTTGGCTTCGTTTCATGTTCACACATGCTAGTCTTCTAAGCTCTTTTCTGTTAAATGTCAAAAGGTCAGAAGCCATGTCCAGTCTCCTGTTATTTTAAGGGGGTGGTTAGTTGGAAGAGAGGGGTGAAAAGCACTGTTGCTAGGGAAGTGTGCATAGAGATAAACTGACACGGTTTTCTAGGATGGATAACTTTTCGTGAAAAGAGAGGAACTAAACACGGCCTAAAGTCAGTTTGTTGTTTCTTCGTTCGTTCTATGAGCTTTCCGGTTGTTGTTGGACAATAATCAAGGAAAGGGCGCAGACACTTCTGCTTTGACATACAGTAGCTCGATTAACTGCAATAAATTATATTTGACGGCTTTCTATTCCTCCGTGCCTCGTTTGAGAAAAAGGCTTTATGAATTATTCTATATATTCAATTCTAATTTCCATTAAAAATGCAGTTTAGTTCCTCCTGAAGTCCTGAAAAAAAAACATCTATTGAACACAGATATTAAGGACTTGCAAGTGTCCTGCAGGATCTTGCAACGATCTGAGCATATTTTGTCCAGTATTACTATTTGGTTCAGCCGCACCTAACTAGCGCCCCTGGTTTGGCTGTAAGCCTTCGACCACCGGTTAATGGAATCCGTTGGTTCGAATGTTAAGCAGAACATGTGATGCGTGGTGATTGTCTGATTGAACATGTGATGGATGGTGATTTTACTTCTTTCCATTTTCCTTGACAAGAAACGAAAGCTATGGGGGCTTAACAGAGCAGTGCAGAATTTCAACAGTACTCTCGTATACAGTACTAGTGTAGAGGCACGTGCCACAGGCACGTGTTTTTATGGAAAAACTTTAAAAACATATTAATAATAGTTTTTACACGTGGAGATGCTTGTGTGGTGCACAAATATTTTTTTAAAAAAATCTCTAATAAACAAGAATTTTTACCATGAAAATGAAAACATGCCAATTTCAATATATTCCATTCACTATATCTGCAATTGAAAAAACTGTGCACAATGTCCTCCAACAAAACTCTTAAAAAATTATTTATATTTCAGCTTAATTGTACATATTTTCATATTATCCAAAATTACGACAAAACAGAGCCATTTGCAAATCCAATGAACGTCCAAGCATCCAGGTTCCGAGACCTGACCACATATGCATGCTAGCTAGCAGTCATCCAAAATGGTACTTTTTCGAAAAAAATAGCAAGCAGGGCATTGCCATACCTTGTTGCAGTGGAGTGAGGAGCTTGGCGAGCCACGAGTCACGACAGTGCAGCAAGCGCAAGCGCCGACCACCTGGTACACCTGGTCATCTTGTGGAGTCAAGAAACTATGGATGTATAGATAACAGTACTCGATCCTTGGTAATAACACGGTGGTTTCACCTGGTAACACCCTTGATTTAGTAACAAGAATTGCAAAGGAGCACCCTCTGCCCTTGCATATACCAATTTTCTCTAGAATTTTCAGTTTGTAATAACTACCTTTGAGATGAGATGTGGAAACATTTGCCTGTAGCACAGAGGAAGGCTATGGAATGAAGGTGAGTTCAGTCGTGCCCTGACCTAAATGAAGAAAAGAAGAATAAAGAATAAGATGATAACAAGATTCGCAGGCGGTGCACTTATTGAATTAGTAAACTACAGAAAAAGAATTCAGGTATGCAACAACATGGTGCAGACTTCATCAAAGAAATTTAACAGTTGTGCATTCTTCCCAGCCAATTGTGGTCATAGCAGCATCTAAACTGAAAGATGCTTGAAAAAAATCAACTGGCCTTTTCATCTAATGTATAGTACGTACAAATATAAATATTTTTATCCCACATTTATAGACCCTAAAAGATTTACTCTCCCTCCGTTTCTAGTTCCTTGCCTTAGCTAGTTAGCTTCTCTGCTCTACACCACCGCCACCGACATCTTCCTAGGTAGCTGCATTCACATGCTTATTGATTAGGGGAAAAACACTGAATTGTACCTGGCAATAATTCTTTAATTTGTTACACTAATGGCAGATCGCTTCAGCTAGTATTTTCAACCAGCATTTTGCTAGCCTTGTCCTCCTTATATACAAACAAAATGACACAAATCAGTAACAGTTTTGATCAATGAACAACTGTAGCAAAATAACACAAAAGCAGTATCAGGATGACACCTCGTGTACATGAACCTTGTAAAATTTAATGTAGTGCTGCTAATACCTTTGTCTACCAGGCTCCAGGCAGATATGCTCTAGTGTGGCATCCACGATGATGACGAGCAGCCCGTCGACCACAGCGTGGTTGAGGCCAGGGCAGAGATTGGTACTGTCAGTGGGCGTAGCTGATCGTAAGATCGTAGGAAATTAGGTTGCACAAGTATTAACACAGGCCAAATACGTGATCAAACATGCAGTGCAAAGGAAGAACATCCAAGTTGAATTAATAAACAGGAGGCCAAGAAGAAGACAGAAAATTAGGGCTTCACCTGATTGCTTGTTTCCTCGTTGAACTTGCTGCCATGGCTACTGCGATGGCAGGGCATATAGCGAGGACAGCTTGGAGGTGATGATCCTCCATTCAATCCCGCGTGGAGCTGAACTTGGTAACGGTGATCCTGGCAGCGACCTCCCTTCACCATGCGGTGTCAGAACTACACGTCTGCGTCGTGAGGAAGAAAGGGTGCCATAACTGACTCGTCGTGCTAGGGTACGACTCCACCACCAGGGTGTGGGGTTCCGGCGATGGCGACCCGCTGTATTGAGGAAGGGCCGCAACGGAGAGCCGCGTCCTGCAGCCTCGATCAATTGCGTTAGGGCACCGGCAACGCGAGAGAAAAAAAGGCTCGTAAAGAAGAAAAGCAGCCCGCATGTGTAAAGATGGAAAGCGTCGATGGGTACGGCGGGCGGGTAACCTTGAGGCGCGATGAGAAAAAAAGTCCCTGAATCGCCGAAAGTATTTTCCCTCATTCGGTTTTGAGTCGTTTTTCGTTCGTTGAATGAGTTTGTTGCCAGACAGGTGGACCCAATATGAGGGGTAAGGGGTGAATTTGTGAGGTGAAAAAAGTTTCAATTTTGTTGGATCCTTATAGTATATATATTGTACAGTAACTAACTCGTCGCTAGCGGGCTCCATCTAAGCCCAATACCTCTATCAAATCGACGTGGGACAAAACTTTTGGCCCAGGCAGACTGACAAAAATTCTGCCGTCGAAAGGAAAAGGAAAAACGGTGACACGGTCGTGCGTTTGGTGGGCCCGCGTGAGCTTTTAAGACCCAATCGCACCAAACCCCTCCAGAATTTCTTATCCCTCTCCTCATCTGCTGCTTCTCCACCTCCTCCGACCTCGCGCGAGAGGGAAAGCCCAGCACGAGCACATGGCCGGAGCAGCTGCAGCCGCCGCCGCCGCAGTGGCGTCCGGGATCTCAGCCCGTCCGGCCGCGCCGAGGAGGGCGGTGACCGGGCGCCGCGCGCGGCCGTCGGTGGCACGGGCCGCGATATCCGTCGAGAAGGGCGAGAAGGCGTACACGGTGCAGAAGTCCGAGGAGATCTTCAACGCCGCCAAGGTACCGCCCTCTCCGATTCCTTCGCTCGGCGGCATCCTTAATACCGTCTGCTAGGGTTCCCTTTCGTTTGAGAGAGAGCCTTGTGGCCTGTTGAGGTGTGAATTCTGGAGAAAGAGACGTGCGCTTGCGGCCGGCTTGGGGAATGGTTCGCCTGTGGAATTTATGGCCGATTGGTTTAGTTTTCTTGTCTTTACCTTTTTATTTATTTCCGCTAATGGTTTGCCGGTAACGCAACGTCAAAGATGGGTTGGAACATGGAAACCGGGGCTGGGAGCCTGGGAAAGGTCTGGATGGGGCCGACATTGTGAGCTTTTGGTCAACTGCGCTCCTGAACCAAATTGGCACATGAGAAATCTCACTGCGATGGATTGCTTAGGTGCAGCACCCATTACTCTAATGTGTCAAAGCTGTCTAAATAGTAGTATAGTTTGCACGGTTATTAGCCACTCCTCTAGGGTCATGATTTAGATCTGGGATCTGTAGCTGTTAAACTGCACTGATAGATTGGATACAAAATTATCATGATATGGTGGAGTCTATCTATCATCACGAAGAGCAGTATTAGTATTTTTCAACATTTGATATCTCAAGTCAATTTTTGGCTGTCAATGTTTTTTTTCATTCCTGATGTTTTAGTGTTTTATTAATTGAAGTTTCACTGTTTCACAGGAGTTGATGCCCGGAGGTGTTAATTCGCCAGTCCGCGCCTTCAAATCTGTTGGCGGGCAGCCTATCGTTTTCGACTCTGTAAAGGGTTCTCGTATGTGGGATGTGGATGGGAATGAATATATTGATTATGTTGGTTCCTGGGGTCCTGCAATCATCGGTCATGCAGATGATGAGGTACGGCATTGATATAAAATATTTCATCACATTTCTTGTTAGTTAATCTGTGGGTTTGCTTCTGTACTCCCTATGCAAGAGTGTGTTTTTATACAACAGAAAAGCTTGCTTCTATTTGCTATAATACTTAATTGTGTTAATGTGACTAATCTCCATCCCATTTATGATTATACTAAATTTTCTGAAGCTTTACATGTGTCGTAAAAATTTTCGTAGTCAGATTTTTGTAAATCATACTGGTGAAACATTGCAACTTTACTTCACATTCAAATATTGGTCAACTTATAATGTGATTTTTTAACCGCACTATGCTTGATTCAGTAATATTCCATATAAGCTGGCTTGAGAATTGACAAAGCTAAATCGAAATCATCATACTTATATCTTGTTGTTTGATTTAGGTGAATGCCGCATTGATTGAAACTCTAAAGAAAGGAACTAGCTTTGGTGCTCCATGTCTGCTGGAGAATATATTGGCTGAGATGGTCATTTCTGCTGTACCAAGTGTCGAAATGGTCCGCTTTGTCAATTCAGGAACAGAAGCCTGCATGGGAGCGCTCCGCCTTGTGCGTGCGTTCACTGGACGGGAGAAGATTATTAAATTTGAAGGCTGCTACCATGGCCATGCTGATTCCTTCCTTGTCAAAGCTGGCAGTGGTGTTGCTACCCTTGGTCTCCCAGATTCCCCTGGAGTCCCCAAGGGAGCCACCTATGAGACTCTAACAGCACCATATAATGATGCTGAAGCAGTGAAGAAACTGTTCGAGGAAAACAAAGGGGAGATTGCTGCAGTCTTCCTTGAGCCAGTTGTTGGCAATGCTGGCTTCATTCCACCACAACCTGGTTTCCTCAATGCCCTCCGCGACTTGACCAAACAGAATGGTGCACTGCTGGTCTTTGATGAAGTGATGACTGGTTTCCGTTTGGCTTATGGTGGGGCTCAAGAGTACTTTGGGATCACCCCTGACGTGACAACCATGGGTAAGGTTATCGGCGGTGGTCTCCCTGTTGGTGCTTATGGTGCAAGGAGGGAGATCATGGAGATGGTTGCCCCAGCAGGTCCAATGTACCAGGCAGGAACTCTCAGTGGAAACCCACTTGCCATGACTGCTGGAATTCACACTCTCAAGCGTCTGACAGAGCCTGGCACTTATGAATACTTGGACAAGATCACTGGTGACCTCGTCCGTGGGATACTGGATGCTGGTGCCAAAACAGGGCATGAGATGTGTGGAGGACACGTCAGAGGAATGTTTGGCGTATTCTTCACCGGCGGACCAGTTCACAACTTTGCGGATGCCAAGAAGAGCGACACCGAGAAGTTTGGAAGGTTCTACCGGGGCATGCTGGAAGAGGGCGTGTACCTGGCACCATCCCAGTTCGAGGCGGGTTTCACCAGCTTGGCACACACCTCCCAGGATATTGAGAAAACCATCGAGGCTGCCGAGAAGGTTCTGAAACGGATATAGGTTTCAGTTACGTGCAACGTGCTAGATTCCAGCGGATTTGTTATTTCATTGTGATGTACCCTGAGTTTCACGCCACTGGAGTTTTGTAACTGCAGCAGGGCACCGTCTCATGTGTAGCTCCTCTTCTTTCTGAATTTAGCTTATTGTGTTTTTGCAGTGATAATAGAACCGTGGTTGACGATTATCGGTTGTAGTGATGTTCATTCAGATGCACAATTACTTCATCCTTTTGCTCTTTTATATTTGCTGAATGTATATGAAACTGGCAGGCTGAACTAATGATCAAAATTACATGCATCATGCGTGCTGTTTCAATTTCTGCAAGATTTTGAATTTGCCGGCCACATCTCCCCAGTCCTTGGCTCCCTGTTCTCGTTGTTGGTGCGGTGAGGATGTTGGGTCAGAGCTCACACACAGCACATGACGCACCGCGCACACAGGCTTTGCTAGAGAGAGCAATGTCCACAACTATGCGCATCAAGACATCACCAACGCATGAAGCTCCTTCATTCATTAGACCCATTTTGACGCAACTACTGTTAATATACGTTCTCATTTTACCTAGTTGGTACAGGGGCAAGGGAATGACTAAATTCCTGTTCACAAGCAAGATATATTGAAGAGTATCGTCAACTGATGAGCCAGCTGAACTCATTCGCGTGGACGGGCAATCCAGAGAGAACTCAGAGCGCGTAGCCTGGAGAAATAGTCACTGATTGCAAGCAGCGCCCTTGCAGATTGGCGGGTGGTCAATATGCGTTGCATTTGCTGAAGAGTCTGGAGTCGCAGATTGTCAGCCTGCAAGATACGAGATCGTTAATCTGAGAAGGTTGTGCAAGTTTAACAATCACAGCACAATGATCAACGAGAAACAAGATATGATGAAGAGGCGACAAGTTCCATGGTTTGCACTTTGCAGAAGGTGTACCTCCTGCAGGAAGTTTTCTAGGGTGCCAAGCTTCCCAATCGCCACGGCCATCTGCCCCGAGCAATCTGCAGCGTTACCAGAAGAACCTGCAGGGCACAGTGATCCTGATGTGAGGGTTTCCGCGACCGACTGTTGCAGCACTTTCAACCCCTGAGAGAGATCTTCTTCAGCTTGTTGCGAGGACTGTTGCAGGTTGCATATACTTGCAAACTGCTGTTCAGTAAGGGGTTCCAGATGACTTGCAAGCAACTGCGGTAGAAAGCATCAGTGTAAGAAACCTGAAAGCCTTTCAGCTTTGACAGAACCACAGAAGCACATCAATACAATAGGAACAAGTGAGAGAGACCTTAAGAAGCTCTGACGGTCGAAATTCACCCAACCAGAGAAAACACCTCTCAACAGGGGTCTTCCACATTGCTGATAGCACGTGAAAAGCATCTGCCTTGGCTGCCACTCTCTTGAGCCTGAAAGCTTCTCCGTAGTGTGCCATGATGCTATCAATAGTACGCCGAAGATCATCGTCACTGGCATGTGCATTGAGCAGAGCCCTTAATTCATTTGTCTGCTTGTTGTGATCCTCTTGCCACCGTGCATAGTCCATGTTAAATGCTAGAGCTCCAAAAAAATACAAATGACAGATGAATTCAAGATACTGGACAGTGTGACCTAAACATTTGACACAAAAAATTGTAAAATTACCATTTTCATTAGTTGAATGAGGCTGGTCTCCCGGAGTAGGAATAAAAATGCCCTGAGCAAGTAGGAAAATGTTGAAAAATCAGCTTGTTCAACAGGTACTGCAGATTTTAGTCAATGCAAAAACCAAAATATGACTGCATACCTGTTGGCGAGCACGCTGGAGTTCCTGCTCGAGTTGAGCAAGTTTTAGCTTGCTATTCTCAAGTTGCTCAACATATGCCTAAGGGGAGTAAATAATTTAATTTTAGAGCATTTCTTATGCACAAGGAAAATACTAATGAGATCCACCATCGGGTACATTAAACTACCTTCTTTCTTAGACGGCTTTTCCTAGCAGCTTCACGGTTTTGGGCCAGACGGCGGAGTGCCTACCATTAACTCAGTAATTAGATGAGTCTTGATGTAACAACAGATGATCTCTTCAATGAATGTGCAGAGTTCAAATACCTTTTGACCTAGCTTGTCCTTTGATTTGTCACCGGAACCAGAAGCTGTAAGGGAAACAAGCTGTCCTAGTTCCAACTGATAAGTCAACAACCTCAGTATATGCCAAGAATACGAGTAACATTACTTGAATGCAAACTACTGTTTGCAGCAAAATAGCATGGCGTTTTTTTATTTAGAAAGCATACACTAATAAAATTATAAAGATATAATTATCACAAAACTTTCAAGTTGTACTTATGTCAAACTTATGTGTATCTCGTAAAGAAAAGTTTAACATCCACATTAGTGAAGCACTGACCATTTACAAAATTGTACAAAAAAAATATTTTCAGAACAGTAAGTACCAGTTGATTCTTCTCGTCAGCATCTAGATCTGTTGATGTATCAGTCCCAGGGCTTGCATAAGCCATCTCAGACTCTTCCCAGCTCTCAGTGTTTCCTGTTGTTTAGAGCTGAAGCTTCCAGATTTGGTTGTTCTCCTCTTAGACGTGCTTCTGACTGAAGTCCAACTTCAGGGACTGCAGGCTGCAGCACTTCCAACAATACAAAGAATAGATTGATAGGGAGAAAAGTCCACAAATTTGAACCACAAATTTTTTTAAGACAGCCACTGTATCTTATTCTCGAAACTGGGAACAGTCACCAGCTCAGGTATGGTCAGAGTATAACAGGCACACCTCACTCTAACTCACGAACTGAGGGGGTTTAGTTATCTGCATTGAACAAGGACTCTGAAGAGGACAGAACGCCAACCAAGCTGCATATTACAGCTTCAGCAACAGAACAGCTAAATAGAAATAGTATTCCAGAATGATGTAGCATGGGTAGATATGATACCCCTAGAAAGGGGTGCAAAACGAGATCATGAATTTATCTAGTGAATTGATTCAAACATCCAAAAAATTGCTTAAAACAACAATGGGCACAGCCAAAATTGAAGCTACTTGTTCAGCAAAAAGTTCAAAACCAGGTTGCATGGGCAAATTAAGAGTTTAGCAGCATACCTGTGTTTGGGTTGGTAGTGTCTTCCAAACGAAAACCTTGCAGACTGCTCAATGGCAGAAACCTGAGCGAGTTGGATGGCATATGTGCAGCTGAACAGAGTTGCAACTTCTGAAGTCTCTGTATACATGGTATATATGTAGTACTCCATTGCAGAACAAATATTCCCTGGTATGGTAATATCTCTAGGCTTGCCATACGTGTCCTAGGTCCAGCACGCCTCCAGTCCATCATGAATGCAATCTATCACAGAAATGTGTAGGCAGCGGCAAAACTTCTTTTCCTCTCCACGACGAGCGCGCTGCAGTCTTTAGTGAACAGTTATGTCCATACCATAGCATAGTGGCGTAGCAGCATGTGCCTCTGGACTCTTTGTTCCAGTCAGTCAGTATTGGGGCAAAACGGGACTGCGTGGATTATGCGGCAGCCTAACCCTCTAACAAAGAGCCTGCTGGACCTGATGCAAACCGAGAATCTTGAGAAATCTGCCCGCAAAAAGCTTGCAAAAGCTGCTGCCTGATTGAGAGAGCGTTCAGTGTACACGCTTGCAAAGTCCGCGTCTAGCTCGCACGCCAAACTCAAGCTATCGAGCACCAGGCAATGGCAAAGGGTCAGATCAGATGGGTGCAATGCAGAAGCAACTAGTAGTAAGCATCAAGAATGCAGCGCACTCACACGGGGTGCGCCAAGGAGCTCTGCCTCGGCTCGTGGTTCTCGTCCCCGCCACGCCTGCTCCGTGCTCCCCTACTGCTCCGCGGACCATCCTCGCCGTAGCAGCGCTTCGTCAACGTCGCGCGAACGCCACGTGACGGTGTGCGGTTGGCCTGGCCCTGGCGTGGGGGACACGCCGGACACCCCGTCCTGGACGTTTCATCGAGCACCATGCGCGCGGCCCTCCACCCGCCATGGCGTTCCCGCACCCAACGGCGGCCAGCGAAGGGAGGATGCAAGACGGCGGCGAAGCGGCAACCTCCAGGCGTGATCCGGATGCGGAGCCGCCGCCTGTGGACGATACGGTGCGCGCAGATCATCCGGCCGCCGGGACCGAAACCAAAAATAAAAAATAAAAAAAAATGCTGAGCTACCAGCGTCCTCCCAAGGTGTGACGTCATGTGGGCCCACCTGCCACGGAAGCTTTCCGTTGCTTTTCCGCGTTGAGCAAGGCGACAGCAACCGAAGCCAAACCGAGCAGCCGTTACCCTTCCCGCCATTCCCTCCCGTCCTCCCCTTTCATGGCCACCCCCCCGAGGCAAAGGTTCCCCCGCGCTCCCCGCCGCGCACCCGGCCAATCCTCCCCCGGTCCCGCTGCGCGTCCGCTTCCCCGGCGCGCGCGCGCGACCTCGCCACCGAGAGGCCCCCCACTCCGCCGCCGCCCTTGTCGCCGCGGCGCCCACCCCGGCTCCTCGCCCGCCGCCGGCCGGCCGCCATGGGCAACTGCTGCTGCCCTCGGTCCAAATCGTCGGCTGATCCGGGGCCTCCACCGGACCCCTCCGCGGCCGGCGCCGGCTCGAGCCGCCCCGTGGGCAGCGCCACCGTTCCCCCACCAACCGTCTCCGCCACCTCGGCCCCCACCCCGACCAGACCCCCGGCCCCGATCGGCCCCGTACTAGGCCGACCAATGGAGGACGTGAAGGCGACCTACACCGTCGGCAAGGAGCTCGGGCGCGGGCAATTCGGCGTGACCTCCCTATGCACGCACAAGGCGACGGGCCACAAGTTCGCGTGCAAGACCATAAGCAAGCGCAAGCTCTCGACCAAGGAGGACATCGAGGACGTCCGCCGCGAGGTGCAGATCATGTACCACCTCTCGGGGCAGCCGGGCGTCGTGGAGCTCAAGGGCGCCTACGAGGACAAGAACTCCGTGCACCTCGTCATGGAGCTCTGCGCCGGAGGGGAGCTCTTCGACAGGATCATTGCGAAGGGGCACTACACGGAGCGCGCCGCCGCGTCGCTGCTCAGGACCATCGTTGAGATCGTGCACACGTGCCATACCATGGGGGTTATACATAGGGATCTCAAGCCCGAGAATTTCTTGCTGCTGAATAAGGATGAGAACGCCCCGCTTAAGGCCACCGATTTTGGCCTCTCCGTCTTCTTCAAAGAAGGTTTGTTTTGTTTTTTGTTTTTGAAGCTCTGACAATGGCAGTATTTGGATTTGATTTGCTTAAAATAAAAACGAACTTTGATTTTACAGGGGAGGTGTTCAGGGACATCGTCGGCAGCGCGTACTACATCGCGCCGGAGGTGCTGAAGAGGAGCTACGGGCCGGAGGCCGACATCTGGAGCGTCGGCGTCATCGTCTACATCCTGCTCTGCGGTGTTCCGCCGTTCTGGGCAGGCAATAAGCTAATCCTGCTTCATCGATCCAAGAAAATTATTGCTTCATGATGCTTACTCGCATTACTTGCCTGAACTGAACCACCCTGCTTGATACGTACAGAATCGGAGCACGGCATCTTCAACGCCATCCTGAGAGGGCAGGTGGACTTCACCAGCGACCCGTGGCCGCGCATTTCGCAGGGAGCCAAGGACCTCGTCAGGAAGATGCTCAACCCTGACCCCAAGCAGCGGATTTCGGCATACGACGTCCTCAGTAAGTGTTCCGCTAGTTTTATGTGCTGAACATTCCAAATCTTAATTTGCTTTAGTTGAATCAGACACTAAAAATGGTATCTGTTTGGTGTTCAGATCATCCGTGGATCAAAGAGGACGGCGAGGCGCCTGACACGCCGCTGGACAACGCTGTTCTCGGCCGGCTCAAGCAGTTCAGAGCCATGAACCAGTTCAAGAAGGCAGCGCTAAGGGTGCGTCTGTTTTCTATTTCAGTCAGTCTGAAATCCAGGATGATGCTCCATGATCTTGCATGTTCAAGTCAATTTTGTTCTTATGAGCCTATCAACCAATGCAGGTTATCGCGGGATGCCTGTCGGAGGAGGAGATCAAGGGTCTCAAGGAGATGTTCAAGAGCATGGACTCCGACAACAGCGGCACGATAACCGTGGACGAGCTGCGCCGAGGGCTGGCCAAGAAGGGCACCAAGCTCACCGAGGCCGAAGTCCAGCAGCTGATGGAAGCTGTAATAAGATCGTCAGAGCACATGTGTTTTTGTAAAAATCCAGTGTCCTCAGTTCTCAGACCTGATGGAAGCACGTTTTGTTACGTAACGCAGGCCGACGCCGACGGGAACGGGACGATCGACTACGAGGAGTTCATCACGGCGACGATGCACATGAACCGGATGGACCGGGACGAGCACCTCTACACCGCGTTCCAGTACTTCGACAAGGACAACAGCGGGTACCGTACATTATTTCTGAATTTTTGTGACGCGCTGTGGCAGTGCTAAATGTTCAGGTTCTGTGGCCTTATTATGTTGGAGCTGCAATAATCTTGCTTGGCGCAGGTACATCACGATGGAGGAGCTGGAGCAGGCCCTGAGGGAGAAGGGCCTGCTCGACGGCCGGGACATCAAGGACATCGTAGCCGAAGTCGACGCCGACAACGTGAGCCACAACTCTCTAATCTGCTGCCCATCAGCATTGTTCTTGCACACTGTCATAGTGTCATATGCAAGGCCTAGCTAGATGGCGTTGCTGAACACGCTGCGCCTGTGCCTGATCGGCTCGTGCGTGCAGGACGGGCGGATCAACTACACGGAGTTCGCGGCGATGATGAGGAAAGGGGACCCGGAGCCATCCAACCCCAAGAAGCGGCGCGACGTCGTGCTGTGAGAGCGACGAGGCGCGGGCGGCGTGGGCGTGGCGTCGAGCTCTCATGACGAGCAGATTGCGCGGCTGGCTGACTTGGCACGGCGGGCGCGGCACCGGCAAGGATCGGAGAAACAGCTAGCACACACAATGGATGTGGTAATGGAATGGAAGGCTGGGGGAGTGAGAGAACTCGTGTGGAATGCCAATTGGGTCGCCGATGGAAATTTGTTCTCATGTGTGTATATATGTTAACTCGTGTGTATACTAGAACTGTTCATATTGCTGTGAACTTGTGGCCTTTGTGGGAGATCCCCATTGTGTGCAGTGCAGCCGAACAGGAGGGATGACGAGTACGAACAGATCCCTCGAATCTGAGCTCTGCTGGTACCGATCGTGCAGCCGGACCCGGGCGAATCAGCAACCGGATGGCCCCAGCCTTGTGTACAGCCGGTCGGTTTGTTTGGGTAGTACAAAAACTGGAACAGCGGGGTAACGTAGAGTGCGCTGCGCTGGGCCATGGCTATCCACGCACTGTACCGGTCGAATTCGAGCCTGAGAAATGTTTCGCTGGCTACGCTCGAGAGCCCTACCTACTCCGCTACTCGTGTGTCCTTGGAACAGAACGGCATGCATGCAGATGCAATGCAGGACCTTGTCCATGTCCATGGGCAGAGTATGCATGGGCTTAAATTAGTCCTTCAAAGTAACCTTGTCCATGTAACCTTGATCGAAGTTTTAATTTGAGCGGTATAAATATTTCTCTTTTTTTTTCAAAATATCAAGTATCAAAAGTTCGGAAATGCCGGCTACGTTAGGTTAGGACAGTGCGCCTTCGCTCCAGATTTATCTTCCATGAAGATACGGAATGGCTACTTTAAAAGTTGGTGTCCATGAGAAGGCTATCTAGTTGGTTAATTATTGCAAGCGAAACTTGCAAAATCAGTGCGCTCAGCAGCTATGTTGTTGAGAATTACATTGTTGGAAGCACAGAAACTCAGTTGTCTTTGAGAAACAAGAACCATCGCATCACAGGTTCTGGAACATCTGTAAGCAAGAGGCTATCTTGTGGAGCTGCCGTCTACCGCGAGCTGACCGTGCAGTCGCAGATGACTGGTGTAATCTCCTCCCTCCAATGTAATACACTCCAATGCTGCCTCCTAGAAACCAGTTTTTCAACATGCTGAAAATGTAATGATGTAAAAGCTTTGGCTCCAAAAGCCCCATCAATGAAATCCAGGTGGGGACACTCCCCCCCCCCCCCCCCCCCCCCGTTGACCCTAAAAAAACTATTAGGAAAGATGCAAATTACACTAGAAAAATTGTCGACCATTAAAGTGGAAAAGGGTAACAAGTATTGAAACTGTTGGCCACTCAATAATATAGATCTTGTGGTGAGCAGGCTAGGGCATTGTTTACATGTATAAGACATGCTTTCCTCTTTTTCAATGAATGGCAGATAAAGAAGTATAATTTGAGTTTGGTAGTAGTGAGTTTGGTACATGTATAACCCAATACTCCACTTCATTTACTACGCCTGCTAAATGGAGAGAGATTAAAACTGGTTGAGTATGACCGGTAGGCCCAACACAATCAATGTTATGTATTGGAGAGATTAAAACTGGTTGAGTATGACTGGTAGACCCAACACAATCAAAATTGCTGACATGACAGTCCATTTAATGTCCATGAAACCCTCACTGAGAGTGGCCTAAGTTATTGTACGAGCTCTCCATTGATGATGTGGACAGTGTAATAGCGGGGTGCTTGTATCAACTATTAATCATGCTCTTAAGATGGTGATCGTTGAGTGTTGACAGGTCATCAATTATTGTTGCTCTCTATACTCTCTCCAGTTTAGTATTAGAAGTCGTTTTGGACAAGGTTTGAGTCAAACATTGGGAATATAAATCATGAATAACATTTAAGTCGTTGAGTTCGAAAATGTGAAAATCATATAAATAGATTGGTCTTGAAAATTACTTTCATAAAAATATACATATATAACTTTTTAACAAATATTTTTATAGAAAAGAGAAGTCAAAGTTTTGCTTTGGTGACCGTGTCGCTGTCCTAAACGACTTCTAATACTGAACCGGAGGGAGTATATGCATGGCTACGACCGCCTTGTGGTCCAATCTTCACAATTTTGTTCATCTTTATTACTTTGCTTCTTCTTTCAGTTTTTCCCCCATTATAGAAAGCCGAGTGAATGCCTAACAGAAACTTTTGCCAGTGATGTAATCCCGGTTGGGCCGTTGGGGGCCTTAAACACCACATATCCTGACTTTGTCGTTGAGTTCCTCTTGTCCATATACAAAACCTAACAATTCAGGCTTTAAATTAAATCTCTATAATTTGAGCAAACAATCTTGTTTATCATATAGCTGATGAACCTCTCACTTAATCCATTCCATGCCCACTAAAGAACAACTTAGGTTGGTACTGTCTACTATATATGCCTCAGCCTAGCTGTCACAGCTCCGGACAAAACAAAATGACAAACAAGATTTGAAAATAAAAAATAAGATTGGTTGCATCATGTTTTCACTGCTATGGGTAGCCCCTATCTATTGTAATGAACAGTTTAGTCTGTTAATAACTATACATATTGCCCTTTTTAGTAAATACATGTAAATAGCTGTATGCAGAGCCTGGTTGGTTGGATGCCAAAATCTTGGCATGCCCACATTTTGGCAAGGCAAAAGTTACCAATTTTTTGGACACTATTTGGTTTGCTACCAAAATGTTGGCACATCTCACATTTTTTTGGCCAAAATGTTGGCTACTTTTTTACCTAAACTTTGGCATGCCAACACTTTGACATGCCAAAATGTTGGCACTTAACCAATCAGGCCCGCACACCAATAATTTGAAAAATGCTTCCATGGCAAACAAAACAGTATAAATTCATATCATGTTTTGTCCTAGCTTTATATTAAGAAAGACGAGGGAAAAGTTCGTGGGAAACAGCTCAATATTTAGTGTGGTGCGTGTCAACTACTATTACTAATTGAAAATAACGTACTCTCCGCTTGAATGAGACGAACCAGACCAACCGCAAGGGCTCCTTCGATCCCAATCTCCCATCCATCCTTTTGGACTTTGAGGAGATACCGCTGCAAAAAGGAATTGCTAAAATACTGTTACGAAGAACATCCTGGACGCAGGGCCACAATTTCCATTTCGGTCTATCTTTATAGTGCGAGTTTGTCACGATAAAAAGCATCATATTCATTTTTATCTAAAGAGTATTTTCAAAACTAGTTTTCTTGGTACTTTTCAACCAAAAAAAACTATTCTTGGTCAAGCTATTTTAACTCATACTGCTAATTGTATCGGCAACGGCAATTATCCACGAAGCAATGTAGATTTTGCTGATTTGAGGTGCGCACTTGATCTGTGCCACAGATATCGAGTCATTGTCCTGTCGCGTATCGTCAGTGCACAGTGCCCCACTTGGCACTTGCCAGGCGGGCCCCACGCGTGGACCCGGTTAAATCTGGTCTGCCCTTTTGGCCCGGCCAACTCGTCGCATCCCATCCGCTCCCACGACGCTTTTTCTCTGAGGCCACGTCAGCTCCTGGCCCCGCCTGTCAGGAGCACGGAAGAACGAGCGCAGATGCGCGGGTAAGCAATGGCGGGCGGTGAGAAAAAGAGCGGGTGGCGATTGGTTGCAGTCCAGCGTCAGCGCGGGCCCCGAGGCTGACGGGAGGGACTGACACCCTATCGAAAAAGGCCACGTGGCAGAGGGCTGCACAGTGCACTCATTGCAAATGGGATCACTCACTCACTCCCGCATGCCTTTGTTCCCGTTCCTTCTATCCTGCTGTGTTAACTAGCTGCCCCCCTCGCATCCGATTCCCCATTGCCCGCACGTCTCAAATTGCTAGACTCACTCCAAGCACTGCAGAAAGATTAACTACTACTACTCCGTAATGACAGCCTTGTATTCCCGTTTTTTTTAAAAAAAAGGAAAAAAATATATACTCCGATTCACAATTCTATCCCAAGTGAGTGTTGCTACTACTACATATGCTAGATTGGTTAACCCCGCCTTCACCCATATAGAATTGTGTGACTGAATTTCTTACATGACTTAGCTTTAGAATTTTCATTTCAATACATGATTTGGCAATCATTATTACACATGAGTCATGATTAGAGATCTTGTGCTTGCATCTAACACCATCGTGAAACAGAAATCATGATGTTTATAGGCCAAAATATGTAGTTTTGAGTTTTGATAGTTTGCTAATTGTGAGTAGACAATCTTAAAATCCGCCATGTATGATTGGGGCTTTGATTTTGTGCTAGCCGTCTTAACAATATCGCAAGTAATTAATGTGGATATGCATTATGTTTCAAGTCAACCTAAGGAAAGAGCAAGTGTCCAGTTAGGCTATTTGGCTCATACATGTACTTCTTTTTCTCACATGGTGGCTGGTGCAAACAGTTGGAAAAGAAATTTTAGAACTAGATCCTATTTCGTCAGTAGAATGAAGACAACAATTTCAATGGTTTGCAATATAGATTTGTAAAAAGTAAAGGTAAATACCACACTCCAGGCATGTGGTGTTGATTACCTATTCTTAAGGTACTACGTATATATTAACTTCATGTAATTTTGATATGAAGTATTCAATTCAGGAGTGATTCTTTTCTTTTTTAAAATAAAAGGAGTGATTCAAGACGACGCTTATTTTGCGAACCATTCCGAACGAACTGCCAAGCTTTGGGGGTGGACTTAGCCAATTTCATCCATCTCCTCCCCCCAGTCCCCCACCCCACATGGATACCAATTCCATTCCCAGTGCAGCAGCATAGGGAGTTTCACTAAGCTCTCAAACCAGAGCCACACCGTCTTTAAACACCCCCGTTTGTGCCACGATACGTACTAATTCTTCCGTTCATGCTGTCCCTTCATGGCTACTAAATCGGGAAACCCATCCACCATCTTATACTCCCCATTCCTCGCTCGCCACACCATCACCACTCCACCATCCCCTGCTGTGTGCACCTGCGCCACAATAAAGATAGAGCTCGCTTTCTCGCTCGGCATCAGCTGGTTCAGCTCATCGGTTCGTTAGATCGGCCGGCCATGGATGGGATTCACAGGAAGCAGTACGGTTCCAAGAGCAATGCTCACCAGGGCGGCGCGGCGCCCAGCACCAGCTCGGCCAAGCGCAGCAAGGGGAAGGTTGGTACTGCGCGCGGCGGCGGGAAGACGAAGCCGCCGATCAAGGTGGTGTACATCGGCAACCCCATGCGGGTGACCACCAGCGCCGCGGGCTTCCGCGCTCTGGTGCAGGAGCTCACCGGCCGCCACGCCGACCCGTACAAGCACGGCGGCGGCGCAAGCGCAATCGACGCCGCCGCCGACGACAGCGTCAGCGGGGGCAGCCCGGCGGGGCCCCTACAGGCGGGCGGCGCGCTGCCGAGCCCCGTCAGCACCCCGTCGTCGGACGCCGCGTCGGCTCACGCTGCCTCGGCGCCGGCTTGTTACGACGAGGAGGAGGAGGACAGCTTCGCGCCGCAGCTGATCGACAACAGCTACTGCGTGTTCTCGCCGCCGACGTTCCTATACGGCCCGCACGGCGGCGAGCTGTGATCCCAATCGCGCGTGGTATATGATGCATCTCGCATGAATCTGTATCGTATGTGCTGGTGCAGGCTCGATCGATCGTAGGCAAGGAAATAACCAGAATTGAGTTCTGTAAGCGCGAACTTTTCAAAAAAAAAAAAAAAAAAAAAAAAAAAAAAAAAAAAAAGTAAGCGCGCTGCAACAGGCTCCCAATATGCAATCTCTGTGACTCTGCCACACACTATAGTACTGTACTGTGTATATGTTGTGGGCGCCACAAAATCCGATCTGATTGGGAGCTAATCGGTGGTTTTCGCTCTACAAATGATGAAATGGTAATATATGGGATTGGTCAGGTATTTGCGTCAACAACACCTTCGAGATTGCTTTTGTGTGCTAGCTGATTGGTTCTTCTTGGAGAGCAACAAATTAAAGATGAAATGCTCAGGTGGTTACAATATACATACTAAGTGTTTGAATGAACCGTGAGAGTATCGGATTCGTTTTCTTCCTTCCTTTCTTTCCGAAAATACTGGTTTCTCATTGATCCGTACTTGGCACCGATCCATTTGGTATGTATATTAAATATAGAGGGGAATGATTTGAAAGATTGTTGACTTTTGATGCAAAGGCTTAATTAGTTTAAATTGTTGTGCTCCGTATTATGCGGCTATGGTTAAGGCTATATCTAGCTCTACTCAGGCGCGGACCTATATAGTATAGCCCTCACACAAAATCTTGAAACTAAGTTAATTGTTCAAATTTTCCATATAAAAAGTTTGTAAATTTGACTTTTCTTGATAAGCATGCTTCATGAGCATATATGCATTAGTTGATTTAGTTGCTAAGATATATAGTACCAAGTTGTTGATATAATGCATTTAATTACAGTGGTAGTAAGGAAATTGATATTATTACCAATTTTCCATTGTTGTTGGTTCTCTTGAGACATGTTGCATTTCATGTGTACGATATTACCGGTTTAATTTTTGGATGAATCATCTACAGATGGAAATATAGTTGAAATGTGTTTGCGTGCATTTTGTTTATATAGTAATATAAATGTGTTTTGGTTGATTGCTGGACTCTCAACTACACAGTTCATGCAACTTATTCCCAAGAAGTTTCAGAAACTTTCCACTGCGAAACTTTTTAAAGTTTTACTTCAAGGCAACGTATCAGGTGCCAAGCAACCTCTCCGTGCAAACCATGCCTTTTTAATCATCATTTTGCAAATCTCCCCTCTCACTTTTCCTGTTATTTTGCAAATCTCACCTCCTACCTTCCCTGTTATTTTGCAAATCCCACTCTCATCTTTCCTTGGATCAACATCGTGTGGCCCATCATATTGAAACTTGCACGGTTAATTTGAATGGAGAGGTTGGTTTTGCACCTGATACGCTCCCTTACTTCAAAGTTTAAACATAAAGTATATTCTAGTTGTTTGCATTAGGTGCATACAAAACCATGCATACGGAAATGATGATCAGTCCTTAATTACTGGGATAACTATTTGTTTAAACTCGTTTTCATTGTGATTCAGGCTGTGTTTGGAAACCACTTGCTAAACTTGAGCACTTGCTAAAATGTAGTGCTAAACTTTAGCAAAAGGTGATAAACAAAAGACTTTTATGCCCCTAGTTAATGCTCACTTGTGGGGTGGGTGGAGAGAGAGAAAAAAAGTGAGGGGTAGGGGTGGAATTGTGGGAATGGGGGCAAATTTTGACACCTCTTAGGCTGCTAGAGTTTTTCCCCTTACTAAATATTAGCAACCACCTTTTAGTAAACCTATTTGGAACTTGTTTGCTAAAGTTAGCAAAAACTCACTTCCTAAAGCCTCAACTCCAAATAGTTTCTGTTAATGCCCAATTCCCTTCTTTACTGTTCTAAAAACATATCTGACATAAAATTACAGCTACTGTAGCTTCAATCGTATTGGAATAACGCAACTATCTGGTTTTTGCTTGATTTGCATTTGCTTCATTTTATTTCGAAGGTTACTATATACCAATTGTTAACTAAAAAGTCTCTAGCGCGAATTAATCGCATCTCAAGGCACACATAAGAGCCTGCATCTCATCCTAATCTAATCCTCATTCAGTCGTGCAGCTTGTTTAATTAGTTTTATGACCATCCTGGGCAAATTGATTCTTAATTAATTATGAGCAGCTTGCATTGCTCACTTGAGCTATTCTTTTCTCTTTTGTTTGCAAAGGGCATATGCATACTTTGCCCAAAGACTAATACTACTGCTAACACCTTGTAACCGTTTCCTTGCAATAATTTAAATTACATATGTACTCACCATACTACTCCGCCAATTTAATTTGTTGGATATTTATTGTGCTGTTTATTATTGGTAATCAAGAAGACAGCATGATAGGAAAACACACGTGTCACCGGCGTGTTTGTGTGCTTCACTGCTGTCACGAGAGCATCCACACAGTCGGTACACGAGAGACAACAGTGAAACACACAAACACTGCACGCACAGTAGACAACAGTGAAACCAGCTAGAACAACATGTACTACTCCACAATAGACGTGCCTAGCTCTCTTGTGTGCGCTCACGCCGGTCTCTTTCGTCGGCCACGCCCTCCGGTCGGCCTGTGTGTTCGTCGGCGTACGGACCGATCCGAGATCTGCTCTGTCGTTGGGACTTGGGAGGGATGGTGGTGTTGGTGCAAAGGACTGAAGAAGGACCACGGCGGTTACCGTTGTCCCGCCAAGGACTGCCGCACCGGGCCGCCGCCGGGTCGCTTTGGTCGTCGTGATTCGGTTTGGTTCTGCGACGGCCCGGCCTTTTTTTGTAAACGAGCCCATGCTAGAGCAGAAGGGGTTTGTGGCCCAGCTCGCGAGCCTCGGCCCGCCTAAGCAAGCGCGAGCGAGGCCGGCGGCGGAGGCGTGTAGTAGTTTTGCTCGCTGATTCGACTCTCTTCTCATCGTGCACGGTGGCCGTTGCCCGTGTGGCCTTTGTCGTGCGCGGCCGCGGTGGACCACCGGCGGCGCGCCGGGGTTTGGGGGTGTCGTGCATCGTTCTCGTGCGAGCGAGAGGAGGCAGGTTATGGTCCGGCGGTCGGCGGCGGGATGCGAGCGCGCGCGGCACGAGTCAAGGTACCGCTACGGCGCTACGACGTGAACGGAAATGCCCCGTCGGAGGTGATATGATGCCAGGGTTCACGGGAGCATCGGCGGGGTCCTGGAGTTCCAGGCTTCCAGCTCCGGCTCCCAAAAGAAATGGAATCTTGGAGAGCTCGCTCCGTGTCACAAACCCTACTACAAACAAAGCCGTACCTTCTCGGCTTCTCCCCACATGGAAACAGAGAAAGCTCTTGGGCTCTTGGCAGATTCGTAACGTGCACCGTTTCTTTTTCAGAATTTCAGTACTACGGCATCTGTAAGGTTTGACATACAGCACTCCGTACTGGGCAGCGGCTGACCTTTGCTCGCCACCGCGCTCGTGTGGAGCTCAGCGCATGCGGGCCATCCGTGTGGCGTGGGCGCCGCCCCGTAGAAACCGGAGCGTTTCCGGTGGTGGCAACGTACGTGGCATGGCATGGGCAACGGGCCTTTGGCAGCAGGGCTAGCTGCTGCAGGCTGACTGGACAGCTGACAAGTGACAACTCACGCACGCACACATCGCTCCAGTTTCAACGCCCCAGCCTACAGGCCTACAGTAGGGCGTCCACGTCGCTCGTGCAGGTGCTTGTTTTACTCTTTAGCCGCTTTTGTCGTTCATGGCCGCATCCAGTCCTGAGTCCTCTTCTCGCAGTCTCCATCATCCGCCCCTCGAAGACAAAGGACAAGGCCAACCATTGCTGTCCGGTCCGTGGTCCGCCCCCATCGATCGCATAGAACGATTCTCTTCTGCTAGAGCCTACTCCGTACTCCGTACCTAGGGCGATCCAGCGGCGCCCGTCTCGTAACGAACAAAGGAGAGCTCTCTTCGAACTTCGAAGAGACAAAAGCAGCTAGCTAGAGAGTGGCCAGTGGTCACCAGCCTCGCTCGCTCGCATATGTTTAGTTGTTTTATTCCCCGGCTCTTTAGCTTTGCAACAACGTAAACAACAAAAGTCGCCAGCCGCCGCCACTGCGTCTCCTGTTGTTTTATTCGAGCTGATGCTTTTGTCTAGTTTACTGATCAGCATCAGGTTAATTTAAGCTGCCCCTTTCACGTTGGAACGAACAAGTGAGCTTGGTTTTTCATCTGCCGATGCCTAGCTTGCTGTAGCTGTCGCTCGCTGGTTCTCTTCTCGGTGGATCCCAGGTCCCGAGGCTCACAGTGTTTTTTTAATACATTTAATCAAAAACTAAGTAATGCCCTAGCAGGGAGGTGGCCAATCGACGATCGGGCAGGCCGCATGGGCTCCGCACAGATGGCAGATGCGTCCAACGCCGGGGACGCTTTTCCAACCGATAACGTCGCCGTCCCGACCGGTCGAATCCAACGCCCGGGTCCCCCGTCCACACAGGCCCCCTCTCCGGCCCTCCCTCCCGACCTCTCCCAGGCTCTCCATCCCCGCCGGCCGGCCGGCCCCTACACGGAATCCACAGCTGCACTGCACTGACGTCTCATTTCTTTCCTCATCACTGCCCACTGTTAACGACGATCCGCTAAGCAATGGATGCACGGACCGGCGTCTTGAAGCTCTCCCTGCCCTGCCCCTGGGGCTGGCAATGATTCCACCGCAAGTTTTCTCCCTCCCTCCTCCTTTGCCGGGAGATAAGGCGATGATGGCCAGCCTTGAGGGTAAGGCCTCCCCCCTCCATCTCCACCCCACGCTTTCCTACGAGGCCATGATTGCCCCGAGATGGCTTGCGTCGCTCATACTTCTCAGATCTCGGCCCTCCGGCACCTTTTTCAGCCTTGCAGGCCGGTTTTCAGTTTTAACTTTTTTCAAAGCTCATGACAGCGTCTCCTCCTCCCCTCCCCGCACTGAAAATGCCGTTTTCGTTTACCTCGGCGAGGAGCACAGGGTGCACAGTAGCAGCCAGCAACGTGATCTTGGTCTAGTCTACCAAGAGGATCTCACCGTACGTCACGCGCCGTATTGAAATGACGCCCGGATTCTCTCGAATATGTGGTGAAAAAAATTGCAGCACGGGATTGACTTTGACAGGGGTCAATCGGTAAGGAGCACGCGCGAGTAGACTTTTTTCTCCTCATTTTGCATAAAGTTTTTCACACAAAGAACCTCTCTACGCAGGTAACCTAATACATAAAGTTTTTCTAGGTACGCTTCCAAATGCATAAACATTCTCCATACTTAAGGAACTAAGCAGGGTATCTGCATCCCTCTCTTGTTCTTTTGAAAAGGTGAGGGTGTTTAGATCCAAAATTCAAAATAAATGTTTGGACACATATATGATATATTAAATTAGTTGAAAAATATATGATATATTAAATTACTTGAAAAAAATCGCATTGCATAGGTAGTCTATAAATCGCGAGACGAATCTAATGAATCTAATTAGGATGTGATTAGACAATAAATTACTACAGTAATACTGCAATTAACATGTGCTAATCACGAATTAATTAAGCTCATTAGATTCGTCTGCGGACGAGCTCTATAATTAATTTTTTAATTAATATATATTCAGTATTATAAAAACGAAAAGATGCCATTTTAAAATCTTTATAGAATGCCCGTGTTTAGTCGCCGTCCCAAAATTTTTTCACCCATCACATCAAAGGAGAATCTTAGATGCATGAAGTATTAAATGTAGACGAAAAAAGTGAAAAGTTACATGGATAGGCTGTAAATCACGAGACGAATCTAATGAGCCTACTTAATCTATGATTTGCAACAGTAATGCTACAGTAACCATCCGCTAATTACGGATTAATTACCCTTTAGTTACCATCGTGATTCGTCTCGAGATTTCCAGTCTATCCATATAACTTTTCACTTTTTTTATTTACATTTACTACTGCTAAATTGGTAAACCCAAAATCAGTGCTTTTGCGCTGTGTGTTTTCCAGAAAATCAGTGTACTCCAGTAGAAATGGCCACGGGAAGAGACCACCCTGCAGGCCTGTTGCCTGGCTCTGCCTGGTGTCCTGTCCACCTGCTGCCTGTTCAGTCAGTTCTTCATGTCTTCAGCTCACTGACGCAAACAACTGCCGCTGTAGAGTCTCCGGCCCCCAGGTAGACCCGGTCCGCCGTGCGCTGCGGCGGAACCGACGACTCCTCCCGCTCTCCCGGCTCGGTTTCGCGCGGAACCCTAACCACCACCGGGGCGGACGGGAAGGAAAAAAATCCCCCAAATTCCCAGGCCTGCCTCTCCCCCGCGTCGCTTTCGCCGGACACCACCACCTGCCGCTTTCCCCTCGCGCGCTCCTCCCCCCTTCCACCTCCACGGCTCCACCTCCCCTCCCCGCCCATCTCCTCCGCCTCTTTTCGACCCCCGATTGGGGAATCCGCATCCGGCCCATGCGGCGGCATTCAATTCCCTGCCCTGCCTCTACGAGCACGCCGCCTCCCCCAGAGACTGATCCCGCGGCCCGGCGCGCTCCCGAGACCGCTGCTGCGTCCGCACCCCCAGTTCTCTCGCTCAGGTTTGCCGCTTGATTTCCGTTCGGATGGAATGGTTTGCTGCTGAATTCGCTTTGGTTCCGCCGTTCCGGCCGTGGCTAGCTGCTCGCGGCGCGGGAGCTGCGGTAGTTTGCTAGCTTTGGTGTGCTTGTGAGCTCGGGTGGATTGGCTTTCTTAGCTACGGCTTTGGTGAATTGTTATGGGGATGTAATTTTGGTCTGAATTAGTGTGAGGCTCGGCGTTTGTTAGTCCTTGGACTGGGTAAAGAGTAGTAGGGAGAGGAAGGATCCCTTGGGTGGTTGTTGGCCTGACCCTTCAGCGGTCATCCTTGACTCGATGTGTATGCTAGTCTTCTTACATTTCCCTACATGCCATGGCTTCTGATTAAGGGTTGTTTGCGGATTCCAGGTTTTTGGTTGATTAGATGTTGTGAAGAAGGTTGGATTGCCGGTTCTGTGATCACGCCGCGATCCGCTATAATTTCCGCTGTATCGGTGCTCAGGAGCTCCTGTTGTGTTTGTTGCTTAAACATTTACGCCCTGTTCGTTTCGCTGGGCTGTAGTGAATATTATTTTGTTTGGAAACCTCAGATTGGTGGACCCAAGTCCTGGGTGGGTGTTCAAGACTTCTGTAGGCTATTTCTAACCTTGTACTGTAGCCATCTGGCAGTTCTCAGGTGTTCTGTTATTAGTTTTATTTCTATCAAAGTCGGTAGTTTTAGGCATTTTGAGGTCACCAAAATTGGTTCTAGCCTTGTAGCCTGGCAGTTCTCAAGTATTCTGGTATTAGTTTTATTTCGATCAACGTTGTAGTTTCAGCTGTCAGCCTGCTACTTCTTTACTAGTAATCCTTGCTAAAAGTTAGTATGCTTGCCAAGTTGCCATTTGGACTTCAGTCGTTAGGCTGCCTTGTAGTCTCATTCTGGGTGATTTGAAAGGTTTGTTTCTAGTCTATTTTTGCAATTATTTTTTATGCAGCAGCAACTCTTAGGTTTGAAGTATGTTGATTTGATTTCGGATTGTAAAGTTTGGATGCGTTGATGTTGCTCATCTCATTAAGATATACCAGAGAGTATTTTAGCTGTGCTAAGACCAATAACACAATGAAATGATGTTAGACTTTCATGCACCATTTTTATGTTTGAGCATCAACTTGATATGTTCGATGAGATATAAACTTTGGGAATTCGAATATAGCTTAATTATCCTAGTTTCTCTCCCTATGTTTGGCTTTACTTATGTGGTTGACATTTCCTTTTAATCATTGCAGTGCTCACATGATGTATCATGCCAAGAATTTTTCTGTGCCCTTTGCTCCGCAGATGGCTCAGAATAATGAGCATGCAAGTAGTATTGGAGCTATTGGTGGATCCAACATAAGCAACCCTGCTAATCCTGTAGGAAGTGGGAAACAACGTCTAAGATGGACCTCAGATCTCCATAATCGCTTTGTGGATGCCATCGCCCAGCTTGGTGGACCAGATAGTGGGTATTCTATTCTCTACGAGTATTAGTCATTGTGGTTAAACTTGATGCATTTCTTAAATTGCCATCTGCACAAATGCCCTGTACTGATGGTGTAATGGAGTCAAATCTTGCAAGGTATTGGGTGCATGCTAATTGTATATCACTTGAATGCATTACATATGTCATGTGTTAGAAAACTGGAATTTTAATTAAATCAACCGTGTCAATGTTTGGGATCAGATTGCTGCGCGCTTTCCAAAATTCATGTGAACTTGTTATTTAGACCCTCTTTAACTGTGCCTGCCATGTTATTAAATCCAATCACATTGGAAAATGTTTGTGCCTTGAGAGCTGTGATCCTTGTTAGTGGGGAAACAGCTTTGAGTATTACATGTGTCACATATCTGACTCTATTAATCTGAACCTGACTAGTGATAACTCATAAGCTAGCAGGTCATCATAAGTGTACTTGATGTTTTTGGGATTGCGACTGGAAGTACTCTGTATCTAAGACTCTTTATCATATTCCTTCAGGAGCTACACCTAAAGGGGTGCTAACTGTGATGGGTGTACCAGGGATCACAATTTATCATGTAAAAAGCCATTTGCAGGTGAATAATTTCCCTTAAAGGAAACAGATTTCAAAATGTTTCGTTGCAACTAATACTGGCTCTTTCCTTGATGTTGTGTAGAAGTATCGCCTTGCAAAGTATATACCAGAGTCGCCTGCTGAAGGTATATTCTTCTGTCCTTCAATTTTTTTTTCTGTTGCCCGTTCCCATTCCCTTATATCAAACCCAGGAACTAACAGCTATCCATTTTATGTTACGATGGAATCTCATGTAGGTTCCAAAGACGAAAAAAAGGATTCGAGTGATTCCCTCTCTAACACGGATTCTGCACCGTAAGTTACCCTTTTACTCAGTCACGTGTCCCAAGTTCTTATGAATTACATAACTAACCAAATATTCTGACATTTGTTTCAGAGGATTACAAATCAATGAAGCACTAAAGATGCAAATGGAGGTTCAGAAGCGGTTACATGAGCAGCTTGAGGTCTGTTATGGAAACATGTTAGCGGATTTATATCATACTGTTTGTTTTTATATCGTTTACTTTACCCACCAAATCCTACTTGGGTGGGGATTAATTCTACAAGCTGATCATTTAGTCCATTCTTACTATTCACTTGCTGTTTGTCAAGTTACACCTTCGGGTGTTTCCTTCTCATGTCTGTATTGTTTATTTGTCAATTACTTCTTGACAGTTGTTTTATTTTGGCTTCTTTTTTTGTGTGCGGTTTGTGAGTTCTTTTTGCTTCAAGATCAATCTAAAATTTTCCTTGAGAAGTCTCTTTTCAGTCAGATGAAATTCATCATACATTATTTTTTCAGGTTCAAAGGCAATTGCAGCTGAGAATTGAAGCTCAAGGGAGATACTTGCAAATGATCATAGAGGAGCAACAAAAGCTTGGTGGATCAATCAAAGCTTCTGAGGATCAGAACCTTTCACATTCACCTCCAAGCTTGGATGAGTACCCGGAGAGCGCGCAGCCTTCTCCCAAGAAACCAAGGATAGATGCGCTGTCACCGGATTCTGAGCGCGATACGACTCAACCAGAATTTGAGTCTCATCTGATTGGTCCATGGGATCAAGAAATCTGTGCGAAAAACATATGCGGCGTTGCATTCCCAGTGGAGGATTTCAAAGCAGACCCTGGTATGAGCAAGTCATAAAGCAAAGCCTTCCTTGACGGGCATTCTTCATAGTTGACCCCTCGACTGGATGATCTCATTCGCATGTGAATATATATCATCTTAACAACAGAGTGTTGTTCGGGCCTTCCGGACCCGGATCTGATCCCTGAGCCACGGCCAGTTGTTGTTGTCAATGTAGTATTCATCATACAACTCCTGTAATTATGAGGATGGTGTTACAAAGTTTGTAGCAAGCATTTCCTTAGCCCTGAGTTGAACCATGTAGCAAGAAAGAGAACATGTTTACACGCAACACATTTGATGTGATGAGGGCAGGCCCCTGGAGCTACCGAAGCTGTGTGATGGTGATGATCTATGTTGGAATCATTTCTAAAATCACAGTTTCTCGTAGTGAATCTGTTTCAGTGTCCAAGATGCAGCCAGCAACATTTCAAGGGATCAGTCAGCTACAAGACTGAGCAACTCTGCATTCCGCTGGACTGGATAATTGGCTTATTGCTTACTGTTAGTCTGTTACTGGTGTAGGACTGAAGTGTCAATGTCATGCATGGAACACTGAAGACTGAACCATGTTCCTCCAATTTTGTGTTCGGCTGTTTTGGAAGGTTCCCTATGTTTGGTCGTATACAAGATTTCAGTTGTAGACTTGTAGTGCTGTCCAGAATCAAAAGAACTTGTTTGAGAAAGAATCTTTCAAGGAGTTGCAGCAGAACAAAAGAAAAGCATATGTTCTACCTTTTGACATTTTACACAGGAGCACCCATAAAAATTGTGGATTGCAACATGTAGCAAGTGGCAATTGGCAAAGAATATACTCCTTTCTTTTGCTCAAGCGTCTTACACTCATCGTGCCACTACAATGCTTTCAAACAGGCATTGATGCTGCACACTAAGGGACTATTTGATTGGGAGGATTTGGATCCAGATTTATAAACTAGGCAAAGAATGGCTGAAACATCCAATGGTGGTCCACTGGCAGTGGCAGATCCCCATTGCGAACTAGGGCCATGTTTAGTTCCCACCCGAAATATTTTCATCCATCACATCAAAGGAGAATCTTTGATGCATGAAGTATTAAATGTAAACGAAAAAGGTGAAAGGTTATATTGATAGACTGTAAATCGCGAGACGAATCTAATGAGTCTACTTAATCCATGATTTGCAACAGTAGTGCTACAGTAATCATCTGCTAATTATGGATTAATTACCCTCTAATTACCATCGTTAGATTCGTCTCGAGATTTCCAAGCTATCCATATAATTTTTCACCTTTTTCGTCTACATTTACTACTTCTAAATTGATAAAATCAAAACTCGAAATCTTTTCACGAAATGTTTTCGCGAACTAAACACGGGCTAGGAAGTGATACCCTTCCCTGGGAAGTGGGAACTCCTTTTCTTGCAGGAGTGGACGTATTCCAATTTCCAAGACTCAACGCTTAGAGCTGGGCTGACCCAGCGATTAGAGCCACTCAATGGGCTAAAGGCCCGGTTGGAACTGGGTCTCTTTGTGCTGCTAGTGTGTGTAGTATAACTTTGGTTGAAGGCCCACCGTCAATGATGCAACGGCAATCTATGTCGCTTAATCGCTTATGCTAGGTATGTTTCTAAAGTATTTTTGCTAGAGCGGTAACTAAAGCAACCCAACTTTGCTTCAAGCCTCTCTCTCCTACTTAAAAAAAAAAAGACCATAGTTCAAACCACACAACACCAAGCATACGACAAGTCCGCATCTGCGTGTTCATTTACTAACAAGTTCATTATTTTTGTTTTTGTGACTAGATACTAATAGGATATGACTCAACATTGACTATTATATAAATGCTTAGTTTGTACATTATAAACGAAGAAGTGTCATCTAAGATTAGTCTTGAAAACCATTTACTAACAAGTTCATTATTTTTGTTTTTATGACTAGATACTAATAGGATATGACTCAACATTGACTATTAATCTCTCTTACATGGCAATATAACCATGATAATAGACAATGCAAGTCCATTAGACCTATCTTAATAACGCAAAATCTGAAGATTCAAATCTAAATTGTTAAAAAGAGAGAATTGTTGGGCATGTACATACATGAATCATCCTAGTGATGTCCACAACTCATTAGGAGGAAAGCATGTTTCCACTAGCTGTTAAACTTAATTTCTACGATTACCAACCGTATATAGATTTCTAAAAATACGTATATATTCCTAGCTTAAAAAGTATGCAGTTATTTATGTTCTCCTTTTAAACCACTTGCTCAGTGGACGTCATTTGTACGTTGAACAACTGAAATTTTGGTGTGCATCGGTTGTCACGCACTTACTATGGCATGGAGTGCACCTGTCGCCCACAATTTTTGACCAAGCTAGGTGGGTTTTGGACTGTACAAAACAAAAGGATACTACAAAGATAAACTAAATGGACGTATAATTTTGCCACATAGTTCTCGGTAACCTGTCATCGCATTGCAGCTCTCGTCAAAGGCCCACTGCCAGTGACGCCACGGAAACCATATACCATATAGTCTTGTATGGTTTTGGTAAGTGTAGCATTCCTGCCTGCTAGAGTGGTAACTGAAGCCACACCCACCGTGGCTCCAAGCCTCCCTCCGATCCGGCTTTAAGGACCACCTAAGACCTGCAGTTCAAAGCGGCGCAACCATCCACCCGGGCTCTAGAGGGAGAGGCCTTCCTCCCACTATAAAAACCACCTGAGACCACACCTCAGAGCACACACACCATCCACCTCTCTGTGCCCTGCAATTCCCATTGCTCGTCTCACTCCCACAGTACACCACATCGTCTGGCCGCCATGGCGACGCCAATAGGCACAAGAACCGTGTCCCTGGCGGCATGCGCCGCCGTCCTCATGGCGGTGGTTGCGGTGTTCCTGCCGCCGGTGGCGGCGAACGAGGAAGGGGACGCGCTGATGGCCCTGCGCCACAGCGTGGAGGACCCCGACGGGGTGCTCTCGAGCTGGGACCCGAACCTGGTGAACCCGTGCACGTGGTTCCACGTCGGCTGCAACGACGACAACCGCGTCGACCGCATGTGAGTGTGACCTTGTGGTAGGCCGGGGACGAATGGGCTGGGCTTATACTACTTGTCTGGATCGGGCCTCTGGCAAAAACGGCCCACTCAGCGGAAACACGTCGCGTTTCAGATTGGCTAGACGAAGTTTTTCTTTTTTCTTTTTATACACTGACGAAGCTTAGATTTGTTTTGGATTTGTTCGTCTAATTTCTATCTCTTGAGACTGCTTCTTGGACAGAGAACTTGCCAACATGAGGCTGTCGGGCCCTCTACCGGCGGACCTGGGGAAACTGGAGCAGCTGCAATACATGTACGTGCTCTTTCCTGAATTCTGACACATGATCCATCTACTGCTCACTGGCTCTGGAAATTTCCTATCCGTTACGCATGTCAGGGATCGCATTATACTGACAACTTGTTTCTGTGACCCAGGGAGATGAGCGACAACAATCTGCAGGGCCCGATCCCGCCCGAGTTCGGCAACCTGACGAACCTCATCAGCATGGACCTGTACAACAACGACATCTCGGGGCACCTGCCCAGGACACTCGGGAGCCTGAAGAACCTGAGGATCCTGTAAGCCTGAGAGCCACAGCTTTTTCTGAACTCATGCAGCACACCCTTCCAAACTGTATTCACCGAATGCCGCCTGACCGTGTGTGCTTCGGCAGGCGCATCGACCACAACCGCCTGACGGGACCGATCCCCTGGGAGCTGTCCGGACTGCCCAACCTTGAGACCGTGTAAGTTCAGCGGAGTTCCTCAGCGTTCCAACAGTTTATTTCCATCTCTGCTAACTATGATGCTTTCGATCGTTTCGTTTGCCTTAACATTGCTGTTCCTTTTTTCTTCTGACGATGCAGGGATTTCTCCAGCAACGACCTCTGCGGCACCATCCCGACGTCCGGGCCGTTCGAGAACTTCCCCCTCAGCAGGTATCCCCCTCGCGTCGTCTTCCCCCCTTCTTCTATCTTCCATGAGTTCGTTCGCGGCGTTCAGACGCTACGGTAATAACGTCGTGTCCAAGTGCTCTGCTAACGGTGCTCGCCTCGCGTGTTCTCCTTGCATGCAGCTTCTCCAACAACCCGCGGCTGAAGCAGGGGCCGGGCGCGCACGACGCCCACTGCTAGAGTCTGGCGTGCCCCGCCAGAGTGTGCCGGTATGAATAACAACAGATCGTCGAGCAGTGCGCCGATCCCATCGGTGAAGACGACGACGCCGGCTGTGTGTGTGTGTGCCAGGGCAGACGCCTTCCTTGCTCCTCGCTGTAACAAATGTAACGCAGCCTCTGACGGGGGGCTAGCTGCTCGATCGTCTGTACTCTGCCTGCGCCTGGCGCCGATCGCGTGAGAAAAAAATAATTAATTAACCTGGTGATGACGTCTTCGCTGGTGTTCCTCCCGTTGCATGGTCAGAGACGACTGGTTTCTGTCTGTTGTGCTAAAAACCAAAAGGAAGACGCATGTACTGCCAAGGCAATACTTGGCTGGCGTGGCGTTGCGCCCATCGTGCGATCTTGTCGTGTCGTGGTAGCCAGCCCTGGCCCCGGAAGACGCTGAGGTCTGCAGTGACTGAAGTTTTTTGCGTTTTTGAGCGTGCACAAGGGGACCGAAGGGATGAGAGGCACAAGCATTCTCGGTCGCCGCGGTTTCGAAGTGGTCACCACTCACACCGCGTCGCCCTTGTGATGATCTTTTTGGTGTCGAACACCCGGGAAAAGTTGGGCTTGCTGCTAGTCCTACCTTGGGCCAAGTGGTTGACAACCAGCAGTGGGCTTGGATGACGACGTGGTCAGCCCGTGAATCGGCGCCAAGGTTGTTGTGTGGGCTTGGACGACCTTATTGGGCTAAGCGCAGCCCACTGTTTTTTCCTTCAACTGCAGAGAGATTGAGAAAATCTGCTTGTAATAGACTGGATTTTAAAATTTAGTGGAACAAATGTGGCTAGATTGTTCCCAAATAAAATTTTATTTTTATGTCCCGGCCTACTATTTGACATATAGTAATTGACCCTAAACATCCATGCTGAGACGGAGATTCGAAATTGCTCGGATGCTTAATTTGAGGTTTGGGACGGCATCAGCTTCTTATCCAGAATGTGATTCTCTATCTCTTCTCTACCACTAATAAAAACCGCTTGTCAGCGTCCACCCGCTGGGTCTGCCGGCAGAACCACGGACGCTCGCGCCGACAGGTAGGGCCACACTCCTTCCCTCCGCGCCGGACGCGGATTCAGTAACTTTCCTTCAGCAAGTCACCAGCGTAACTTGCCTCTTGCATCCGGCGTTCCAAGGCTCCCAGCTTTCATCCAACGCAAACGCAAGGGGCAAAAAGTGCAGGACTGTTAGCCGTATCTCGTGCGGAGTCCCAAGCCAGCTCGTCGAGTTCGTCTGCGGCGTTACAGAGCGCGCGCTCGCGGAGGAGTCACCGTCGTCTCGTTCACGACCATCTCGTGGCACGACGCTGCTCTGCAGCCTACAAGCGCCTCCGCCCAGAGCAACAGCTAATGGAAAATTAATCCATCTCTTGTCGCAATTGAGAGCACTTGAGAGAAGATAGAGGCCATGGAAAGTTGATTAAGAACACAGATAGCCCCTCGCTGCCTTCACCATTAGCCGTCAGAACTGCGCCATTAAGAGCAGCAGCAGCCAATGGAAACTTAAACAATCTTTAACAAAATTGAGAGTGCATGAGGGAAGAGTAGACCATCAGCAATCTATTTTACTAGTTCCTGGTGCCAATTGTAAACCACGGGTGATGGATTTGGCCGGGGCTCTGAAGCGGAGAAAGAGCAACAAAAATTGGGGAAGAAGAAGACTCAGTTTTGTGCGTGGTGCGTGGTGGGACCCGTGAGTCAGATGCTTGGAATTCTTGTGAGCGGTAGGATCATGTTTGGACGTCGGATACGATACCGCCAGTTACGGCCGTGACTTACTGAAGGTAAGTCACTCAATCCGGGTCCCCTCCGCGCTGCGCTCGCCCCTTCAGTCCTCCGAACGCAAGCCGCTCCGCCTCCGCCAGACGCTCGCCGTTAGGGGAGCCGCGCCGCCCACGCCTGGCTGTCACACGCCCGCACTTGGTAGAGCCCCGCTTGTCGTCCGCCTGCCCGGCTGCCGCCACTGCCGCCTGCCGGAGCCGTCTGGATCACGGCATAGCGCGGCGAGCTCGGGGCAGCATCCTCTCCTGCGGCCGGATCGGAAACTCGGTGACACTTTCGCCGGGAACCTCGTGCGCGGAAGTGGGAAGTGGAGGTGGCGGCCATAGGAGTACAACTCCATCCGCCGCGGCGACGAGCCCATCCTTCTGCAAGCCAGGATCCGCCTTCCTGCACAAGCCCGGCCTCCATTTCGGCGTGCTCGTCGTCGAGTTGATCCGGCGGTGGCCCCCGTCGCGCGATGGTAGCAGGTGAGGCAGCGGCGACAGGAGAGAAATCAGAGATTGGAGAGGAATCGAAATCGAGAGATTGAAGATAGGACCTGCGCCGCCGCCACATGCTCCACATCGATTCGCGGCCGCGCCACTCTACTCCCCCGGATGCGTCCGGCGCCGTGTCCCCAACTGTGCTCTCTTCCTCTCTTCCTCCGTGCGGCCTCCTTCGCCCCCGTTCTTCCCCTCCTTTTCCCTCTCGATTCGATTTTGACCCGGACGCGTGCGCCTCTTTGTTCTTTCTCCTTTTGGGTGCGATATTTGGAAATATGGTTATGATCCCGTTTTGGTTGCAGCCGACAATGGATTGCAGATAGCGGCAGCTGGTTTCCCGATTTGGTGGCGTATGCTGTTCGACCATTCTGTTTCTGCTTCCTCTCGAATTTCTGCTGGGTTTTCGATCTCAATCTGCACGAGTTCTGTGGGCGTGAGCAGTGCGTGCAGACCTTCCTCTTCCCTTGTTTTACATCCACTGTTTTGGTTTGAGCTTTCCTCTCATCCAATTTCCCATGCGCAGGTTCCAATGGATCTTGGATAGGGTTACTTGGTCTGTCGATTTGGATGCGTCTACTGATGATTCGTTGGTCCTGCCGCCTGCACAAATGGAAAGTAGGCTTCCTTCTCAGTTTGATTCTTTGTGATTTGCTGCTGTTAGGCTATCCAGGTTCGGGGATTCATTGTTCTGTTCATTTTCGGAGCTTCCTGCGACTGTGGCTTCAAGTTTCGTTTCCATTTCCTTCTGTGACAAAAAATGATCCATTAGGCAGCTCTTGATTCATTTTCTTTTTTTCCCCTTCCTCCCTTGCTTTTTTAGTTGCCTAATCACAGGATGTTTTTTTTTGGGTAACATAATCTCAGGATGTATGTTGTGCATAGATCTTAGCACTTTTGTTGTGTGCTATTGCTATTTGCCACCAGGTTGATCCTGTTTGCGTGCGTTGTCTGACGAAAGTAAGTGAGGACTGTTGTAGGATTTGTGTGTCCAGGTAGAGATACTGTGAGCAAAATTAGCGATACTAGCAGTGTCATTAGAATATTTTGGACTGCACTGTTTCTGGATGTGTTTCTGCATGTTTACCAGAACTTGAGTGTGCGTCACTTCACTGCATGTTGTAGGTTTTGTTGTTGTTGACTACAATTATTATGGGATGTTGCCTTATAGAGCTTTAACAAGGACAGTTGCAGAGATATCTATAGAAGCCATGAAGTGTTGCCATTGCCATGTTTAGATGGTATGAGCTTCCAGAGGAAAAGAAATTTGGTATCTCCTCTGAAATTCACTTGATCAAGAATTGTGTTAGTTGTCTTGCTATGTTCGTGTAGGGTGTTGCAAGAGGTTTTTATGTGTAACTTATTTATTTCTAGCTTATTTCAATTTATTTGCACTGTACCCAGCTCACTTATTCACTATAAATTTAAATCAGATGTTGCTCATGATTATGAACTGTACCAAAGTATGATAGTCTGAACCTTACTATGTTGTTCATAATATTTTAGTTTGCAGATACTTTCCTTTGGTAGCTAAAATAAATATAGTATTATCTGTAGATATCGTTTATCCCTTATTGGAACTAATAGAACTGCTATTTCTAAGTTTGTTCTGCTTGGAAGAATTGCTAGACAAATTATCGGTAAATCTGTGATATCTTTAATCCGCTCTGTGAGTAAAGGATTAGATTGGTTCTGATAATGACAACACCACAGAAGAAGGCCCGTAGGGTAAGGCACTTGATTACATGCTAGATCCTGTTTAGGAAGAGAAATAGATTTTTGGTCTTGGATACTCATTTTCTTTCACATTTTAGGCTTCTATCCCGTACAGGAAGGATCTAGCTTTAGAATACAAGAAGAATAATGAAGGTGAGGATCAACCCAAGGTCATGGAGAATGGTGCTGAAAAGAATACATCAAAGCGGCAAAACCTACCTGTAAGGTACCTAGCCAGCTAGCCTTATCTAGCTATGTTGATTTGTTACTCTAATAATTGCAAATGTGTGTTTGTTGATATAGCTTGATCATGCCAAGAACTGCATAGAGCTAAATCTACTGAACTTGTTGCTAACAGTGGCCATATACGAAGTGCTTGATTAGCTTCTTGCTAATGAATGGATGATATGAAAGAACATTTTGTTGCAATCTATCTTAATCAACGTGTTATCCTGATATTTGCAGTGTCACTGAAAAGATTCCTTCAAATGTTCAGAATGGTGCCAAGCAGCGATCAGGTGGTGGCTGAAGAAAAGCTTCATCTTAAGCAGGTCCTCTCCTTATACATTACTACAGTTCAGGTTACTCAGGTTTAAGCTATTACAATCATACTTTCTTTATATTTCCTGAATCTTTTCTTCCTTTGGATTCAGGAAAAAGGATAAAGGAATTGTGATTTCCTCCGTTATTTTGGATGATGAAAAATCTAAAGCAAAGGGACAGTGTATTGGCTCTTCCAGGATTCTCAAGTTTTGTGTATGTCTTAATTAAGCGAAACTATGAGCCTTTGAATGTATATCTGAAACGTTCATGTGATTTTGTAAACTCAAGCCGTGCATACGCTTTTAACTATCTTAGAATCTTAGATTTAGAATCTTTGATGGCTCATGCCGGACTGCTTTTGGAACTGGTTGTGTGATGCTAGACTTTTTTAGCTGATCCGACCAGGAGAAAGAAATAAAGAAGCACCCTGTCCACAAACAGAAAACAAAGTTAAAGGGAAGCAATTTAATGGCCAAACAACGAAAGGCCCTGTAGATATCAGACCTGTTAAGGGGACCGGCGCGCAATCGCGCGCCCCAGCCGTTAGTAGCACGTGAATTGTGCTGGTTCGTGGATGCTGTGTTCACTGCTACCTGCTGCTTGCCTGTGTTATTCAGGCCGCATGCGTCTCGCCTATGAGCCGTTTGATGGAATGCGTACAGGAACTCAGGCAAGAAGCAGTGTTAGCAAAGATCCAGATGACTACTGCACTTGTAAGGACGAAACTCAATTTCTCTTCAGCTAGCAATACCGTCATGTTGTTACAGAGACATCAATACCCTCACTCTAACACTAGCTTTGTAGTGAATAGAATAAATAACTTCCTAACCACTATGCCATGGTGAGCATATGCATTTCTACACAGATTGTGGAACAATTGTAGATGGAGTAATCACTTTTTTAGTTCAAGAAAATAAACTAAAGAGTTAGGATTAAGGTTTTTAATCATTTTTATCAGGACATTTGTGCATTTTATCTAAAGTCAATACAAACTGCATCTTACAAATCATTCTTTTGGGGCTCACTTGTTGATTATTACCTGTACAAGGGATGACCATAATGATTATTCATATTTCTTGTTATTAGGACGAATCAGATATAGCATACCTAACTCCCTTGCATTCCTATATATGGTTCTAGGTTTGCTCAAGGTCCTCTCTTTTTTTCATTCAATAATGCACCATTGTACCATTGTTAGTCAGGTTTTGCGCAATTTTTTACTTGCTCATCAATTGTAGTTTGATGAGCATTGTGTCCAAGGAGGCCATGCTTTATTCCAGATCAGCGAGAGATCACATCTTTGACCATTGCATTGCATTTAATTTCCAAAAGTGCCAGCACTGTTGAATTTGGTTCTGAAGATGCTCATGGATGATCATTACAATGAAAATTAAGCATGCCTGGGTATGTTTGCAATCATAGCAAGTGTAATGCTTTATGGCATCCATTGTAATATTGTATCATTGTTTCCATGTATTTTGTTGGCTGCTGGGTTTTACACGTGTGAATATTTGGCAAGATGTAGTTTCTTACATTTTTTTTCTTCTGATAATACTGAGCATGTTGCATGGAAACATGGTCAATGTAGGAATGCATGGCCTTGGCAGCGTCCACCACCGTAAGAATGGGTTGGCAGCGTCCACCACCGTGGGTCTGCTTGGCAGAACCACACAACTCTCGGCGCCCACAGGTGGGCCCTCCGGGTGTCAACTGCTCTGCGCCCGCTCCGCAAGTGCGCATCCCCAATCTCTCGGACGGAGAGAGATGAGACGAGGGAAGCCGACCGGAGATACACGCCGCGGTGAATCTCGAGCAACAGCAGCACCCGCCGGAGCTCCGCCGTCCTGCTCCTGCGACTCCGCCGCCGGCCCCAGCCCGCCCCGTGCCGCCGCCGGCCCGAGCCGACCATGGACACAACGAAGGAGCAGGAGCACCTCGATGACGCTGCTCCACGGGCCCGAGCTTGATGCCGCCACAGCAGAGAGGAGAAGGCCCAGGCCGCCCCGCCTCTCCAACGCGCCGCTCGCCGGGGATCTGCTCCGGCGACTCCACCGCGTCGTCCCTCTGCTCCATGGACGGCCCGAGCTCCACCCCGCCTCTCGCTGTCGGCGGAGAAGAAGAAGCCGCGAGGGCTCGCCGTCGGGGGTCCCTGCTCCTCCGCTGCGCTGGCGCTGCGCTGCCTCGCGCCCTTTCGGCCGCTGCCGCCTCTCCTTGGGAGAATAGGAGATCGCGCCGCCAACCGGAAGCCACCTCTGTGCGCGTCGATCCGTAGCCGCCACGCCCGATCCGCTTCACGGTGCCGTCCAGCCGCACGGCCCTCCCCGGCTCCGCCTCCTGGCCTGTCTGCAGCGGGCACCACGGCCGGGCACAAGCGCTCTTTCCCGTCGGAGACCTCCCCCGCGCGTGGATCCTCTTCGACGCGGCGAGCGGATCCTCCACGGCCGGCGACATCTTCCACGGGATGGAGTGCCAGGGCGGCGCAATTCGGCGGCTTCCCTGGCGTTTGGCCTGGTCTGGATGCTTGGCCAAAGACGCAGCAGCTGCTGGCTGCTGCCGCGTGGTGCGTGGACCGGAGCAGGTAGTAGAGCCGGATAGAGAAAAAATGGTGAGTTGGAGCGCACGAGAAGATTGTAGATGGGGACGGACGTTTGAGCTGGTGCAGAATAGTTTTAGAAATTTAATTCGCACTTTAGTTGGCTCCCACACACATTTCCATAACAAAAATTAAAAAGAAAAGGAAAAGGGAAAAAGAAAAAAGAAAAGGGAAGAAAGGAAAAAAAAAGGAAAAAGAGAAAATCGATTTGGACATTCGAAATCTTTTTTCCATGATTCAGAATAACCATTATTACTTCATTAAAAGTTGTATAGAGTTTGTTAAAATAATGGTGTTGTAAAGAATTGTGTTTGTTAAAAGAGTTGGAGATGGGGAATGAAATATGTGGTAGTTGGTATAGAGTATGAGATATAAAGTATGACGAGTGCGGAAGAAAAATTGGTATACAAGATAGAATCTCGATGAACAAGACGGAATATTTTTGATAGAGGTTGAAAATAGAGTATGACGAGTGCGAACAGCTTGGTGAGTCTACCCCCTCCCCGGCCTCACTGCCCCTGCCAGATTCCCTGTCGCCTTGCATCGGGCATTGGCCGAATCTGTGCGGGACACAACCCGATGGCGACTCTCGGAGTCCAGCGTGGTACCTCGATTGGGCGGGGCGTGCAAGCGTCACGCGTGCCCGGACATGGTAGTGGCGGCCTCAGGCGGCAGCAGGCAGTGGGACTACTATGGAGCCGCCGGATCGGGCCGACGCTGCCGTGGGGGCGCTGGTGGGTTGAGGGCAGGGGTCAGGGGGTGGAGACGTGGGTCCAAACCGGGGGCACGAGGGATGAAGCAGGCAGCGCAAGGCACGACACGCGGCGGCGGCAATGCTGCCAGCCGCCGAGGCCAAGTTGCGCGCGCGGCCAGCGTAGCACAGGGGCGGGGGTCGCTACCTCCGGAGCCGGGCGGAGACGTGAAAGAGTGCGCGAGACCCGTCGCTGTGCCCATGATGCAGGAGGTGATAGTCGCGGGAACCCAACGGTGAGGGCCGAGGGCAACACCAAGGATTATAGGGGGTGGGGAAGAACGGTCGCGCACCGTGGCAAAAGTGGCACATGCGCGGTCGGGCGTCGTCAGTGGGGCGCCAACATCAGAGGGCACAATGGAGCAGCAGCAGCGACACAACAGAGTATCAGCCATCTATTGCACGGATGCATCCCGTCAAGGCGTCAACGAGGGAGCATGCAAACACATCCCAGCAGATTATTCTCCTCGCAGAATATTATTGAACCAACCTAACAGATTATTTGAACCAACCTAACAGATTATTTTTCTCCCAGACTTTCCAGCCCAACCCAACGAAACGAATAGGGCGATGATTTCAACATTAGACTTTTCTATGATGTAAAAAAATGTCGCTACATTAACCTGAGAAGCAAAAGAAAAGAATTATACTCAAATCTAAGTCCAAGATATTTCACATGTGAGACACCCCTTACTCTATATTACTTTTTTTCACTTCTTTTAGAATAATTATTATTTTATTTAATTTTTTTGTCCGTAGCAACGCACGGGCTATTACCTAGTTGAAGCTATATGCTCCGCCTTCTCTTTATCCGACCCGGGGCATCACCTGTCGAACACCAGCTGTTTCAGGAGGGGATCACGGCATCGCGGCTAACCCCTCGGGGGCACCTGGGAAAGAACCTGATGACCCTGTGAAATCAATGCAAGTCTAACACGGGTACTGTCGCATTGCGTGCATGTGCTTCCACAGTCGGGTGGACGGCCGCGATAGCAGTGGCGGAGCGTGAACTAGCACAGGGGGCAATTCTTCAGGTTTGAACTAGCATGTATATAATAGCTTATATTTTGTAGGCTGAATTAGCTAACTGCTAATCAATATGTTTAACGTACTGCAAAAGGGGGGGGCGAGCGCCCAGCTTTGCCCCAAGGTAGCTCCGCCAGTGCGCGATAGGGAGATTCCTCCGAGCAGGTTCACCGTACTTCCTTTCAAGATGATGTCCATTCGGTAGGTTAGGTCGATCAGTGCAGTTCAGCTCTGCTAATTTTTGTGATGATTGTCTCCACGCTCTAGTACAGGTTCAGCTGGTTACCTGTAAAATAGTCCGGCCGCGAGAGGATAAGCACGCCGCGCATAAGACGCGGCCGCGGCTCATCTTGTTTGCTTTGGGCCCGGGCGGAGCTCCCTGGTGCAGACAGCTTTTCCTAGGCGTGTGGGGCCGAGATCGCTGAGCGGCCCGTCAAGCTGCCTGGCAGTCTCAATCCAAACACGCCCGACGGACACGGAGCAGGAAAGCCTCAGGTCCAGATGCAGGCGTGTGCACGTACGTGTACGGCACCAAGGACCTTACTTACTAGAGTCCCATGACATTTTTTTTTCTTCAAAGGAGAGTCCATGGTTCAGTTCAATGCACTCGATCGATACACTCCGGCGAGTCTGTATGTTTTTTTTTTTTTTGCCGGAGGGAGAAATGCTGGCCTTCTTCTTCCTGCCGCCCGCCAACCGCCGAACGCAGACAGAAAGCCGGACGCATACAGAGCACACCGCCTTCGAAAACTAAAACGGCCGGGACTGAAAGAGACGTTTGCTTGCATTGGAAGCGAAACAAACGACTACTAGCTGCCCCGCCATCATCCACTCCCAATCATCTCGCGCACCTTGCAATCACCCCGCGCCGTACGTTATCGATCTCGCTCGGCTCGACACGCACGGTCGGGGCCGCCGCCAAGATGGGCATCTTTCTTGTTTCCTCTTCAAACAACAAGGCCCCTCACCTTTTGCTACGGTGCTCCCTGGCCCTGCGCACGGATTTCGCAATTCACCGGTGCCTTGCCTTGTTCTTCAGCGGTGATCGCACTAGTGTTTTTTTCCATCAAAATTCTGCTCCCTCAGTTCCATAATATAAGTATTTATTGACTTTTAGACATCACGTTTGACCATGTTTTATAAATTTTTTGAATAAGACGGATGATCAAAGTAAAAGAAAAAAAGTTATATTGTGAAACGGAGGGAGCAGTACGCACGAGTGAAGCCCTGGAAACTCGCCGCAGCGGCGCGATCTCAATTCTCATCACGCGGCTTTCTGTGCAAGGGGTGCAGACCTGCAGCGTGCAGGCGCCCAGAGGCCAGAGCAGAGACAGGTGGTACCACACGGCCACGCGTCGCAGGGGATCGCATCGCAGCAGCAGGGTCACCAGCCGCAGCCCGCAGAGGATGAGTAGTGTGGATAAGCACGGGCCTACCAGTCTATCCGTTCCCTCGCCGGCCCGGCTGTCCCCCTCCGCCTGTTATCATCGCCATCATCATGCTCCGTCCTTAATTTATCGTCAACGGCGCAGCTGATGATATCGTTCGCTCGAGGATCTGTGGCTCAAGGCACGAGGGGGCTCCATTTTCTCAAATCGGATTTCGGTTCGATAGGGCCCTCTCATTTTCTTTTCTTTAAGCGAGTTACCGTTTTACCCTTGCTTTTCTTAGCGGGTCCAAACGTGGTAGTACAACTAGTACGTACATCCCGTGATCTTGAAGTTACCATCATCATATTAGCTTGCGTGCTAGAACATGTACTATATATAATCTTATCATTATTAGACACGATCAAACATTGGCTAAGGTTAGGCTTGAAAGACACACGATTTTATTGTACTAGGGCACCCATGATTAGACTTTGAGTTTTAGCTTGTATACATGAGTCGTGATGTCAGTTTTTATATAAGTCATGTGAAACACAGTTTTTCTTATGAATAGAAGGATTTATTGAAAAAAATATTAAAATGCTCGTTGGAGATAAGTGCGTTTTGCTTGTGCTGTTGTGCATATAGAGGATATGGTGATATTTGTTACTTCTGCACGCAGCCAGCATGCTATCAAATATTCAATCCTTGTCTCGTTTCAGTTCATTTAAAAAAGATAACCTCAATACCTAATAAAGCAAACACGATTGCAAAAATCCTAGTATCTTATATATATGCAATAAACGTAGCTTCCATAAACATGCTTCCTTTTAGATGTTGTGCAGATCCTTGACATCTCGATCTGCATCAGCCACGGGGTACAAAGCATCCCGATCCATATCAAACAGTTTTTTTCTCGGTCTCTATCCAAGAACATATCCTTCTAGAAAAAAACCGTCCAAATTGTTGACTTCTCAGACCTCTGCTTCCGAAATCCAAATAGCCCACCCAGCGACGACAGACCAGAATAATCCGTCCTAATCCAAGATCAGATTACCAGGGGCACCGGGGTAATTTTACCCCCCCCCACGACGCATGCATGCACGGACGCACATGAACGGCCGGACGGCTCGATGCCTCCGATCCGACGGCGGAGGAAACTCGCAGGGATAGCTCCAGAAAAATACGCGTCAGGCACTCAGGCGGCGTGCGGGTCACGTGACTCGCCACGTTATATCTCGTCCCCCTCCGCCTCCGGCGGGCCGGCCGGTGGTTGCGCGCGCCATCTCTTCCAGCTCCGGGGTGCCGGTGGCTCGCCGGCGTAAATTAACCCAAATCCATTGGCATTCTCGCGCGGCGCCGTAGTCCCACGCTCCTCCGCCTAGTTGCTTGCTTCGCCGTAACACTTGCTTAAGTAGTGCGCGCGGCGGTTCCAAGAGGTGGGTGTGGTTGTACTACTCGCCCAGAGGGTTTGATTGGTGGAGGTCGGGAGTGGCAGGCGGCGATTCGGGCGGGGATGGGGAACGCGGCCGCCAGGGAGGGGGAGAACGGCCACATGGCGGCGTCGCCGGAGCTGGCGGCTCGCAACGGCGGCGGGAGCAGCTCGGCGGGGGGCGCCGCCGCGAGGCCGCCGCCGTTGTCTCCGCCGGACGCGGTGATGCTGGAGCCGCCGCCGCCCGTGCCCTACCTCTTCACGCCGCAGGTGATGATGATTTATTATTATTGTTACCCCCGGAAAGTAAAGGATGGATCGAGAGGAAGAAAGGAAACCGTCTTGTCATGTTCTTGACACTTTCGCGTGTTGTCTGGTTTTTTCTTGCGCTTCGTGCGAATTGTAGTGGCTCTAGGGGTTCCGCAGATTAACAATTTCGAGGAGAAAAAAATGGTGCTAGGTTGTTTCTTTCCTGCTTGGCCTACAAATTCAGTTTTGCTGGCTGCAGAGTTGCTTATTTTTGTGGTGATATGAACATAAATTGTGTGCTTTCTCTTCTTTTGTAATCCAACAATGGTAATTAAATTAGTTTCAGCCGTAGGGAGCGATGCGTATCACTTGCAGATCTGTCACTAAACTGCAACTTGTAGATCTTTCTGGTGTTCTCAAAGAGTGGATTCTTGTTCAGGATAACACTGCACCATGCACAAACAAAACGGCATCGAAAAAAAGAAAGCTAAAGAACTAGGCAGTGCAACGAAAAGATTATAAAGGGATTTGGCTGCACCTGGATTCTGCAAAAGGATTTGGTAGTTCTGAATCTTGGATCGGGGGTGGACCAGTTGGCCCTCCTTTCTCCAACCACACACACACATAGATACTTCCTCGGCGACTGCACACCATGATGCAAGTGTTGTCGATTGTTTCATTTTTCTTCCTCGGTGACTATACACTACATTGTGACAAAATTGTTACAGCCTGGTCTTGGTTTGAGGGCATGTCGTCTCTTCGAATGCATACTGTGTGCTTAAGACCTCAGCAGTGTTCGATGTACATTGTAGAACAATTTGCTTGCTCTTGTTTTTGGATGGTCCCCATAGAAAGGGAAAAAAATGGTCAGGCGTCATGCTCTAGAAATGTGATTCACAATGGGAACAGTTCTTAAAAAGAATCATGTGATTGAATACAGTAATTTATTCAAGGCTGCTTGAATGTATCCACTACTTTGCGATGGCACATTTAGTATTTAACTGCATCATTTGATTATCTTTTCTACTGCGTTCTAGCAACTGCCCCCTTGTGTTTATAGTATTTTGAAGCCATCTTATTACTAGTGTATATAAGCCTCCCATTGATGATGTTTAGTTTTCCCTTACCAATGGACATAGGCATGCCCATACTCTTGACATGGTTAACCTATGTTCTTCTTGCAAATTCCATTTAAACGCATGAAAACTCCACATTTATTGGCATAACACATTTTTAGTTGGCATAAACCACATTTATTGGCATTGCTGCCGGTCCTATTTCAACTGACAGGTAACTGCACCTTGCAGGTTCCAGTGACTCCACTGCAGATACCTACTGAATTTTCTCCTGTTTTCAACCATTCACCGATAAATGGAACAGACGAATCCACCACAAACCACTCCCCGGAGAAGGGGATCCCAACCCTGATTACATGGAGTCAAGGAGGAAATGAGGTGTTTCTAGAAGGATCTTGGGATAACTGGACATCGAGGTACGTGCTAAAATCAGAATGAGTCTTTGGAAACTTTATTTACATTCTAATTACTAAATTCATAACTCGGTACGTTAATTTCAGGAGAGCATTAGAGAGGTCTGGCAAAGATCACACCATTTTATTGGTTCTTCCGTCTGGAGTATATCATTACCGGATCATTGTGGATGGGGATTTGAGATACATCCCTGAGCAACCTTATGTAACTGATGAGAGAGGACAAGTGGCCAACCTCCTCGATGTCCATGTCAGTAAGGATACTATATTTCTGTTTCATCATTCAAACTTGTGAGAACCTAAACAGCAGAGCAAGCAAATTGCTGCGGGTATTTTGCTCTAAGCACGTCTACAGGTGCTCCATAACATAAATCCAATTCCCATTTCATGTGAAAAATATATTTGTATTGAACAGGATTATGTTCCTGAAAGTCTCGACAGCGTAGCTGAATTTGAGGCGCCTCCATCACCCGAGCACAGCTACGATCTGCAGTATCCAGGAGACGAGGAATTCGCCAAGGAGCCGCCCACCCTGCCACCCCAGCTTCTCATGTCTGTCCTCGGTGATGCTGATGACTACTGATGAACAAACTCCAAAGCCACAGCATGTTGTCCTCAACCATCTGTTCATTGAGAAAGGGTGGGGATCACAGTCGCTGCTTGCCCTCGGAATCACTCATCGGTTCGAATCCAAGTATGTGAGCTTTGTGCTCTACAAACCGCTGAGGAGGTGACACTGCTGAAGGAGTGTTGGCTGGTAGGCACTGATGGAAGTGAATAATGGGAGTGTAGCTGACATGGTAGTGCTGTACAGAAGGGTTGCAGGAGCCCCAAGTTGATCTTTCAATTTCGCTTTTGAAAGTAATAAATTGGTTTCCGTCGTCTGAGCTGATCGAGAAAATGAAAATTATTAGAGTTTGAAAAGAACTTTCCTCCATCTGTGCTTCTTGCAATTCTGAAAAATTATGTGGTGTGGAAATTGTTGGAGTCATGCATAATTGTGCAGATATCTGATCTTTGTTCTGTGCTGTAGAGATAACGAAAGAAAGTAGATAGTGAGACCAGCAAATCAGTTTGCAACTCGGCTGTATCGCCTGGATAAAGTTGATGTGTCGATTTGCTGGCGACGTAGATAACAAGGACAGTGATTTGGTCGATTTTTGACGTTGATGGCCACTAGCCCACTACACAAACAAGGCAGATAACGTTGTGCGATCACAAGCTGCCTGGATTCGTCAAAAAGACTCGACAGCGACAGTAGCGATCAAAGAGCCGGTCCTTGTCAGTAGCCGTGGATCCAAAATCACGAACTCCACGCTCCCTCGATCCTAATCTCGAATCGTTTTGTATTGTAAACAATAAGCTTAATTTATTTTATGCATACATCATTATTGGCGTTGCTCACTTGCCCCCCTATATCCAAGCCTGGCTCCGCCCCTGGACTACAGAATATGCGAGTCTAAAAGACTAACTTTGCAACATATATACCTTTAGAAGAAGAGCTTCAACCATGGTTAGCAGACACACTGTCTGCAGAACACGCGTATAAAATCCAGTAGCACTAGCACGTGCCGTCGGCGCACTTTGCTATTACGATTAAGGAAAGCAAAAAAAAAAAAAAAAAAAAAAAAAAAAAAAAAAAAAAAAAAAGGTTCGGTTATTGAACCGTCGAGTTGACAATCTTCAGAAGCAGGCAAACAGCACGGGAATTCTCTGCAAGTCTGCAACAGACTTCTCTGTTCTTAGTGCGATCCCGATCCATGTCTGCTCTCCAGTGTGTGTGCCGTGCGCGTTCAGAAGCCGGCGAGTTCTGCGGCCCGGCCGCAAAACAACTGATTGCAACCTGGCGGTGCCGGTGCTCGCCCTGGAACTGAAACTTCTCTCGCTGTCATATCGGTTGGACCTTGGATCATTGCTGGATGAAAGGTGCAGGATTGCCGGCTTGGGAGGTTCAAGCAATGTGGGTCGGTGCCACCGTGCCGGTGCCCGCGACACAGGAGTGGGAGTTTCCTGGAGACCCTTCAAATTACATGATAGCTATGTACTGCAAAGTTTCTGGATGCTACCTGCTCCGTCGACCAAAAAAAAAAAAAGGATTTGAACCGAACAATTGCGGTCCCTGGTTCCAGCAGAAATTTCTTCTTGCCGGTTGCCACCTCGTGATAAGGTCCAAAAATGGCGCAGTCGCACAGTAGAATTTCCACCAATTACTGTCAGGAGAAGCAGGTATTGTTGTAAACTAAACATTCTGACATTGATAACTTTTGGACGCAGCAACCTATCGTACGTGCCAAAATAACGAATCAGGGCACAAAGTAAGCTTGCATCTAAGTACTCACAATTTTGAGACGAATAGTCAGTACAAATAAAAACGACAGAAATTGATCAAACAGAAAAGAAAATAGATAAGATCATCCGTCAAACATACACAAAGTTCCAGATTTGGTGCTGCGACTACCATGACATACATTCACTTATTTCATAGTCATCTAGCGCTGCCACTACTACAAACACCCCATCACGTCTCAGTTACAAATCGGGTACCACTTGATGTTCACTTCAACTTGATCATCATCGACTTCCCTTTCTTGATTCATAATTTCATGGGTGAATTCTAGACTGAATTTTAAATTCTTGTCCTGCTCTTCTTGACTACCACATGCAGGTCCACTTCTATGTTCGAGCTGCCAACGACATGGCACGGCAACCATAGACGGACTCAACGGAAGAATGGAGGTGGAGCCTGATGGAAATGACAAGCTCATCCATCGTTCACAACTGAAGTGATTTGATTATTTTTCGGAAATCTTTGAGCAATAAATTAATGGTAAACCAAGTTGCTTTTTGACTTCACAAAATAAAACTATTTTTGTTTGTTTATTACTGGATATAAGATCGACTAGTGTCAAACCCAATCTTTGTACAAGGCAGAACAAAATGTTCAGGATACGATCCAATACAAAGAGCCATATCTCATTACACATGAAGCTTCAAGTTTTTTTAGAGTAAAATGCATCGGTGGTCCATTAACTTGTAAGGGTGTGTCACTCGGGTCAATCAACTCTGAAAGTGCATTTCTGAGTCCATCAACTTTTTAAGTCGTTCACCGTAGGTCCATACCCCTCCACGTGAGCAGTTATTGATGACTTGGCATGCTGACTAGGCATCTTCTTTCTCATCCCTCACCAATCACAAGGCAGAACAAAAGTATCCGGGATGATCCAATACAAGGAGCCATGTCTTATCATCACATCAAGCTTCAAATTACATTTCGACGCCAACAACGTTTCAGATTGAGCACCGGTCTCTGGAGTTGAGAAACACCGGACTCCTGCAAAGTGCAAACTAGCAATGTCTGAACTTGAAGTGGCTAGCAGCTACTTGCACACAAATTGGTTTTGCGGTTCAGGACTCCAGAGTCCAGTAAATTCCACTGTGGTTGAGGTTAACACAAAAACAGCAGTACTCCATCTGGATTATATCATTATACCATGGATGTCGCGTCCAGCTTTATCCGATTTTTTTTTAACAGATTTTACGTGCTTCAGAACAACAGGACTGTCGACTGCCTCACCGTCGTATACAGACAAAAGAAACTAGAGACAGAGCGTGAGACTCGTCGCCCTCGTTAATCCTTCCTGGATAATTCATCAGAAGCACCGGTAACGGTAAAGGTTAAGAATCCAACCTTATTACACAGGAATGTTTGAATGCTTTATCTCGACGCCGCCTGCACTATAAATTGAAGGCCAAACCCATGTCGCCATCCACAACAATCAGGCAAAGCGCCATAGCACCCTCCTAGGTCCATCTCCCAAAACCTCCAACTCCATCTCTTCGTCAATGGCGTCGCCCAAGGTCATCGCCCTGCTCCTCGCCTTCGCCGTGGCAGCGGCGGCGCTGCAGCCCTCGGAAGCAGCGAGAATCCAAGCCCAGCAAGGATTCAAGCCGGCGGCCGCAAGCAGCCACGAAGCAGAGAAGGTGGCCACCCAAGCCAATGCCGGCGTGCCAAGCGCGCCGACCCCTCCCGGCCTCCCCGCCGGCCAGCTCCCCCCGGGGCTCCTTCCCGCCATCCTGGGCATACTCTTCCCCCCGCTGGGCGGCATCATCGGCCTGCTCCAGCCGCTGCTCCCGCCGCCGTCCGGGTCTCCGCCCCAGCAAGGCGGCGGCGTCCTGGGCGGCATCCTGCCGCCGGGTACTACTACCTCGCCGCCGCCTCCGCCGCCGGCAGAGTGCATGACGCCGCTGTCGGCCGTGGTGCCGTGCATGGACTACCTGACCAACATCACGGTGGTGACTCCCCCCGGCGAGTGCTGCGACGGGCTCAAGGGCGTCATCAGGGACGCGCCCATCTGCCTCTGCCACGGCATGAACGGCGGCATGAACCAGTTCCTGCCCAGCCCCGTCGACCCGCTCCGCATGGCCGTCCTCCCGCTCGTCTGCGGCACCATGATGCCGATCCAGACCCTCCTCATGTGCAACTGTGAGTTACTACCATCTTGCATTGTTCTTTAGTTTCAGCAGATTTTATAAATGTCCTTGCATGCAAGGAGATCGATCGAGTGAATCTGACCTGATGATGCATGTGTATTTGATGACAGCGAACCAGGTGCCGCCGATCATGCCGCCCACCCCTGCAGAGCCGCCGGTGACGCCTGCTACGCCTCCTCCGGTGTCACCGTAGATGGTGCCGTCGAGATCAACTCCGGCTAGTTTGTCTTCTTGGTTTAGAGATGGTATTAGGATAGTTTAGTAATTGAAGTCGTCGTAGGGAGTCTAGGGAGTATATTGAATCATGTACATGATGCGTCAATGAAATATTGAATTTTGGATGGTAAAGTAATGTCATGCTTCTGTCGCGTATAAGGGGTTGTAGTTTGCGCTCGGCCAAATATTTTTGAAAAAAAAAGTTTTGTGCCGATAATACTGAGCCGCACCAATAAATACCAAGCTGTAGACCGCGAGATGGTGGGATGACCGCAGCCCATGGACTGAAGAAGGTCCGTTACCTTACTAATTTCGGCCCGCAAACGGCTCATCGAAAGACGCCCTTGATGGGCTTGGTATACGATCATGATGATTTTCGACATTTTTGTCCGCGTCGCTGCGTACAAAGACTACAGGTGTACCACACTGTACCAGGACACGTCCGGTTCTTTGGTCTTTGCGTGTGTGGTCACGAAACACGGCGGTGCGATACATGGACGCGTAGGTCCAAGCTGCTCACTCCATCGCTTGACTTCTTTGTCGCTCCTTGGAAAGCTAAAGGGTGCCGCATCACGTCACTGAGGACTGGAACTGGAAGACCGCTAACACTTCGTGTTCGTGCACCAGAAGCAGATGATGATGATAAATTCGGAGAAAAAACATGGACCTGGCATCTCGCGCAGTCGACTACCGTGCCTGATTGAACAGCTAGGACTAACCCGTCACGTAATAAGGCCAGCTTTGCAAACTTGTTAGTGTCATGGCTTATGTATGTTACAATATTTCTATTTTTAAATGTAAGAAATTGAATTATATTGAACTAATAACTAACTTCTGTTCTAAACTTCATGTATCTAAAAATAAATAGTATTTTGTAATTTTTACTATATAAGAACGAAATATTTTAGATGGTATGTCACTAGGTGAGGAAGTTGTAGGGATTCAAGCAATGCATGATAAAGTTTTCAAAAGCACAAAGTGAGAAGTTTCTCTTACATGCATGTATCGTTGCTTAAATAGATACTTAGTACCATACTGTATATATCTAAACTAATACTATAATGGGAAAGAATTATACCGGGTCTCAAAAGAATACGGAGTAAGCAGCTAAGGAAAAAAACAATATAAAAGGACATAGAAAAAAACATACATTTCTATACATTTGTAGTTATTAAAGGACGTTGATCTCAAAAAAAAAAGTTAATAAAGGACGTTGGATATCTAGCTTAAAATTGATTTGCTTGTATGTATGGGTTTTCCCCTATTTCTGGGAAAAGCACATGTTTAGTTAGTTTTCAGTTGTATACATGTCTTTCTTATCTTTCCATCTTATTTGCTACCATATACGAGTTATCAAGTCACCTCCCTATCATATTCTTTTCTATATATTTACCCTCCCTACTACATGATGCGTACACTTATTGCAAAAAGGGGAAAAAAGTCGTCCACAAATAGAAAGAGCTGTCAAGTCACCTTCCTATTATATCTTAATCCACCATTCACCATGGATTTTTTTTATATTTCATCTCGCTACGGGCCTATTTCCCGCTCATCACAACTTTTCTTAATTCATATTAACATTGTCATTCAACTAGTCCTAGAAAAAAATATCTTCTAGTCTTATAAATATGGTCATAATGTCAATCTCAAGATGGAATATGGAATCGCAGGTTGCCTAACACCAAAGGAAGGCAAAAAAAAAAGGAAAAAGAAAAGTGAAAAAGGAATATGTAGACAGGAAAAAGAAAAAGAGCGGAGAACCGGATACAAAAACCACGGTTGGAACTTGGAATCGTCCCCCTCGCCTTCGCCTCACCGCTTCCCTATAAAACCGGCCCGCGGGCCGGCCACCCTGTTCCCCATCTGCGCAGGCCAACCAACGAGCGAGACCCGAGCACACGAGCACCCCTCCCCTTCTCCTCTCCTTCCGCGTCGCGTGCCCTCGCCGCAGCCCTCTCCCATGGCGGACCAGCTCACCGACGAGCAGATCGCGGAGTTCAAGGAGGCGTTCAGCCTCTTCGACAAGGACGGCGACGGTACGAGCCTCTCCGCCCCCCTCCCATCCCGCCCTCTCTTAGGTTCCCCGATCTCTCGCGGCCGGATCGGGATCGTGATTCCAGCCCCGCCCGATCCCGCCCGAATTCTAGGGGTTCTGTCGGAGCCGTCATGGGTAAGGCTCCAGATCCGGTAGGCCGCGTGGCGTGCTGCCTAGGGTTTGGTGATCTGTGATGTAATTCTGTGGTATTTTGGCATTTGGGGTGCTGCGCTGCGGCCGTTGTTTGCGCGCAGCGATTTGAGCCGTCTAGTGATGTGTTCGTTTGCGTCTATTAGCCGTTTGTTATGTAGGATTTTTGCTCGCAAGGCGGGAGAACAGCGAAAATGATGGGTTTCGACGCGTGATCTGTTATGATTTTGCATTACTATCCAGGGGAAAACTATTTAGGGATCGGGAATTGGTTACTTTTGGTGATAGGTTTGGAATTCAAACGTCTAGTGGAACATTCATTTAGAATGGACAATGACATAGCATGATCCGAGAATTAAACTTTGTGAGTCAGGTTATTAGCGTTGTGTGAACAAATGGTTGCTTGCACATCAGGTACTGTAGATATCTTAGGAAATGTTTTAGTTGGATTTAGAGACTGTTTGATTTTGGGGGAAAATGGAGGTTTTCAGCTAAGTGTAAAACTTATGATGTGAATCTGTTTTATGGTAGTATGATGTAAGCAGTATTCATTCTAGATTAGAGAAGAAGCATGATAATGTAGTAGCATGTTTTTCCTACCTGTTTACGAGCCTACAAGTTAGTCATATTATGTTTATTGTGTATAGTCTTAGTTAGCAGGGCACTCTTTGTCAGCCACTTAGCAGTGTAGCTCATTCTAAATGCCTCTGTTGCTCTGTGTAGTCTTAGTTAGCAGGGTAGTCTTTATCAGCCTACAATTTTGACTTTCATGCTAGAGAGGTTTGGTTTCCTTTTAATTGCACAAATTGAGAGCTTTCAAGCATGGTTCTTTATTAAAGTGGCAGGAAACTGACTGACTGTTAAGCACTAAAACTAACCAATTCACTGCATTAATGTGTTCACATTACCTTTTCCAGCTATAAAGGGGATCATGAACTGCAATATCCCCACCCCAAACTGTTTATAATTGACTGTTTGTATTTGAGATGTAACATACTTGATATTTTTCGAAAGCGACAGGCATTTTACTATTTCTTGTCGTGTTACTTGTTTGACATAACTTTCCTTCCGAGGTGATGCAATGCTTTGCGCGTTTAGGTGGCTTTTCTTTCAAGCAATGTTTGTTTACCATTTTTTCCTGTTACAATAAGTTTATTGTAATTCGATGGGTGTATGGAAGTCGTTGGCATGCTGACACACATCAGGCGGCTAAAAGTGATCATGGCACTATGATGTGCTCTGTATTGTCACAATAATGTGAGCTAAAAATAGCCTTAACAGCTAGTATGTAGTAGTTGGACTTTAAATCGAACTGGCTATGTTGATGAACTGCTCCACCTTTATACACCGTATATGAGAAGATTGCATGTCTTCTAATACTAATCATATGATTGATTTCTTGTTTCTGGGCAGGTTGCATCACCACCAAGGAACTTGGAACTGTGATGCGCTCCCTTGGCCAGAACCCTACTGAAGCAGAGCTGCAGGACATGATCAACGAGGTTGATGCTGATGGCAACGGGACCATCGACTTCCCAGAGTTCCTGAACCTGATGGCAAGGAAGATGAAGGACACCGACTCCGAGGAGGAGCTCAAGGAGGCCTTCCGCGTCTTCGACAAGGACCAGAACGGTTTCATCTCAGCTGCCGAGCTCCGCCACGTCATGACCAACCTCGGTGAGAAACTGACCGACGAGGAAGTCGACGAGATGATCCGCGAGGCTGATGTGGATGGCGATGGCCAGATCAACTACGAGGAGTTCGTCAAGGTCATGATGGCCAAGTGAGGAGCGGCCCCCATGAAATAAATCTGTCAAAAGCAAACTGAATTATCAGGCTCACAAGCTGTACTTTGTCATGTCCCTTTGATGAGTACGTATCAGTATCATGCAGGTGGTAATGTTGAGTAGTGGTCGGGTTAGTTGGTGTAGTCATGGGAACGCGACATCAGATACCCTGGTTTCTTTTGATTGTGATGTTACCTTTGCATTATTGCGCCTGTTGGGGCTTTAGGATCTGTTGGAGCTCATATCTTCGTGGTTATTGGGTGTTTTTGTTGCGCAAGTTCTGTGTTCCATTTTCAATCGATCTGCATTTCTGTTTAAATTAATTTTGTGTGTGTTATGTGGGGTGGATGCAATTTTTTGTTGATTAGACTGCCGTTTACTGTTGCCATGAACTAGTCTGGATTGTAGAAATGTTTGTTCCGGCCTGTGTGTGGGTTCTTACTCGTGCCAAAATCTTGTTCCAGTCCAGGGCACAGACAAATGCCAAGCACTGCAGAGTTGCGAAGTGTGCAGGTCTAGTGACATTGGACTAGGATGGAATTGGATGTCCGGTGATTCACTGATTCCTTCGATAATGCATCGTTAGAGAAGGCGTTCATGACAGCAAATCGCTTGCGCTGCTACGCTTGATCTTTTGAGTATCTCATCGTCACACGTGCACGAACGAATCATGAACAGGAGAAACCAATTATAGGTATGGTTCCAGGCTGTTGAACCAAGTTGGCCAAATGCTCTGAAACGACAGTTTCCATCACCACCTGTATTTCACGGGCTGCCAGCAGTACCACTTGGTATGGGGGAAGAACAGCAATCATGGTGTGAGAAAATAGAAATTTGTTAGCCTTTGATTCGGATGTTCCAAATGCTGCTGTCATTGTTTGCTCTTCACCTTTGCACCCCTCTTTTGGCTTCTCTAACTAATTCTGGCAGACCCCCTTTTTAATACTGCTCGTGTCAGCTGCTGGATCTCGATCGGTCGCTGCTAATCGTGATGGTTAGGTGAGGATCATGGCGGCATGGCCTCTATCTTTACATGCACCCAGATGGGCAGATTGGATCACGCCAGGGGTGGATGAAACGTCGCTTTTATGATTACTAAAAAGTACATTGTTTGGCTATTTCGTGACCAAGAAAAGTTGGCGTGCCAGATTAGAAAATTGGAAAGAGTTTGGCTTTCTCTTATGACCTGTCGAAATCGAGTGATAGAAACCTCCGCACTTGTTCAATTCCTCGAGAGAATTGTTAGCATCCTCTGGAAGAATAGGCTGCTGGGTTGCCTCTGACAGGGCGAGCAGCTCGGGTGAAGCATGGCGGAGAAGCTGACGCCGGAGCAGGCCGACGAGTGCAAGGAGATCTTCGCCCTGTTCGACGCCGACGAGGACGGCAAGTCCGCCGCCACGCACAGAACAAACTAATTCTCTCTTTTTTTTTCGTCTCCTAAGTCCTAACCCACCCCTGCACATGCAGGTCGCATAGCGGCGGGCGAGGTGGTGACGGCGCTGCGGTCGCTGGGCCAGAACGTGGACGAGGCCGAGGCGGCGCGGTTCCTGGAGGAGGCCGGCGTGCCCGCCGGCGCCGGCGCCGCCGCGTCCGTCGACCTCGCGGCGTTCCTTGCCGTGGCGGCGCGCAAGGCGGGCGCGAGGCAGTCGGCGGAGCGGCTGGCCGAGTGCTTCGACGTGTTCGACGACGCCCGGACCGGGTCCATCCCCGCGGAGCAGCTGCGGCAGGTGATGGTGGGCCACGGCGACCGGCTCACGGAGGAGGAGGCCGACGCCATGCTCCGCGAGGCCGACCCACGCGGCGAGGGCCGCGTCGAGTACAAGGAGTACGTCAAGGTGCTGCTCAGGGACAAGAAGTGACCCGGTGGCCACGGGCGATCGATCGGACAGGAACAGGGCGAAGATTATTCAGTATCTGTGTATGAGTCCAACAGCGTTGATGAATCCTTGTAACAGTTTGCACTGGCGGGTACAGTTGCATAGAGTATTTTGTGCCAATCAAAGAAATTAGCGCGCGAATGCGCGAACACGAGTACACGACCGCGACCACAGCTTCTTGTAACACGACGGCCATGGAGAACTCGAGCCTCCAACACGCGTGCGTTTGGCGGCAGCTCTCTCTGTCCTCCGTCAAGCGAGTGACAAAGAACGCAGCGTCGTTTACATGGGCCTCAGAAAGGAGAAGCCGGCAACACATATTGGGCCGCGGCCCATTATATTGCCTGAGCGCTTAGGGAGGAGGGAGCAGCACTGCAAGCCGCAGCGCGTTCAGCCGTTTTAGTCCCACCTCGACGAGCCAAGCAGAGCCGTGGCGCCGAGTAGCTACATAACGGGACCCTGGGCATCCTTCCAAAGCATACCTTTCTCGGCCTTTTGGCTAAGATCAAGTGTAGTATCTGTTCTTATCAGTTTAATATCTGATATGTGGGCCATGTGTCCACTTTGATATTAAATTTATTTTTTGTGGGGGAGGGCCCATCACAGTGGCTTGCCATTGGGACCCTCGAGCGTCGCCCAGCCGTTGCACTGCTGGCAGGGCCTGGCGCACCCCAACCAAATCTAAGATAAATTTGGCAGAAATTTCCAGTTGGACCGGAATTTGTTTGAATGTTTTGATGTTATATACAATGAGGTTCTAGACTTATTGTGGCTCCGTTGGGCCAAGCGTGCAGAGGCCCAACAAGCGCTTCGCGCTCGTATGCCAGCCCACGCCACGTCAGCCTCGTCCTATCTGCTCACGACCGACGCCGCGTCACCGACCACGTCCAATCCCACATCCGCTCACTCTGCCATCCAGCCAGCGCCACCGCTCGCCCCGACCCACCCCTGCTAGTGGCGCAAGAGCTTCGTCGAGTTCGTATCCATGGCGGCCTCGGCGGTGGCCGTCTCCACCACCCCGTGCAGCGGCTCCGGGCACATCGGTCTGAGGCCGACGTCCCTGGGCCACCATCTCGGCCGCTCGCTCCTCGGAGGGCGATGTCGGCGCCGAAGTCTGGCGGTCTTGGCCGCCGCAGGCAAGCCGCCGGGAGGAGAGGCGGAGGAGCAGGTCCCCGCGTGGGCCAAGCCGGGCGCTGACGAGCCGCCGCCCTGGGAGCGCAAGGGCGGCGCCGTGCAGGGGCAGGAAGCCGGGCAGGTGCCGTTTTACGCGTACCTGCTTGCGTCCGCGGTCACCGCCATCGCCGCCGTGCGTTTCTTGGAAATTCTTCCTTTTCGTTTCGCTCCACGCGTTGCGCTCTTCACCCGACGAAGTGTGTGGGTCATAATCTTTTACTGACAAAATCGCTCCACAGATCGGCTCCATCTTCGAGTACACGAACCAGAAGCCGGTGTTCGGGATCATCGGCTCCGACAGCGCCCTGTACGCGCCGCTCCTGGGCTTCTTCGTCTTCACCGGCATCCCGACCTCCGTATGTTTCGACATGTGCGCCGCGCCTCCTGTCGCAGCGCCTGGTTTGTTGCTCACTGACTGAAGAGTTGCTGTGTAAATTTCAGGCGTTTCTGTGGTTCAAGGCCGTGCAGACGGCGAACAGGGAGGCTGAGGAGCAAGACCGCAGAGATGGATTCCTGTGACTTCAATTCATTTGCCAGTGCAGAAGAACACACACCGCATCGACGGTGTAGTTGTGTCGGGTGATGTAATGTATCTGTATTCTAAGAACAGAAGAGAGCTGATGAATTTTGTGGAGGATTTTTTTTTTTAAAAAATGTGCAGATTAAAAAGAGGCATTTTCTATACGCATGGAGTGTGGTCTTGATTGCCATCATATGAATAGAAAATATTTGTTTCTTTGGTTTCAAGCATCATTTGTCTGCACTTCAACAAAATGCTTCTTGCTTCTAGCATTACCCAACTTCACTAGCACTGCCATTTATTTTTTTTATGTCAATAATGCTATATCCCTGTATATTCAGTTTGTTTGTTGGTGTTGAGAAATTGTGATGGATCGCCTGGCCCATTTTGACAGAAGCGTGAAATCTCAAGTTCTGTCTTCTGCCAAACTGGAATGTGTCTTCTGCCAAACTGGAAAAATACCAAAACACTGGCAAATTTCAAGTTGAAAGCCGGTTGCATTGGGACCAAAGAAACCGAGCTGAAAATACTTCTTTTTCCCTTGTTTGACATTAGGGTTTTGCATCACCATCGATGTTGGGGTGATGCAGATGTACTGTTGTAGTCATGGCAGCGTCGGCAAATTGGATCCAGTAATATTGTCTTGAAGAGCAGAAGAGGAAGGTATATAAGCAACTCGGAGAGATGGAATCAGTTTGACAATAGGGTTTTTCCCTTGTTTGACATTAGGGTTTTTCCCTTGTTTGACATTAGGCATAGAGACTGGTTACAATCTGCCTGTCACTACATTCTCCCGGATGTCCTTGTCTTCCAGGTTGAATATGCTGGCAAGCTTGTCTGAGTGCCAACAACAGTGGGTTTGGCTCCTCCGTCCCCTCAAGGTTTCTTTCCTTTTCTTTATTTGCATTGTTTTATGTTTAGACTGCTCTTTGTATGGTTCTTTTTGTAGGACTATTGTGAGGATCGAATGCAAAGCTGTGATCATTCTGGTGAGTGGTCATTGCTGGATTTTATCCTTGGACAGAGTTTTTTCTTTGGTTACTTGTTTGTGTGATAACCTAAGCTGTGATCATTCTGGTGAGTGGTCATTGCTGGATTTTATCCTTGGACAGAGTTTTTTCTTTGGTTACTTGTTTGTGTGATAACCTGTTGTCACACTCAGCCCATTGTTTCGGCCCAGTAGGGGCCTGTTAGGCGGTGTGTGCGAGTTTATTACCACATTGCTAGTTGAGCAAGGGTGGAGCCAACTTATAAGCCTTTGTCCCCAGCCATAGCACCTTCGGGTTAACCCTTTTACATGAAGCGAGGACGAAAGTGTAAGCATGGTGCTATGTGTACGCGTGCCCGCCCTCGAAAGGGCTATGCGGTGCGGCTTTGGAGGGCGAGGTGTTACAAATGGTATCAGAGCCGACCCTCGCGGTTGCGCGTACGGGTCATGTGCGGGCATAGGGCGCATGGCGCGTGTGGGCACGGCTGGGACACACGGCATGGCATATGGCGTCGGCACTGGACGTACGGGCGTGCGCCAAGAGGGGACGGTCTGGGACATTTGCCCATGTGGGTGAGTTGGCGCCGACGAGGACGTCGGGTTCTTTGAGGGGGGTGTATGTCACACCCGGCCCATTGTTTCGGCCCAGTAATGGCCTGTTAGCGCGGTGTGCGCGAGTTCAGTACCACATTGCTAGTTGAGTAAGGGTGGAAGCCAACTTATAAGCCTTGTCCTCCAGCCATAGCAGGGTGCTATATGTACGCGTGCCCGCCTCTCGGAAGGGCTGGACGGTGCGGCTTTAAAGGGCGAGGTGTTACACCTGTTATGGTTTAGTTCACCCATAGGATGTAGAGAAGTTGGTATCACCAAAGATTATTCTGGAGGGTTCCAACAGAGAATTCACTCGGTGCACCAAAACTCTGGCCTGGTAATTATGTTGTACTTGGAGAGTTCATGTACTGGACTTTTAGGCTGTCGCTGGTTTATCAGCTGATGGGAAGAAAGTATCAAGAGAAAAGTTGAGGCTGTCAATTATGGAAAGTAAAAAATTACTAAATCGTGATTATATACTACGGGTTTCTCAGAATTGTATTCTAAAGCTGTAGCGCTGTATGGGGGAACCAGTGCCTGTAAAGGAGTCGGCTGATCGTGCAGTTAGTTATGTACACTCACTGGTGGCCTAATAAGGAATTTGTTTTTTTTTAAAACAACGAGCTAGTTGCGTGGTTTGATAGATATATGTCTACTTGCCATGATTGTTGCAATTTGAATCAGGATCAAGGCTTTTGGCTGTGTTACTCTTGGAGGTTATGGGATGGGCCACAGCTCTACATGATCCAGCCTTCAGGGGCTGTCCTATGTGAGTTCTTACCATACTACTTGAGATTGCCTTCTTTTTATCTTTATTTACTTGGATTAAGAAAGGAGACAAAGAGACATACTGTCTGCTTTATAAGAATATATGACCTTTTTTCTCTAGAACTAAGAATATATGACTTATGTCACATTGTATGCAATGTCAACTAGACATGCACAGTACTTGTTTCAGCAGTGATCAATGCATATGTAATTCATGACTTGCGCAATTGTTATTTCACCGAAATATTTTGGACCTGCACTGGGGCAAGGGAAACAGGCTGCTAAAACGTAAGTCGAATAATTTCAATCTAGATTATTTATCTATTTCTTTTCTGATTCTGCCCAGCCAGGACACATTTAGCAGTGGCACATTCATATCATACTGCACTAAATTAGATTATATCACATAAATATCATCTTAACAGTTTGAATAATTAGACCTTGTGCTATGCGTTTCTGAATTACAATTATACATCAATTACCCCTCTATACCTATCATTAGTGCAACTGCATACGCTCGTTTAATTAAGTAGCAGTCCATGTCAAATGAGAAAAAGGTGCTCATATTCTTGTATTGGGATTTGGGATTAGCACAATTGGAATCGGCTTAGTGTTCCATTTTGAGTACTAAATATTAACTAAGCAGCAACCCCTTTCTGTATCCACGACAGAAATAAATTACTGTTACATATGGAGCTCTCAGCTGTGCCATGGCACCAAGCTTGGCCTGAGGCTGTAGTCTGTAGGACGATGAACAGATTTGACATGATGTGGTTTAATCTGCACAACCATTTTCTTAGGTTCATTTGTTAGTTCTTTAGGGGATTTGGGTTTTGGAAAGAGCTGTCAATTGGCAGCAGAATGTGCATGATTACTGAATCACTCACAGATCACCTTTGCCATCCAAGTTGTAAACTATTTGTATGTTGCTTTACAGGGAGATAGAAGAATTGAAGCTGCCTGATCTGCAGGGAAGGCATTGTCGAGGTTGTAAAAGATGTATGTCCATTATATGTGCTTGTCAGTTCAGTAATGACTTGTTGCAAAGGAACGACTTGTAATGACTTGCTGGAAAAGTACCAGTATTGTAAGTAAACGATTACAGTGTTTTTTTTTGGGCCTCTAGAGGAAAAACTGACTACTATGTATTTACCAATAGAACGCATCTCTAATTCATACTGCCTTTTTATAATATTTGTGATCCATGTTTATGAAAATTTTGGTGGTATGGCCATAGTTTTTGTTGGAGCCCACTAATCTACTTGCATGTTGGGGATACAAATTACAATAGGCTAGCAAGCAGCCTAGCACTCTAGCTTGGAGTAACTAGAGTTTTTGTCTTGGCACATATTCTTGTAATGCAGATTTGTCGCATCTAGGTGCTGGTGGCTGACTGCCTGGTGGTAGTGGCGATCCTGTTAAGAGATTCCATCCCAGAGAGTATACTTGAGTTGAAAACTGACCTCTAAGTTTCATGCTAGAATTACCCCCACAACCAACGGCATTATAACTAGCGCAGCTAGTTGCGCTTGACCCTTGTTCGGTTGTTCTTTTCCTTCCAGAATCTATGGTACACATGACGAAGCCAATGCAAGGGCCAAGCATTTGAGCTGGATCTGAGCGTCAGCACCAGAAGGCAACGATCGGGCCAGAGCTAAGGAGCAAGAGCCCTCCAGGCTCCACCTTGACCTTGTTCTGGCGATTCTTCAAGGCTCCTCTCACGACTCGTCCTGTGGACTAATTGCTCGGCTGACATGCAGGTCCCGGCGGCACATCTCTTCTGGGCAGATGAAACGAAACTCGAAAGCATAGCAGGAGGCGGCGCTGGAGGAGATGGACGCCGTCTGAAACTTGTAGTCTTGAACCGTTTGCAATGAGCCGTCGATACCATGCATAATACCATACTACTATTACAATCATTATCCAAAACAAAATACCATAGCTGATAGCAGGCTGTCTCCTGACTGATAGGACCATTTCGTCAGTGTCATCTCCTACTTTCCTGAGCGCAAAACTGATTCAGAAAGAAACATGACTTCTGTTTGGGCCTGTGGGGACACGCTCTTGCTTGCTGTTTGAGGTTGATTGCGCCAAAGCCTATTTCGCCAGCCCCGATATGCGCGCGAAGCACCGAGTGGTGGCTTGCTCGACGCGAGGCGAGGCGCACTTTTGATGGTACTCCAGGCCTCCAGCGTTCAAAGGCAGGACTGGGCTACAGTTTTGTTGCATGCATCCTTGTTGGTACATACAATGGGTCAATGGTGGCATGGGACGTGGCGTGCTGTACAATAAGGACATGGCTAAATGGAGGCCCTAGGACATGGCTAAATGGAGGCCCTCTTCCATTTAGCCTCAGGCAGTGGAGGCCCTTTTCAAAATAGAAACATTTCTATTCATGGGCGCGCCACCTCCGCTCCGCCGCCGTCTCGCCCGCCACCACCGCCGGGCCGACCGCCGCCCCGACCCCCTCCTCTAGGTCCGGCGGTGGTGGACCCTCCCCCTCCCCCGGCAACCCCGAGCATAAAGGCCCCCTCCTCCCGCCGCCTTCCCCACGGCTGGCGGCGTCCCTGCCGCCGGCCGCCGCCGCCCAACAACCCGCCCGAGGGTGGGCAAGGAGGAAGAAGGGGCCTCCCATTAGCGCTTACGGAGGCCGGCTTCAATATAGATTTTGCGATACAATAATACTCCCTCCATCCATTTAGGATGGGACTATTTTTAAATTTTAAAAATCCTTATATAATAGGGCTATTTGGCCATTGTCTTGGGCCCGATGCACAACAATGTTTAATCTCACTCGGTCACTCTCAATTACTCCACCACTTGCATACACGGAAAAACAAGAATGGAGGGAGAGAAAATGAGATTGGTTGAAACGGTTTTTAATGTGGGGCATGGTGTCAATGTCGTCGGTATCGAGGAGTTTTTATTAAAATTTGTGATGACATGTTTAAATGAGAGATAAGTAGGATTCTTTTCACTTGGTATTTGAACAAAGACCAAATAATCCTATCATAAAGGGATGGAGGGAGTACTCGATACATAGTCGTGGTATACCTGACCGAGGACATTGTTTGCAGTGGCGGATCTGCCACTAGGGCAGCTAGGGCCACCACCCTAGGCGTGACCCAAAAAGTTTCTTATACTCTCTACATCTTTCATGGTCCAATAAACCTGTCTGTAGACTGAAATTCGTCAGCTCTGCCACTGATTGTTTGGCCCTTGTCATTACAAATTTGCTGTTAGCTTGATTGGCAACGGAGCACGAGAAGGCTTTGTGTACCGACGTTGGGGGCTTATTTTGGTAAAGGGCGTGTCTCCTTGGAAGGTGATTGAGGATTTTTTGTTTATGCGAAAGGGTATATGCTTTTATTTAGGCTTTTACCTCTCATAAGAAGCTGCCTTCTACGGGTCCTTGCGTATCGGCTTTAGAAACGTCATCATACAAGAACCAGCACCTACCTCCAGAAATGTTTTTCTTCTACAAATAACCATTTGCTTCTGGAAGCCCATTTCAAAAGCTTTTGACTGGAATCCGAAAGCAAAAGCTGAAATAAATACACGTCGTGTTCGTTTGGGCTTATCATCCCAGCCCAACGGATTATTCTTCTCACATAATACTATTGAACCAGCCCAATAGATTATTCTTCTCTCAGACTTTTCAGTCCAGCCCAGCGAAACGAACAGGGCGATAGCCCAACTCCTCAACCAAAATTCATGGCTATGAGATCTCAATTTGACGGTCTAGATTCGTTCAACGTAACCTTTCCTGTTAAGCAATCTTTTCTCACCGCATGATTTTAAACCAATGGCTTGGATTAATCCTAGCTTCATATATAACCTTCTTAACCCTAACCCCATCCTTTCCTACTTGGCTACACTACCCCTCGAATGTTTCCATCCAACGCCGCCGCCACACTACCTTACGTCCACCATCTCTTGCGCCGACGCGCCGTGTTTCTGAGCTCTTCTCCCTCGCGTTGATGGATCCTCGCTCCCCCGCCTCAAGGAGCACCATATCTGGATTCGGTGACACAACTACCACGGGGAAATCTATTGGAGCTGATGATCCCGTGAGCTCTTTCTCGCTAGCCCTAGCGGTGTGCAACGATGGCTCAATTCCCCTCCAACAACTTCCTCCCCTTCAACAACGTACCCCACCCAAACTGCCCATCCGTCGTCCCATAGTCCAACCCGCCGTCAATCCGGCATCGTTCTGCCAGCAAAGGTAAGTCCTCAAATCTAATTCTCTTGTCTTAACCTAAACTGTTAGTTCTTGAAAATTTGGCAGATGGATAAACTCTAGCTATCGATTAAAGGCTAGTAATTCTATTTTGATGACATAAATCTTACTAAAACGGGTAGTTTTTTTTTTGGGAAATTTGCAAAATTGCATTTAGTTTTTCTTTCCCTTTTCCTTTTTTTTTCCTCTAGTCGTGTAGTAAAGCTGGCAATGGTTCGGTTTGAACCCTTTTTTTTTTGGTTTGGGCTTTGATCTGATCGAGTCTGGTTTGGTGGGAATCGGTTGGTCCAAGTAAACAGTTAGATGAGTTCGATTTTAGCTGAGATTGGGTTTTATTGGGTGCTCCACGCACGCCTCTTCTCCCACCACGATGCCGAAGGGGCCACAACGCCGCCGCCGACGTCGTTACCAGGTCAGGTTAGTTTGCTTTGGTTTATAGGCATGCAGTTCGATTTAGTAGAGTTTGATCCGTGATAATAACAGTGGTGGGTTTGGGGTAGTTTCAGTCGAGGTCTCCAACCATTGCCAGGTTGACGTGGTTGACGTGTTAGTGAGATGATAAAACTGTTCGTGTGTTTAGACCCACCGGAACACCGTGATAAGTCAAATTAATCAGTTTAGTCTCTTCATAACGCGGTCTCTGTTAATGCCACTCGCCACCATTTATCGCAAACCAATGCCCTTTCTTAAGTTGGAAGTGGACGTTTTTCATTTCTTCAAACTAAACCGACTAAACTAGTAAGAGTTTTGCAATTAAACCAGTGGTGATTTGTTTAAAAACCTCTAATTGCAATTAAATTTGGCCATGTAAAGTGAAAAATGGCATGAGTGTACGCGGTTTTCATGCTTACTCCCATACAGTCTTTCACGCTCTCCTCTAACTCCTCACTCCTCTTTCCCACACTTTGCCAGGCGGAGCAAAGATCAATCTAGGACTGAATCCAACACTCCTCGCTGGTAAGTAACTATTGCTTTTCGGGCGAATTGCTTCAACTGTTTCTTGTATTTTTGGAAGTATCATTTTATTGCCGTAAATGTCCGAACCTCATCTTGTTTTGCCTCTGTTTGTTTTAGTTGTTGATTTGTTCACATGTAGTCATAACAGTTAATTGATGAGTTCATGCGTCATCCATTCACGATTCGGTTTTGGTCCTCCTCGCGTGCACGAGGTGCGGGTGTCATTTGTTTTACGGAAAAAAATGCGACTCATTTTGTTGATTGGGAAAACAAAATACTCCTAGACGAGAGGCAAATCCAACCGTCTGACCGGGACAGTCAAGTGTCAACCCCTCTCCCCTACCCTCGCCACGGTCACAGGCTCACAGCACAGCCGCGCTTTCTTCTCCGTCCGAGGCTCCGAGCAGCTCAGGCGCTCTCTCTTCCTCCGAATCTCCGATTCGTGCTCGTCCAGCTCTGGTGGGGTAGTGGAAGACGACCGGCGACGAGAGGTGGGTCCTCCTCCTCACTCTCTCGGTTTGAGGCATGCTGGTGGCTAGGTTAGGGTTAGGGTGGCGGATCGAGGCGGCGGAGGCCGACAGCGTGGGCGAGCGGCTTCCTTAGTCAGCGAATGGTGGGGTGGATCGCGGCCGACGGCGGCGGAGGCTGTCCGGGTTCATCGAACCTGGACTGTATACATTCTGTCGCCCCCAAATCTTGCATGCGCAGGCGTTAGTAAATCTTGCATGCTCCTTCCATCCACTGTAGGGGGGATCGAGGGAGAAATTGGTTCGTTCCCCTCTTCCCTCCATACCCTCTAGTCCACAACGGGAATGGTTTATCCAAGCTAGCCTTTGATGTTTTGGGGGGGCAGGCACGCTGTTTCAGTTTAGGTTCGTCTGGGGTTGTGATTCCTTGGGTCAGGTTATTTTTCCCCCATTTTGATCTGGAGTTGTGCTCGATGGCAGGGAGAATGCCTTGCCTGGGTAGCACCAGGGGGTAGTTCAAAAGGTTGTTTCTTTAAACACCATTGCTATAAGGTCCAGCGAGGTTGTGCTGGCGATTGGCGCCTGGATGCATGTTGGACCCAACGTGCTTAAGAAGATACCTGTGCAGCGAACCTTCTCAGCCTTCTTATGAAATGTGATTACTAACAAGCATAACAAGAGGGATGCTCCTCACCCCGATTCATGGCTGCTAGTTAGAGGGTCCCTGCCTCCCTGGTGGAGCCATGTCAGTGAGAACCTTACAGCTTTTCGATCTATGCCTTCTTGAATCGCAAACCCATGATATCTGCCTTCAACCAACCACCTACCCCTCATTCCATGGCCTAATAGTTGGCACTTCTGTGAAAATCATTTGCCATCTGGACAGTAATGGAAACCTTGCAGTGAAACCATCCAAATGATTGTTCTGTTTAGTACAGGCTATTTTGTCAATACACTGCTGCCTTCATCCTATATCCCACTTCATATACCCTTTTTCCAACTTCCTAGCTGATCACCAGCCAATGACATCATTGACACCCTGGTGCCAGTGGGAGACCAGATCACTGTCCATCACAGCATCTAGTTCACCATTGGATCTCTGTTATGGACATCACAGCATCTAGTCCATCACAGCATCTAGTTCACCATTGGATCTCTGTTATGGACATCTTCTTGCCCGCCCACTTGTTTGTTGCTGTTGGCAAATGCATGGTGATCAACCATTTGGTGTGGATGGTAGGATTCAGGATGTATCTGGTTTTGGCATGGTCGTCGATTATGTGCTCATAATGGTTAATAAATTTGTGTTTCTAGAGCTTGTGACAAGTCACTGGGTAGTAGAGTGACTTATGATATAAGAAAAAACTACTGTAGTAATGGGCCACCTGAAAAGCGAAAAACTACCATTATAATGAATTGCGAAGTTTTTATTTGGCGAGTATTCCTTTTAACAGTACTTTGCCACCACAACTTGCACAGAAAAACTATGCAAATTGACTTGTAGGGTGACAAAAGTATGATAGACTGTCAAATAGTGCTTGAAGTTCACATGCTGATTACAGCTGCATGCATTTTATTTTTAGATGCAGCTCAAGGATTTATTTTGCTTACTCCAGTGCTGTTGAGGATTCACTCAACATTAAGTCTTTGCTTACTCCACTAGGATTTTTATTTTTCTAATATTCCACTAATATTTTGCTTTCTTTGGCAGGAATTTTCATACATCTGAGATGTACAGGGCCTCAAATTTCATACCTGATCCTAATCAGGAGCTCCTAGATGCCAAGCCATTAAGGTCTTTAGCTCCCATGTTCCCTGCGCCCATGGGAGTCAATGTTAATCAGTCAAGTACACCACCGTTGGTCTGTGTCACTCCGGTTGGCCAATTTCCAACAGGGTTTGGTGCGGGGAACCTTCCTGCCTTTGGATCATTTGCTACTTTCAATACCACTTCGAATGGTGTTTCTTATGATGGCACCAGTGCCAATGGCCCCATTGACGCCACCCCTATCTCTGCATACAAGACGAGATCAAGAATATCAGCTGATGGTGATGATGAGCCTTACTCGGGTAATCAAACTGTGGCATCTGAACGGAAGAGGAGAGGCCGTCCTCCTGGTTCTGGCACATCTGGTGGAGTAAAGCGCCCTAAGCCCACATACAAGAATTTTGTTGCTGGCAAGGAGCTTGCCTTTCTGCCATCTACATCCGATCCCAGGGAGGTTGTGGAAGCAGTTCATATGACCTTTGAGGCACTCCGGCGAAGACATCTGCAGATGGATGAAACACAGGATGCTAGCAGACGTGCAGACCTGAAGGCTGGTGCCATCATGATGGCCAGTAACATCAGGGCCAACTCGGGTAAGAGGGTAGGAACTGTCCCTGGAGTTGAAATAGGGGATATTTTCTATTTCAGGATGGAGCTGTGTATCATTGGGTTGCATGCACCTAGCATGGGAGGCATTGACTACATGACTACTAAGTTTGGGAATGATGAGGATTCTATAGCGATATGTATTGTCTCTGCAGGCGGTTATGAGAATGAGGATGATGACACAGATGTGCTGGTGTACAGTGGTCAAGGGGGAAATAGTAGGAATACTGAGGAGAGGCATGACCAGAAGCTTGAGAGGGGTAACCTAGCTCTTGAGAGGAGCTTGCACAGGAAGAATGAGATAAGGGTTGTACGGGGCTTCAAGGATCCATTTTGCATAACTGGAAAAATTTATGTATATGATGGCCTCTACAAGATTCATGAGTCCTGGAAGGAGAGAACAAAAACTGGTATCAATTGCTTCAAGTACAAGCTGCTGCGTGAACCTGGTCAGCGTGATGGAGCTGCAATATGGAAGGTGACTCAGAAATGGATAACTAATCCTGCTACCAGAGGCAATGTTCTACTAGCCGATCTGTCATCTAAGGCTGAAACGTTGCCGGTTTGTCTTGTCAATGAGGTAGACCATGAGAAAGGACCTCAACATTTCACCTATACTAACCAAGTCAAGTACTTGAGGCCCCTCAGTTCAATGAAGAAGTTGCAGGGTTGTGGATGCCAGAGTGTTTGCCTGCCTGGCGATTCCGGTTGTTTTTGTGGACAACATAACGGAGGCGATTTACCTTACAGTTCATCAGGATTGTTGGCATGCCGCAAACCAATAATATATGAATGCGGTGATTCTTGCAACTGTTCTACAAATTGTCGGAACAGAGTGACCCAAAAGGGAACCAGGTTACATTTTGAGGTCTTCAGGACAACCAATCGAGGCTGGGGTCTTCGCTGCTGGGATCCTATTCGTGCTGGTGCATTTATATGTGAGTATGCTGGTGAGGTCATTGATGAGCTCAAAGTCAATCTGAATGATAGTGAAGATGATTACATCTTTCAGACTGTATGCCCTGGTGATAAGACTTTAAAATGGAATTGTGGGCCTGAACTGATAGGTGAGGAAAGCACATACATATCAGCTGATGAATTTGAGCCACTGCCCATCAAGATAAGTGCAAAAAAAATGGGAAATGTCTCACGTTTCATGAACCACAGTTGCTCGCCAAATGTTTTCTGGCAACCACTTCAATATGATCATGGAGATGACGGGCATCCACATATAATGTTCTTTGCACTGAAGCACATTCCTCCCATGACAGAGCTGACTTATGATTATGGTGTTGCTGGAGCTGAGTCTAGTGGTTCAGGTTCTCGTAGAACAAAGAACTGCATGTGTGGATCACAAAACTGCCGGGGTTTATTTTGATTAGTTGGGACTTGCTACTTTCTGCTAGGTAAGAGTCTTTTTTTACAAGTTGGTCTATTTGTTTTGTCATATACGCGCATATTTCCTTTCAGCAAAATGGGCATTATGTCAAGTGTAACCGCTTTTATACAATGTAATCGTGCAAATCTGGCTTCAGTCCGGACACAAAGTAGACATGAAAGTTCTGGAAGAACAAATAATGGTTATGTAGTCTATGGAATGCCATAGACTTGTAGCACCTTTTAAAAACATGTACATTTGTCAATATATTTACCTTTTGGTTTGTCATCTATCAGAATCTTTCTTTAGTTTTCACGCTGAGGAGTACAAGGTAGAGTAAACTAAGAACATTTTTTGGAAATTTTCATGTCCATTCAGTGCACAAAACGAAGCGCACTATACATGGCGAATTAAGATTGCATATGACATATTGCTCCCTAAATGCCTAGTTCCCTTACACATGATATGTATCGTAGAATCAAACATGTATATTGTATAAGTTAATTTTGGAGCTGTGTATTTAGGGGTGCTGATAGTTTAAGCTCCGCTCCTCTGTTTAGTGTAAAATGCTGCAGAAATTACCTGTTCTTCGCCCAGCTTTATACTGCTACGTTTGGGTAAACATTCTGTCTGACATCTTCCGTTCCACTGTGATTTCTTTTGTAGATCCTTCCCCCGGAACACCACCCCAAAGTTTGAGCTGTAGGGCGTTATGCCCTAAGGATGATCTTGCGTCCGAAGATGCTGTCGCTTGCGAATGTGAGATGTCAGGAAAGTAAATTATCGTCAAACCGTAGAAACTGCTGGTGGCCGTCGTCCCACCATCAACATCGTTTGCTCTGGTGGTGGGGGCATGGATCATGTGTTGCTGCTGCTAATCTTGTGTACCAATTGCACCCGCTTTTCCTAGTCCCATTTAGTTCTGTTTGCGCTGGACGCCTGGCTGTTGCCCGTGACTCCTTAGGTTTGGTCATGTAAGTTAAATCTGGTTTAGGATCATGTTGCTTTTGACTCGATTTCTCCTGTCTCCCTTGCGGTGTTTCTCTTCGTGCGGCGTCGTGGCTTGATTTCTGCCAGGTCTAGGTTTTTGCTGGCCGTTTCTCCTGTGCCGCGCTGTGGCTTGATTTCCGGCAGGTTTGAGGTCTACGCTGGATGTTTTTATTCTGAACAGGTGTGCTGGACGCTCAGTGAGGGAGCAAGGGATGATGTTGCTGTCCTGGCAGTTGGCATTTGCTGCGAGAGAGGGGTCAGTTCCTGATGCTGTTGCGCCGGCCGACCATTCCTGTTTCGGCCCCCTTGCTTTCCACAGGTGGAGGCTGGACCGCTAGAGCGGTTGGCTGGTTTGCTCCGTTTGCTTGTGTGTGCGCTACTCCGTTTGCTGAAAGCGATGGGCCGAATGTACGAGAAGAAATCCGCATCTCCAGCAGCGCTCTGCCGTCGGCGTCGACGCAGCAGGGCACGCCGACGACCCGGCCGTCTCGCTCGCATGATCAGCGATCTGGCATCATCGTAATCATGGTAGCTGACGAGCCGCACCGTCCTCGGCCACGGGAGCCAGGACATGCCCCCTTTCTGACAGCAACATGTGACTATGGGAGCACCGGACGTGGCTGGCACACGGTAGCGCCCGAGATCCGCAGCTCTCGCCTCCCGGTCTCGCGTAGTACACGAGTACCGGACCGAGGACCCCCGGGCCCCGCGCCGGCCTGGCTCGTCCCCGCGTCGCGTTGCGTCGCCGAGACAAACTCTCTCCATCTCAAACCAGCCGAGAGCCCACACGCGCATTCACATCCAACCGCTCGCTTGCGCCCCCCGCAACGCAGCGTGTCACGACTCACGACACCACGGATTCGATTCCCTCCTCTCCGCCCTGGCTCCGACCTCCGGCTCTTTTCGCTTTTCCGACTGCTGTTACCGCCCTGTGGAGTTTTTTGGGGGGCAGGCGTTTGAGCGAGCCTCGGTCGGGTCCCGACGCCTCCGCCACCCGGAGCGCGCCATGGCGGCCGCGGCCGTACGGGCGCGATGAGCCCGGCGGTCCGGGTGGGGGCTGCTCCGTCCGCGCCCGGTCGGGGCGGCGCCAAGGTGGAGGAGCGGGAGGCGGCGGCGGCGGTCGCGTGGAGGGAGCTGCGGAGCCGGGCCGTGGCGCTCGCGGCGGCGGCGGAGGAGCGGGCGGCCCTGGCCCGCCGCATCGGGGCCGCGCTCGAGGTGCGTGGTGCGTCACGCCCGCGAATGGCCTGATTGCCTCAGCCAATCGCACTCCTTCTGGCACCGCGTCGTTTTTTTTTATTTTGATTTTTAATAATTATTTTCGATGTGGTTTGCAGGTGAGGAGGGAGGCGCTGCGGCAGGCGGAGGCGCTGGGGGAGTTGAGGCGGAGGCTGGACCTCCAGCACGCGCGCGCGGAGGAGGCCGTCGTCGGGAGGAGGCGGGCGGCCGGGGCCGTCGAGCGGGGGAAGGAGCGGCTGCAGGAGCACATCGAGCGGGTGCTGCCGCTGTCCAGGGCCCTCACCGCCGCGCACCACCGAGTGCAGGTAGCCGAGCCGATCTCCTCATGTGGCTTCACGTCAATGCGAAGTGCCACGAGATTGGATTCGAACTTGGATTGTCTGCATTTGTCCAAGGGAATCAACCTGCTCTGAATTTTGCAGCAAGCGAAGGAGGCGCTATCTGGGGACAAGGCCAGGCTCGAGGATCTGCAGAGGCTGCTTAGGGCGAGGCAGCAGTGCATGGTTGGCCAGGTCGCCGCGTTGTACCCTGTTAGGGTCTTTCATGATCTGCCACGACATTCAGAAAACCATCGCGACGATACTAATGGTGAGAATCAATTACCCATGTTGACATATGCCTCTCTTGATATACCTATTTGGAAGAAAATACATTCTTAATTTCTTATGGCATATTGCATGTGTCCTCTAGCAGAATATAGGCAAGAATAATGAGTTTGCCTGGTTTGTTCAGCAGTCCCCATCTGTTAGCTCTGTGAAGTTAGCAAGATAGTTTTCTTGTCAGTTAGTGTTGACTGATATGTTTCATGTTATGATGGAACTGCAGTTTTTACATTTAGTCCATGACCTAACTGTTGAATTTACCTCATATCTATGATTTATTCACATGCCTCTCTCGGTATATCTCTTAGGTAAAATACATTCTTATGATGTATTTCATGCGTTCTAACAGAGGATAGTGACAATGAATTTGCCTTTTCGTTTAAGAATCATTGTTTCAAAAAAGAATGAGTTCGCTTGGTTTGTTCAGTAGTCAGTTTCCTTTTACGCTAGTGTTGACTTATATGCTATGATGGAAATGCAGTGTTTGCATATAGATTTTAGTCCATGACCTAATGCTGCATTTATCTCATCTCTGTGATTTATTTTTCTGCCCTGACCGAATTTTGGTACCCATGCCTTTGGTGGTACTCCAGTTTAATGTTTGAAATGCTAGTTTAGTTGGAGGCATCGCTCCCTGTGCTCCAGGGACTGGGGGAACTGAATGGTTTCAGCCGTCACTGCCTAAAAGGAATTCATATTCATTGAATTTCAATCTCCGTTGTGATACAGCTTGCTTAGGATATTCCTTTTTAAGGATCAGCGTAAACATCTGCATCATGTTTTTTTTTCTACAAGAGAAATTGAAGGGGGAAAAAATCGAGAATCACCTTTTGAAACCATTTATGATGAGGTGGCAGAACACTTTCAGGGGAGCACGGAACGCTTTCAGGACCATATGGAACTCATGTACCCAGCGTCATTAAATCTCCACAAGTGCATGCTTGGACTCTTTTTGGCTGGCAAATTATGAAGCCTAAAAGAAAGCAAAAGAATTACAGTGACAAGGAGCTTCAGAGGTCTGCAACTGTTCTGGGATATGCAGCCCATGTAAGTCTGTCTACCAGCTTTTTTTTACTAATTATAATAATGCGATGTCCTCTGAGAAGCATGAGTATCCTAACCTTCCCAAACAAAAAAATCGCACCATACCATACTAATTATAGAAAAGATCAATTCAAGAATATTTGAGTTTCATATATTGGTTTGTAATGTCACTAGGCACTATGGTCCTTTCAACTTTTTAATTTATTAAAAATTTCGAAAATAATCAACCTGCATGTATCTCTGGTTTGATACCTGATGCCTTTACAAGTCGCTTATCATTCTATTTGTTTTATTTAGGCAGTCTTGCTCATAGCCTCCTATCTCGATGTTCCCCTCCGATATCCCTTACGCTTTGGAGGATCCCGATCTTACGTGAGTGATCGCTTGCCTTCAGCTGAAACTGCATCTGCTGCTTCAGCGGAACACGCAACGAACAACACCACCGACTCGTCAGAAATAACAGAGTACCCCCTTTTTCTGGAATGCCAAGAAGATGACAACACTAGGGCCTCCTATGCCATTTATTTGTTGCATAAGGTTTGTACTTCCCTCTGAATCTTATATCATAACTGCTCATTTTTAGTTGCAATGCTTGTTTGCTATATATTTAGCCTGCAAACTGACCTTGTATGTTCATGTGCATGCGGATGATTAGGATACGGAGCAGCTTCTGAACTACATTGGAGCAGAGAGCACTGGGAGGCACGTATTTGGTAACCTGCGAGAGCTTCTTAGGATCGTACTGTCCGATGAGTATGTGTACAGATGATGGATAGATTCGATCCACGTGGTTTTGGGGAGCTTATGCTGTAGAAAGATGCCCATACAGATGTAAGTAGGTGTTCTTTTGTCTATTCTTTGGTGTGATTTTTGTCCTTTTTCGCTGCGTCAGGTTTTTGTATGCGCACGAAATAGGCATATTAGGTTTTCCTAGATGAAATGAAATGAAATTACACTACAGATATGGCGTTTACATGCTCCTCGGCCTCAGGTTTCTCTACATGTTATCCTAAGGCAAACTATAGACATTTTGTGCGAGCATCATGAGCTGATGTCGAGATCGCATTGTCTGACCGACACGCCACCTCCTAATTTCAGCATCGTTTTCACAGGACCAATATCCAATTATCCAGAAATGCTAATGCTCCCGAGTGCCATGGCTTTCCAACCTGGCGTTCTTGAGCGAGCGAGAAGCACACCGCTAATAATCTGGCGCTGTGACAAAGAGGCAACATGGCGAAATGCCTTTTTTATGGTTCGGTCGAGGAAAGGCAGGGGGGTTTTTGATGTGCCATCCTAAAGACGGTGCACCAGCCTCTGATCTGAGCTGTGGCCATCATAAGCGCCACACACGACCGCATGGTGAAAGAAGAGGGCTCGGAAAGAAGCTTTTCGGCACCGTCCAGAGGACCAGGACGCATCCATCCATGATCCATCCACCCTGACTGGAATCCCTGATCGAAAAAGCCGCAACGACCAGCAGCAGCAACATCAGAGATGAAGATGATCAGGTCGGCGGATCCCCCAACCCCACCATACCAGACCAAACACGCGGGAAAAAAAATACCCCACCCACCCCGCGGCCGGCGTGGGCGCACGTGCCACCGCCACCGTGGGGGGCTGGCGCGCGGGGCCCGCCGCTGCCGCTGCCGCTGCCACCTTCCCGCACTACCCGTGCTGCTCCGTGCTTCCATCGCCCTGCCGGTGCGCCGCTCTCGATCAGGAGCATGTTTGGTGCCCCTCGCATAGTCGCATCCCCTGACGCCGTGTCCCTGGGTTCCCTGTTGCCTTCTTTTAGCTCTTTCACCTCGACCACCCGCCACCGCCATTGCCGCCCCGCCGCACTGGGTTGGAGGCGCGCGCCAGCGCTGCGAGGCGGGCCTGAGCCTTCCCGCTCCACGACGGGTGTCTCTGCCCCAGCCACCGACGGCGGCGGCGATCCAACAGGGTGACGCGATCCTCGTGTTGTCTTTCTTTCTTGGCCTGCCTCTGGTTCTGCTGCCTGACCGCCGCCGTCGCCGGTGAGGCCTCCCCTTTGCTGTGTTCCGAGGGGGCGGTGCACGCTCCTCAGATCCCGATCGCGGATCCGATCGCCGGCTGCCTTAAAGGTACGATCTGTAATTGCCATCACACAGCATCTATAACAGCACTGTAGGCGAAGGCGATGCCATTTCTTTTGAACGAAATAGCGAATTAACGATGCTGCCGCCTGCCGGACTGACGGCTCGCGGAGATTTATAACTGTGGGGGCTGCATTTGTTGCTGGGCACACACACTAGCTGCACAAGGGGGGTCATGTGGATTGCATTCTTGGTTGTGCTTTGGCATTTATTGTCTAGTTTAATATCTCCTGCCTGAACATACCTTGGCCTATCCTAGGCCTAGTGTCATCTGGGCATCATGGAAGCTAGAGACTGTTTTTTGTCCACTTTTAATTGTGGAATAGCCTATCGAATTCACGAAGCTAATGTTGATTGCGTGTTTTCTTTGTTAGATTTGTGGACACAATTGGGAGAGGCCAGGCCATGGGCATCGAGGCAAAGCAGGACGCGTTGTGCAGTATCAAGAAAACTCTAAGGTGTACAGTCAGAACAACCTGGAGATGTGCCTCTCAATGTTGGGCTGTATTCAGTCTATTGCTACTGCTCTACCTGCTGTACAAGTCTTCGCCGCGTTTCTTCGCTCTCCTTCTCAATCTCTCCACTTCTCCTGTCATTATATGCACGGCCATTCTCCTTGGTGTACTGATAAGCTATGGGGGTGCACATTTTCCGGAGGTCGATAAAGACAGGAAGGCTCCTGAAGATATTTCAGCTCCCAAGTTTGAGAGTTCTTCAAGAGATGTAAATATTAAACCACAACATGAGTTTTTCAGTGCTTTCAACGGAGGAGAACATAATCAGGGAGGCAAGTTTTGGCAGAAGAGCCAGTAACAAGTGTACTGATCTGGATGAGAGTGTTCCTCTTCTGAAGGGACCTGATCAGCAAGATGAGAGAGTTGATGCTGCAGGCGGTAGACCTGTGAAAATGCTCACTTCTGTTCCTTCCATGGGGGACTTGAAAACTAATGCGGAGAAAGAGTCCAAAGATGCATTTTTGAGCAAGGATAAGGGCGATGAGTATGCCAACTCGTCTGAGGATGTACATTGGGATAGAGTTGATGGGAAAGAAGCGACCTTAAGTGTATACTCTTCAAGTGAGAGTGTTAGAGAAGATACTGAAATGGTGGAAACGCCGAATTATGAAGGGAGAGTATATACAGATTCACAAAGTGGTGAGGTGGTAGATGTTTCAGAACACAAGGCTGTTGATGGTGCTGCAGTTAAATGCAAATGGGGTCGTGCTTTTTCTGTGCGTCGGAGGAAGAGGCTTGCTGATATAAAGATCGAGGCTACTAATTCTGTTGTGGACAATCAATTAGAGCATTCTCTATGCTCACCACCCACTAGAGTTATTGGCAGCTATGACGGTTCATCGGGTTTTGACCCTGATAATGCAGAGAGACACTCTCCTGATGTTTCTGTGACAGGTGCTGGTGCAGTGCTTGATGAGACCGAACCTTTTGTGGGTGCTGATAGTTCTTGTCCTGATAAAATTACTAATGATGAGGCAGATAATCATCCCAGCATTACTCATGATTCTCAAGTTGAAATTAATAGTAATGATGTGGCTGACAATAGCAAGGCCAAAGATGATGGTGAGGAGAAGGATGCTGGAACTGAGCCTGCATTTCTGTGGACAGCTGACAATGAGAAGAATGTTATGGATCTTGGATACTCTGAGAGGGAACGCAACCGTAGGTTGGAGATACTGATGGTGAGGAGAAAATCGAAGAAAAACATAAACTTTGAGCTCGACAGCATGGGTGGTATCATAGATGATTTATCACGCTCACAACTTCAGCCTATTTCAATTTCAGCACGACAGATGAATCCATTTGCTGATGATGCGGAACTTCCTGGCTCGGCTCCTCCTATTCTGCATCCACAAAAGAGCCCCTTCAATTTCCTTGCCGAACAATCAACTGAAACTGGTGTCACTGCATGTCATGATTTGGAACCCCAGGAATCCATGGCGGTTTTGCATCAAGACGCCCTCTTTAAAAGGCACTGAAAGTTTCAGCTTTGGTAGACCGCCGCAGAGGCATGGTACCAGGTTCAAGCCTTTTGTCCTAGAGGAGTTTCACTCAGAGGAAGCGGGGGCAAGCAGTTTCCAAAGACAGTTCAGCGACAGGAGCGTGTCAAGACTGAGCATTGTCTCCGAATGTGACACGGTTTCTTCGGTCGGCGATCAGGAGCACAATGACCTCATAAGGAACTACATCCGCGGTGTACGCGAATCGACTAGCCTGCTTGGCCAGGATAGCGATCTTGTGTATGCTGGAAATGAGTGCTCGGATGGGATCAGCTTTGTGGACAATGAAACCTTGAGTTCTGTTATCTGCTGAATGGTTGCGAGGCATTGGAGTCTTTGGAGAACGTTACGACTGGAACAAACAGATCGTGACTGTAGAGCGGAGGAGCTTTGGTGTAGAGCCCTTGCTCATGAGCGAGCTCATTTCTACGTTTCTTCGCTGTTTTCACTCGTCTGACAGGGCTGACGCCTGCCCAACAGAGATCGGATCTCTTGGTAGTTGGTACATACTGCACATATCCGCAACATCTGCATTCTGCTGGTACATCTGCACAGTTGGAAATTACACTGTTTTGCTGTACATTCTTGTGTGTAGTTGCGTGAAAAGGATGAGTGCTAGAAGGCTGAATATTGGCTTGCATGCAGCACTTGTTTGTGCCTGTCTGTACGGTTTCTCCCTCTCTTTTTCAGTTCTAGTTTCCCCACGTTAACCAGCGCTGCCTGCAGTTGTGCAGTTTTCCAGTGACCAGTTCAGCTGTGGAGTACTCAATTCATTCTAAATTATAAATTATTTAGTTTTGTTCTAAATCAAACTCATCTACTTTTGATCAAGTTTATAGGAAAAAATATATTAATATCTATAATATCAAGTAAATGCACCATGAAAAATATGTTTCAGAGTCTATGTACTGAAACTAGTTTGATGCTACAAAAAATAGAAAAAATGGCATAGAACAAATTTGAAACAATTTATAATTCGTGATGGGAATATATATCTAGTACATGGCTGTATACATGTATGGACGTGCAGTCCTGCACTCCCCCCTCAGGATTGCAGTGCCCAGTTTAGCTGTGGAGTTTTGGAACTCGGACCATTGTCTTGTGGCCTTGTGAGAAGATTTTAGATTCTTTCCCCAAGCTGGAAGCATAGCATAGCATAGCATAGCATGGTGACAACGAAAATGCTAGGCATCTCAGCACCTTTTGAAACAGTATACTAGCTGCCACTTCACACACTTGTAGACGCCAAAAAAATCTTTCCCTGCATGCACTAGTCACACGGACACACGGTTCAAGGAGGCACGCACGGTATAGCAAAAGCCAGCAACAATTGCCAAAAGCGCCGAACCATCCATGCCTGCCGTGGTATACAGGTTGCGTGCGTGCAGGTCCGGCGAAATTCATGCCCTGATTGACCGGCGCCTCATGCCCTGCCCCGCGTCACGATCAGATTGTTCTGAACTTTCTTTTGGCACAAGCTTGGTGGTTTCCGCCGCCGGCTGCTCGAGGCTCTTGCGTCTTTTGTCGCAGTGCTAAGAGGCTCATGTCACCCATGAGGCCGTGTCATGAACCCACACAGATTGGCCCCAACTCGCAAGCCACTTGATGATCACGGACCAAACAGAGGCCGTTCTTCTTAATTAAGCCTATTTCAGATATAAAGAGGATGGCGTCAGGTGTGTCTCTAATCTTCTCGGTATGGCTACAATTTTATTAAATGTTCAATTGTTTCCCCTTTTTATCCGATGCGATCTTACCTGAATCCCTACTTAATGACGCAAGTATTTCCAGTATTTCCCTATCATTCGTACTCATATTAGAAAGAGTGTATAACGAGCACATGCACATGAGGCCTTTCGGTTAAAAAAAAGGGTCTCAAGTAAACCACCAACGACCAACCTGGTACGGAACTACGGATTACTGCGGCTGCTGGATAACGCTGCGATGCGTAATGCAGCCTGCAGGGCTGCCGGATCACGGGATCAGAGTCAGTCAGCCACTCACTCACTGATCATCAGGTTCAGAAGATGAGGACAGGCGAGACGACTAGACGACACGTGACCCGTCAAACCCTGCCCGATCGCAGTCGCTTCAAGGCATTTTTAACACCGAGGGGCGAGGGCGCCATGGAATCTTGCGAGGCCACACATGCCGCATTACTTGACTTGCTGTAATTTTTCGTATTGCTCCAAAGCCCGGACGCCAGGGGACATACCCATGGCCATGGTGCACGACAGAGAGGACAGTGGCGTTGGCGTCTTGCGGCAGCACCCCAGCAGAGACAAGGCCTGTTTAGGCCCTGTTTAGATCAGTACTTTTTACACTTTTTTTTAAATCTAAACACGTCTTTAGTTTATGGGGGATTTCGCATGTGAATCGTGTTATCTAAACACGAGTCTCCGAGGGGTTTATCAAAGGAAGCAAAGCGAGAACGTGCGTCAATCTTTCTCTATACTGCAATATCTGGAAAGAGCGGAATATGAGGATCTTTGAGGAGTAACGGCAACCCCTCAACGAATTCTAGCACTAATTAAGGAGGACATCAAACTAAAGAGTGCTGCTTGCGACCGTTCTGAGTCTCTTCTAGTTATTTAATGATAATCTCCTTGACTGTCTTTGAGTTCCCTTGTTTTATGTAATATCGATCTTTGTAAACCCGAACTGAGCAATGCTCCTGCTATTCATTTCAAAAAAAAAAAAAAAAAAAAAATCGTGTTATCATTGCATCGCTGCTCGCTGCCTCGCTGGCAATGTGTGCCGACTCACCTGAAAGGAACTCGATCGTGTAAACCGCATGTAGCTCGAGTTCAATCCAATCACCACGTGTGAAACTTGTCAGGTAATTGCTGGGGTCACGTACTGAGTCTTCTATATGCTCCTATATTTTAAAAAAAGTGCAGAGTGTTATTAAGAAGAGTGCTTACTTTGTAGTAAGAGCATCTTCAGCAATAGCCCCTATTTAGGGCCCCCTACTTTATTGAATAGGGGGCCGGCCCCAACTTTTTGGGCTCTAATTTTCTGCTCAACTCCAGGCCTCCAGCAATAGCCTCTACATTAGAGTCCCTACTTTTACTCTGGCAGATGGGACCTACCTGTCAGTTTCTAATCTTTTTTTACTCTTATGACATGTGGGGCCCGGTACTCTCTCCATCCCTCCCTTCCCCTCTCGTCCCGATCCGATCCAAAAGCATCTGTTCCTTCTCCTCCCGTCCCGATCCAAAAGAACGGAGAAGGGCGATCTCGATTCAGATCGGTGGAGGCGGGGGAGCCTGAGAGGCGGAGTTCCGGCCGACGGCGGGGAAGGTGGAGCTCGGGGTGCTGTGGTGCCGGGGGAGCCGGAGCTCGAGGCGCTGCGGCAAAGGAGCTTGAGCTCCGAGCAGCCGTAAGAGAAGGGGCGGCGGCGTGGCCTGAGCTCGAGCGGCGGCGGGGAAGGTGGAGCTCGAGGCGTTGTGGTGGCGGCCTGGCGGGGGAGCCGGAGCTCGAGGCGGACGCATGGTCACAAAGTTTCCGGGTCGGACGGGTCGAGGTATGGGGTCGAGGGTCGTGGGTCGAGACTTTGTAAAATTGTGATACGACGGGGGTATTACCCTTTTGGAACGTGAATCCTAATTTTGGTACGTGAACCCGTGTCTGATGGGTCGATGACATCGGGACGATTCTAAGATACGCTACACAGATACGCCTGTCAACGTGTTTTAAAAGGAAAAAAGGCAAAGGATTTGCTGGGCTGCCATATTTTAGCCCACCATCTCAACACCAAACAAACATTGGCACATTCAGCCACTAATCTAACCTATCCTCACAAACTCACGAGCAGCCGCCTCCCTCCTTCTTGCAGCGACGCATCTCTCTGCTCTAACAACTGTCGCCGCCGGCCACAATCCATCACAGTCTACCAACACTTTGCATCGGGCACTAGTAAAATCGATAGCCTATGGCCTTATCTTCTCTCCGGTCCTTTCAATTTCATTGGATAAGGGTCGATTTGCTGCTGGATTCTGTGGCTCTCCAAGGTACGTCCCTGCTTCTCTAGAACAATGACCCATGCATAAATGGTCATCGACCCTGCTCGAACCCGACCTCGAATTTGGTACGGCGAACCCGGGTCGAGGAACGCGGCACCGACCCCGAATTAGTGACTATCGGACGGGGAAGGTGGAGCTTGAGCCGGACGGGGGCAAGAGGATCCCAAGCGGCGGCGGCGGTAGATCTCCGGCCAGCGGCGTACGGCGGAGCTATGCGCAGCGCGGTAGAGCTCCGAGCGGTGGAGAATGGGGTGGCTGGGAGCCGAGCGACGAAGGAGGATGGGACGGCGGCGCGAAGTTCCGCGCGTGCGCGGGAGGAAGGAGGAGAGGAAAACCAACCAACGGTGGAGTAGGGGCCTCCCTACGGACCCGTGGGAGATGGGGCTGGGAGGGAGGATTTGGGTGCCTCCCTACTTTGCGGGCTTGAATAGGGTCCCTGCTGGAGCTGAGTTTTTCGCTCTCGGTCCCTACTTTTGAGTAGGGGCCTTACTGAAGTTGCTCTGAGTCCTACGGAGTATACCAAACATGCCTTCATCGTGGATCCTGCCGTCGTCCCGGCAACCTACCATGCCGTCAACGAGGACGTGGGACCGGTATGTCATACAGAGCTTTCGCAAATATCTACAAACCGGGACCCAGAAGCGACCACAGCCCCAGCACATCCTGCCTGCTGCAGACCCACTCCTGTGTACCGCCACTGTGACCCCTGCCTGCCACTGCCACAATTTTTTGCGGTAAAGGTCGATATTTCGCGAATTTTTTTCGAGTATGTTCCCTCACATGCATGACATATTAAATGTAGTCGAAAAAATAACCCATTATATGGACGGAGTGTATTTCGCGAGACGAATCTAATGAGTCTAGTTAGGTCGTGATTAAACAATAAATTGCTACAGTAAACATGTGCTAATGACGGATTAATTAGACTCGTTAAGTTCGTCTTGCGATTTACTGACAGAATCTGTAATTAGTTTTATAATTAGTCTATATTTAATACTTTAAATGTGTGCCCGACGTACTCGAAAAAAGTTTCGCGTTTCACTAAGGGCCAAAATTGATGAATCCGATCGACCGATCAATTTGGCCAGACAAGGCACCAACCCAACTTTATTGAATTTCTTTTTCACCGATACTTAATGTTTTTGCAACAGTAAAAGGGAACCTTCACGACGTTCGCCGCCATATGGCCCCACCCCAGCCTCACCAAGTCACCATGGAAGCATGGCACGGTCGCATCATCAGCTGACGGAGCTCTGAGCTCATCGTCAGGCTATGCGTTTAAATGTTTTACGAAAAAAATTTACAGTATGTCGGACACACATTTAAAGTATTAAATATAGATTAATTACAAAACTAATTACATATTCTGTCAGTAAATCGCAAGACGAACCTAATGAGTCTAATTAATCCGTCATTAGCACATGTTTACTGTAGCAATTTATTGTCTAATCACGACCTAACTAGGCTCATTAGATTCGTCTCGCGAAGTACAACCCATCCATATAATGGGTTATTTTTTTCGACTACATTTAATTTTCTATTCATGTGAGGGAATATAAAAAAAAAAATTTGTGTTTCATCTAAACAGGGCCCGACGAGCCATTTTCCTTTCCAAGAGTCCTGCTCCTGCAGCGCCGTTTCGATAGATTCGAAGCCGATCGAGCTGTCCCGTCGCCGCCGGGTAGCACACGGTAGTGTAGTACGTGCAGTGCTCGCCGCCGGCGGCAGAAACGGTCAGCCACCAGCTGCTTTCATCGGCCAGGCCAGGCCAAGAAGGCTGGCTGGCTGCAAGCTTGCCGAGGAAATCCGCGTGCCGTGCCGCCCCGTGACATCCTTTCGCAGCTTGCACCAGTTCGCGTCGCGTCGCGTTATACTACTCTAGATAGAGAGGATTTTTTTTTTAAAAAAAAGATCTAGATAGAGAGGATGAGAGCAAAGATCTTGGGCACTTGGCACAGTAGTTCAGATTTTTTTTTTTAAAAAAAAAACCAGCTGCTCGAACGGTGGATTCCATCGAGCAAGCGTTTCGGTCTTTTTCTTTAACACTACAGTACAGATATAATAGCAAGACAGATCGAGCTCGAAGCAAGATGACGCCACCGCACCGTGTTTAATCCAATCCCAGATCGACATGATGCTAATCACCACTTCACCAGCTCAGCTCAGTAGGAGTACTAGATCTTTTGCAGGCACGGAGCCAGCGGTGGGGCGGGTGGGGCTCCAGCCCCCCCTACCGCTGCGGTTTCAAAGGAAACCTCTTTAATTCCCTATTCAATTTCAGAGAAAATATGTACACCAGGAGGAGCTAAAGTTTATTAGACCAGCAATCCAACAAGATAGAAGCATAAAGCCTAACTATTACTTTTATTCAGCCCCTCCTAATTTTTTTCCTGGCTTCGTCCCTGATCTTTTGGGAGGCCTTTACTTTACCCGTTGGTCCCTCTTCCGGGTAGATTATTTGTTCAAAGAGAAGCGCTAGCGCACAAGCCGCGAATCGCCGGCAGAAAATGACGCCATGCCGCCGTGGCGTCGACGTGCTGGCCGCTTGCGCATGCGCCGTGCCGTTCCTTGGTTGGCCTGGCCCAGGGAGCCACATCCCCCCCGGGTCCACGTCGGCCTCGCGCACGCACGCCACCCGGTCTGAACATGCCATGATGCTCCCCCCTCCCCTCCTTCCCGATCTGCAGAGCCATTCAGCCATCCACCACGCCATCATCTATCGCGCGAGAGAAGCCAAACGCGGCCACGCACGCCTGCTGCGTTTTCTCGGGTCGCCGCGCGTCGGTTTCCTCGTGCTCTTCGCGTTTCCTTGTCCCTCCTTTTTGACTAGTCACGCAGTGTGATGCTTTGCATTGCTTGGGTTGAGCACGACGTCTGTGATGATGGTTAGTCGTTAATGAAAGGTGTTAAGTTTCCCCGTTGCTGGTGTGCGTCAGTCATCGTAGATATATGGGAATGGAATATGGACATCGGATTCACATTTTGGTAATACGAAACGGAGGATTAGTCACACTTACGGCATGCCAGAGTTGATGGTGGAGCTATCTCTTTTCGATTGTTCCTGAATTACTCGAATCCGCGTTATTACAAGTGTACATAGGAGGTGTGCTGGAATTTTACTGGAATTCTATAGGAAATCACACATTCAGCGGGGGTGGTGATATCTTCGCAGTGGAAAAACTTTTTTACATGTGTTTTTGTTAAGACACTCAATTATGTTAACACAGGTGACGAAATACTCCATCCGTCTCATAAAAAATGCAATTCTATTTGAAAAATAAAAAAATGTAATTCTATAAATTAGATCATAACTACCTTTCTAATTAGGTGGCAAGATTTGATTTGCATGCCAAAACTAACCACTTTAGGTAAAAACCGAGGGCAGGGGAGTCTTTTCGCACCATCACTAATCTGTCTAGAAATAGAATTGCACTCTTCATAGGACAGAGGGAGTACTTGTGATAATGTTGCATTTGCCACGATGGATGTCGTGGTAGGATTTTTTTCTACACTGTAATTTGCACTTGTCATGATATACTTGTGATAATGTTGCAGTGAGAGTTTAATCTAGATTGTGTTTCGATGACAACTGACAAATATCATATGTTGCAATATCACCACCGAATGTTATAATTTTATACATTTGGTGTTTTCATTAAGAAATGTAGATTGTAGTATGTTTTTAGTATGTTGCAGTTGTGATATAAAATTATTGCGATTATAATTTTGAAATATTGAAAAGAGTAGACGTCTATATTGCAAACTTAAATTCTGTGATTATCGTTTCGTATTTTGAAAAACAACGCTCTGTTGAGATATGGAGCCCGAAAGAGCGGTTTGGTTAGCGTATAATACAGTCTTATTAGTTCTAAAGAGGAACATGCTGTTTAAGCTGGATTGTTGTTCTCGTGCTCCCGAATATGAAATTCTTAACATCTTTCTAAAACACTCTATACTAGTGGATTAGGGGAAAAGACACTATACTTCTAGAATTTAGCCCCATCATGGTTCCGCCGCTGACGTGGATGGACGGCACGGAGCCGTTACTTAACGGCGTCATCACCTCCGAGACCAATATTAAAGCCGCGTCGGACGGTGTGCTGAGAGAGAAAGGAAAGCATTCGCATCGCAACACTTCCTCTGCATCTCTCTCTCAAAAAAAAAAAAAAAAAAATTGAAAAGAGAAGGGGAAAATCCCCAACTCCTCGCCCCATAAACCCTAATCTCGTTGGATTCGCGCCAGAATCCTCCCAAATCGAAGCCCTCCGGTGTTCCAGCCGCCTGCAGGAGCTGAGCAGTGCCCGGCTTGGTGAAAAATTCCAGGTTTTCTGCCAGCAGAACCGCCATTTTTCTGGGCTGTTCCTCGGAGGGCACTCGGTTTCCCGGCTCAGGTTCTCCGGTGCTCGCCGGCGCCGGATCCGGGCGTGTTCCGGCTAGAGGCCGGGTTTCGCGTGGGGTCGGTACAGCTTCGAGCTCGATTTACCCGCTTGGGTTGGGTCGCGGCTGCGGTGCGGCGATTGAGGTATGCCATTCTCGGATTTGCTGCTGCAATTCCTGATTTGAGGTGCTTGTTGATTTCTTATGGTTTCTAATGCATGTGGGTTTAATTGGCCACTTGCCATTTTTGTTTGCTCGCTCGCCCCTGTTCTTATCCGCCGTTGTTCTCGTTCTGTTCAGGTAGTCGCGTTGATTTGACGGGCGGTTCTTGCCATTTGGCTGAAAGTCGCGACCTTTGTGCCGTGCGATGCATCCCAAGGCTCGAATCCACGCGGACCCGGTGCTCGAGGTTGACCAGTTCGACTGCCTGCCGGATTCGCTCGTCCTGCTCATCCTCAACAAGGTGGAGGACGTGCGGTCGCTGGGCAGGTGCTCCGCCGTCTCGAAGCGCTTCTGTGGGCTTGTCTCCCTCGTCCACGACGTGTATGTCAAGATTGACCGCGTCGTGGGGGTCGACGGTGACGCCGAGGACACGCTCAACCTGTCCTCGCCGAAGCCTCGGAACATCTTCTCGCACTTCCTGAAGCTGATGCTCTTCACAATCATCAAGCCGTTCCACAACATGCGCAGCCCGAATGGCAATGGGAGGCCCCTGTTCGCGCAGCTCTCGCAGCACTCGCCAGGCCAGGTGCTCCGGAACTTCACGCACATCCGGAATCTTCGGGTTGAACTCCCCTCTGGAGATGTGGGCACTGAGGAGGGAGTTCTCCTGAGATGGCGGGCAGAGTATGGGAGTACACTTCAGAATTGCGTGATTCTGGGCGGTACCCGGGTTGATCGCAGGCCTGTTAGTGGAGAGCATGAACCATCTTTGGAGGATAATGGAAGCATGCCAGAGTCTTTCTATACCAATGGTGGGCTGAAACTCCGCGTCGTCTGGACAATCAGCTCTCTGATTGCAGCATCGACGAGGCATTATCTTCTCCGGTCAATCATCAAGGACCATCCAACACTTACAAGCCTGGTACTAACTGATGCTGATGGCCAAGGCACATTGTGCATGGGGGCAGAACAGTTGAAGGAGTTCAGAGAGAACCAGTTATCAGCATCAGCATGCTCCAACAGGACTCAGGTCCCAGCCTGCAACATGAAGCTCAAGTATGCCCCATATCTCGAGCTGCCTGGTGGTATGGCATTGCAAGGTGCTACGTTGGTGGCTATCAAGCCATCAACTGAGGGAAGCAATGGAGGCCATACCAGCCGCAAGGAAACTGATGCATTTATCTCTGGAGCATTCGATGGGTCATTTAAGTTTGCTGTGAAGGCGCTGATGAAGAGACGCACCTACCTTCTGGAGATGAATGGCTTCTAGGTATCACCAGTTCTCTGGGGTATCTAGCTTGCTGGTGCTATGTATGGCACCTTTAGCTGAACCTTCCATCTGTGTAATACCCGAGCTGGCGCCATCTCTAGATGGTGCTTATCTGCTGTTTTAGCTCTTTGTACAGTGGTGACATTTGGCTATATGAAAATCATATGAAGTTAGTGTATCTCTCTTTTGCTCACCATTCTGCTCCCTGATGCCATTTGTGATGTATCTTCTGTCAATTCTTCCACTGAAACAGCCTTGTATTCTCTTGTGTTAGTACAAGATTTTAGATTCAGATGCCTCATTGCACACAAGTTCTTATATCTGCCATGTATTGTACAACAGCATGTATAAATTAGCTCTGTACATTTTCCAGTTTTTGTAGGTGGTCAGGTGGAACCGTGGAAGTTGAATGTAGCCTTGAAAAACGGGGAGAGCTAGATTATGCCTGCAGGTACATGACATTCATTTTGGGATTGTGAAATGAAAAAGACTGATCTGATGCCGACTGATTCATGCAGGAGGACGACTTCCACTCGGTTTTGATTCCCACGCTTCTTCGAATGTTTTTAATGCATAGTCATTGAAGGTTACAGTTGTGAGATGCTTGCCTGAAGTTGACTTCACTTATGGGTTATCTCGTCTATCCTTCTGCCTGGCCAAAGAATCTGCAATTCCAAATTAGTTGTCATTGGTCAATGATCTCTATCCTCGATGTCAATGACAAGCTAAAGAATTCACTAAAAAAAAAAAACTGTCTGTTAATACCATTCCCGTGTGATTGGGGTCATGATCTAGATCATTAAGGCGCAATGAATTTAGTAATGGAGTTTCTTACAAAAATTCTTATGAGATAACACTTTTTTTTCAGATCTTTGAAAAGGTCACTCGTAAGCTTGCTCCCAAAAGAAATCACTCTGCACTACCAGTATTAGTATTTAGCTGGCATGAGTACTTTTTTCAAGCTATAATTATTGAAGAGTTTCGAAAAATATTTGGATAGTGCCTAAGTTTGGGTTCCTTGAAAACAAAATGGATCGTACATTCACGCGTTAGCTTCATATCAAGTTGCGGATATTTTGCTTGATGGGAATATTCTCTCGCTAATACTGGTTGGCATGTATGGAAAGAGATATTATATTTTAAATATAATTAAGTGAGCAACTAGCACATGATGTTATGGTTACAATTTTGCTTAGTTTCTATAGTTCAACAATGAAATTACCTTTGGCAAAAAAGAGTTTTGTTGCGGGTTTGCTGCTACCAATCTACCATATTGTCTCTTCTTTAGATTGTTCTTCCTGCAAATCTGTGAGCTTCCAGAAAAACTGCTCACCAGTTGGGAGTGGTTTTGTTAGTCTGATTGCATCACCTTGTAGATTTTCATCCTGTAGGGTAACCCACCTCAAGAAAGGGCTTCCAAAGGTTTCTCTTGTCAGGACTGCAGTGGTGACTTCAAGAAGCATTAACCTAAAAAACTCACTCTTAATTGCTCATTTGTTTCTATCCTATTGCCTTGGTATCCTACATGAATCTTGGATGTCACTTGGTAAGGCAGTGAGGAATTTTACGGGCACACAATTTTTGGCAGATTAAGTTGGTTTTACTCTCCAGAGCAACCTTCTCTGGAGTTAGAGTATTGATGCTAAAAAATCGCCACTTGCAGTGAAATCTGTACTGGATGATATTGGCTATAAATTTATAATGAAGGCGCATGTGCAGATCAGTCAAGTCTGACAAGTGACCAACAAATCTCTGAAGCTGCTTTAATTTGTTCTTATGCATTCTGCTCTTCAGATCGAAGTATGATCGTATCAGAGTTCAACTGTGCAAATCAAGCCAGAACAGCATAAGTGCTTTATTCATTCATCTTATCCTGAGGTGGAGTCTTAAAACGATGGAGAATGCATTTATCAATAGCCTAAGTCAACCAAGGGTTGACTAGAGAAGCAATCTCTCTAGTCATTTAGATTTAGCTCAGTTCATTGCGATGATCACAAGAAGAACACCATTAATGTGTCACAATGACATGTACTAACAACAGATGGTATCTACCGTTATGTACATTGCCTGACTATTAACTATAATAGACAGAATCACTACTAGAATATATCATATATGGCTGGAAACTTTTTTTTTGTTAATCTAAAAGAATATATCATATATATGTTTATTGGAGAGCTCAGATGAAAAACAAAATGAACGAAAAAAGTAATCATGCAAGGCCATTAGGTGATAATAAAATGGAATCGTTCAGTGCGTCCTGAAAGGCAGCAGCAACCAGTCAACAAAGTTAGATACGCGATACCATGAGTGGAAGCTGTTTCCTTCAACTGACTTTCACGAGAAACATTCTGTGTGATCTATGATCTATCCACCTCCCAAGTCAAAATCATCCCCACCTCACTAGTTCAGGCCACCAAGGACAGCCAACGATGATAGACATCAAAGCACTCCCCACAGGCCACAGACCAGGCTATTCCTCGTCTCTTTACAGGTAATATCTGATCAGCAAACGTGCAATAACATCAGTTTGTTGGCCTTGCAACCTCAGCAACTTTACCAACATATCAGGCTTCTCGTCATCCCTCCATACATGCCACAAAACTTGGAATTTGGAAACAATGAGGGCCGGTATAAGGTCGACGTTGATCATCTGTACTTCCCTAGTTCCATTTTCTTCTTGAGGGCCTTCTGTCCATGGTATATGAATGAGTCGATGATGCCAGAAACAGTAAACACGCCTGAGGATCATGCAGACCAAATTAGTTGCATCAAAATCTTAGTTAAAAATATTTTTGTCAAGAATTTATAGAGAGCTGCATTTGATTATGAAAACAGAAACTGATTACACAAAAGCTCAGCTATGTGTGTACTACAGTAAAACCTCAGCATAAATTATTTTATTAAGGCTTTATTCAGAACCACGACAGATGATAGCTGTGGCCATTTATGTTAGAGTGAAGATTGAAGAGGTAGCAATCTTTTGACATTTGATACAAGAGTCATATAAAGCAACAAAGAATTAACTAGCTTGTGCGTATAAACTAGAGTTGATGCTCATACCTCCAACAATAGCGCAGAGGTTCGTCAGGTAGTGGAGTAGGGATCTATTTTCTTCTGTGAATATCACCTGCAAAACAACAAGCAGTTCAGGTGGGGCCATTGATCTGAAGAACTGAAATGTGTAGCTTCAATCTGAGAAGACTACAACAATACTAACCGGACTAATTAAAACACTTTAGAATCAATTGATACAATCATAGGTTTGCTTGTATATTGCCCATAGTGATTTAATCTCATAGCATTGTTTAGGTATGTCTGGATATTTATTAGCAAAAAGGATTGTTCATCTTCATTTTTTTTTCATGCACGGACTACTAACTTTGTTGATTTTTTCCCCTGAAGTTGCTTCAACTAAGGCCTGCAACTTCACAAGCATGCAGCTATATAGGACATAAAATATAGTAAAAGAAAGGTATTGCCTTTAGCATCATCCTAATTCCCAAGTGAAACTGAATAATAACAGATAGTGCAATGAATGTGCAGTTGATATTCACGACTGCACATAGGTGGAAAACAATTGGAACTGCCAGGCTAAGAGCGGGAAAAAAATATAAAAGCCAATGATGAAAAATGCAAGTAAATACGTATGCTTTAGAGAAAACTGTATATGCATCTTTTATCCTCTCCATTTTTACCTTTATAGGTGAGAAATCATAGAAGAAAAATACACCAGGTTGGGGTTTTGGACGAACATTTCCGTCTCTAAAGTGCTCTGTCACCGAGAACTGGAAGTGAAAGTAACAGAAAAATGTTTAATGTTTGAGGAGATAAAAAGGTTGTAAATATATAATCATTCAATTACTTCCACAAACCTGGTTTGAATTAATCTTGCGCCCTCTTATATCAGTGTATATTGTAGGGACAACCTGGATACAAAACTCATAAGATTCTTATGCAACGATGGCCAGTAAATGCTTTGACCAAGAGCAGTTATCGAACTAACAAACATGGATGAAGAAAGACTAACTTTTATGAAGTACTGGTATGTACCATCTGATGCTGGCTGTGCCCACTGAGCACTGTGTCCATGAATTGTAATAAAGTTGGTAAGAAAATTTTCCAAGAAAAAAATTGAGTCCCAAAGGGATGGGATGCCTGGAAAAAACACCATTTTGTGTTGAGAGAGCTAAATGTAGATACTTACCCATCAAGTGGATTAACAACACCAGGGAATTCTGTCCCAAAGGACAGTTTGTTTATTTTGTGGGTAATCTGGTAAAATTACAAGCTAAGATATTAGAAACACTGAATAGAAACATCAGCAAAATAGAGAAGGGGCATTCACAGGATCTACTTACATTGAAACCACCTTCAAGTACTGACAGCTCAGGCACATCTATATTTGATTCATAAAATCCTTTTCCTGGGGCAAAGTGGAAATTTCCAGCAACTTTACTGACATCTAAGAAGCCGTGGACATTGCAGCCTTCACCTTGCTGAGTTTTAACTCTTTCAACAAAATCCTCTCTTGCGCACTATAATATTCATAAACACCATCGAATCTCAGGAATAAGGAAAGTGTGAAGGAAAACTTAAAAAAAAACAAAAAGAAAATATTTGCTTACTAATTAGAAACCAATACATGAAGTATACAACCCAAAGGGCTCGTTCTTAACAGCTAGTATTAGGCGAATGACATAAAAAATAAGTTCATTGTAGACGCCAACTTCTGTAATTCAGTGAAGATGATGGATCAAGGAATAGAACATATAGGCTAGGGACATTGGACTGAAGGTTGATTTATTAAGCAGTGAATTAATTAAGCACTATAAAGTTGATAAAGTACTATTCTCCCAAAAAAAGCTGAACATAAAACTGGTAATATAGCTGATATACCTGGTCAATTAAATCAGGATTTGTAAGGGCCCATCCTTTCTTCTTATATGCCTCCCTGACTTCTTCGCAAGAATTACAGCATTGCTCATCTGACTGAACTCCAAATAGGTGCAAGCAACACAATGTTGAAAAGGTAACAAAGCATAAGATGGATAAGGAATGGTGAAATAGAAGTTACAATCAAATAAAATGATATGCAAGAATTTTTTTTTCAAGGTGTGCATACCTCTTCAGCACCATAACATGTGCCACAATATTGTTCACCTTTATCAAGTCTTCCTCCATGTTTTTGCAATGGTCTCTCGATCTATACAAAGATCCAATCAATGATTTGCATGAATTAGCTAAAAATAAAATAAAGCCACATGGCGTTGGCCTTGTATCTTCAGTTGGCCAGGTTTCATTGTGGTTGTGCCATATCAAAGGAGACGTGTGGACATAGGATCTGATATTACTAGAATAGCTTCAAGTTATGGTTGCAAAATGCTTCTATGCCAGAATGCCATCAGTAATGAGCTATTACCCATGATTAAAAACATGTATGGATGCGAACTTTAAACTTCCAGCTTGATGTCATACCACAATATGATAGTTTTCTCCATGAGTTTTAGAAGCTCTTATAGGAGCAACAATTCAGCAGTGAACTAGATGAAAGCACACATGGGCTAGGGACAGAAGACTTAAGCAATTTACTGATAAATGATAATGATCATGATACTGTCTTTATAATGACCCATCACTTTGCAGAAGATGATGAAGCAAGGTTGTTATCAGCTTTTTTGCCAACTCTTCTATTTTTCTTAATATTAAGTACAATGCGCAATTGGTCCACAAATGCAAACAGCTGTATCAGTCAGCTGGCTCAACTTCTGAAACAAAGGGTAGAAATTCTACTCATACTTCATCAACCATAAATGCTACAATCGTGAAAGAAACATGCAGTACTCATCACCCAGACTAAGCTGACCACATCACTCAAGTCCTATGTTTTTGCAAGTCGGCAACAGAATCCTAACCTTTGCTCCACCAATGCCTTCTTTTCTAGCTTCAATAACATTACCGTGTGAATCTAATCTTCTTTTTTCAATGTCATGCCTCTGCAGGGAAAAGAACAATGGAACCATTATATAAAATATCAACAAAGAAATTAAAAGATTATCACAAAGTAAGATAACTTCAGGACGTACAATGTCATGATGTTGCTCTCCGCTAATATCCGTCGTATCAACGCTGAGGAGAGTGCAAGGGATGCTCGGAAAAGTAATATCAAACTGCAAAACAGAACTAGCAGCATTACAAAATAACATTCATAACTACCTACTGTCAGGTATGCACTACCAAGCAATGTATGTGTCTGTCTATTTGAAATAGAGATAATTGAAGTACACCAAATAACCCAAACATTTAACTGGTAGCAAAGAAATACTAACATTTACTCGTAGCCTTTCTCCTCTTGATGTGTCCACCACTAACTTAGTCTCTGTTGCGGAATAAAAATATGATTCTGGGAAAATATCAGGCAGATAGACAAGTAATTAGCTTCAGCCTGCTTATTATTCAAGCAAAGTGCAATATAATAGCATTTTCTTAACAATAATGGTGTTAGTAAGAGGAGCAACATCAGTAGATAATAGAGGTGAAGTTTCTCAAAGAACCACCCATGGATTTCATGACAGGACGCTAAAATTTGCAAAAGGCAAAAAACGACAAGGCATAAGCATCAGCCTTATTTGGCTCATTTTGGTTTGGAAAAACACCAACTACGGTAAAATGTACTTATTTTATGAAGATGGACATATTCCTCATTTGTATGGTCATTTTGGCCTAAACTCTGCAGCTTTGCTATGATAGGTTCAGAGCAAATGTTATGTGGACACAGATGAGGCTGCCTCAAGAACAATGGATTGTGTGCCACACAAGCCACTGCGTTAAATTAGCTAGCAGTATTAGGGAAACACTCTTTGGTATGACAGGTTCAGAGCAAACGCTATGTGGATGCAGATGAGGCTGCCTCAAGAACAATGGATTGTGTTGCCACACAAGCCACTGTGTTAAATTAGCTAGCAGTATCAGGTAAACACTCTTGCGCCCCCCCCCCCCCCCCCCCCCCCCCCCAAAAAAAACATATACTGACAGATGCCATCACAACACTGACTCATCGATACACAGAAAAGGCAAAACATGAAACACGTATGACTGCCTCAGGTTCCCAAAAAAGTGATGTAAGTTCATGACAGTCCAAACATGCTGCCTAAAAGTAGAACCTTTTTCTCTTTTTTGAAAAGGAAAAAAAATAAAACATTTCTATTAACTTACTGAGACACATAGTAACTGGAAAGTAGAGCTAACCCTCAGTACCCAATTCCTTGCACACGTAATTCTGAACACAAAACGAAATATAAACCAAAGATTATACCTTGAACAATAAAATTGAGACGTCAGCGCATTAATCCAGGGGGTCAGCTGGAAAATTAGAGTACTGTCCCCCACCAAACAGGCACAACCGCAGGAACTAAACCGAAAGCAACTTCAAATCCAACCTTATTTGAAAATATTCCAGCATCTCAGTGTCTGACGCCCAAACTAGAGACTTATACATTAGGATTTGCGGCAGTGCCCAACAGCAATTTCTGCCCACCCGAACTCGGATCTCATCTCCCACACCACCAAAAGCAGTAAAGCTAAGCCGAAAAGGCCTAGAAGTAGCATGCGCACGCTCGGAACCTTCTCGAAATCAAACCTTTTTTTCCTACAACACAACCATCACGGGCATACCAGCCCAGCCCCGCGTCATTGAAACTGAATCTTTAGATTCTTTACCCAAAATTAGCAGACAGCAACAATCAGCCCAATCAAAATACGCCTCAAAATTGAACTGTTTTTTTAACGAACTTACAACCCGAATTCTGCAACCATGCCGAGCCATGAAGCGATGAAACCGATAAAAAAACAAATCGGACCAGCGCCGGCCGCCGGATGGGCACTTACTGGTCTCGGAGATGAAGAGCAGCAGCATGACGACGGCGGCGACGAGCGTTACGACGCCGCCGGAGAGCGTTCGCTTGTAGAAGTCCTCATTCACCTTGGGGTACGCGTCCAGCCGCTTCAGCTTCTGCAGGAACCCGTCCATCTCTCCTGCTCTCCCCAACTCCCCCGCCGCCACCGGCGCAGGAAGGACGGCACGGCAGCGCACTCGCGCTAACAAGCTACCTCACGCTCTGGAACCCTAGCCCGCACCCTGATCCGAGCTCCTGTGAGCAAGGCGGTCTGGCCCGTGGAAACCGCGGCGACGCGGCGCGAGGTGGGATGCTTTGACCGCCGCGATGCCGCCGAGCTCGGGCTCGGGTCGGGGGCGGAGGCGAATCAGTAGATTGATTTGATTACGGGGACGATGTAATGGTGGAATTTAGGACAATTTCCACGCACGCGTGCCACGCGGCGGGAGGTCATTGGCTGCGGGCGGCGGGAATGCGTTGGTCTCCGCTGACGTGGCAGCCCGGCTCGGTTGGGAGGCTGGTGGGCGACGGGATATTGGAGGAACCAAAAACTCCTGCTGGTGCACGGGATTAATGGGCGGCTACGTCATAAGTTTGGTTGTTGAAGAAATATAAACCCATGCAAAATTTTCACTGGGAAAAAATAAACATACTCCTACTCATTAGGCAGCTTGTTTAAGCAATTAGCTGGTGTTATGTTTGGAATTATGAACGCCATGTGAGAGCATTTGGTTTTGGTTGGCGAGCTAACCAAGGCTCCCGCCGCGGTTTGTGGCGTGCTAGGTGTTGATTGGTTTTGGCTGCTAGAAGCTTCCGGTGCCACAGCGTGTCAAAAGCTTACAAAATTTCCAACGCAAAGAGCACCTCGAAAGCTGATCAAAACCGTGCGCCTAACGGTTCTGACCTGTTCTCGCGTCGACGGCACGTGCTCATGTGCCCGGTTCATAAGCGTGAGCCCAATGATAGGTACAGGTACATCATCAGATCTAATGAAATTGGTACGAAAACGTAGCCATCGTTCCCGTCGTCGTCAATACGTCGTAATGACAGATAAATCGAACACGTCGTAATGACAGATAAATCGAACACGACGTAATGACAGATAAATCGAAGCGAAACATCGCGCGACAGATGGTAGAATATTGGCACACAATGTACTCCACATGCCAAGCCACCTTTACAAGATGCTAAACCAAACCAGGCGACCAACGAACCGTACCAAAGTTAATAGAGCAACGCAACCCAAGCCAACCAGCATTACCCGGCACATCATCACACGCATTCACCTGATCAGATGTGACCCACGTCTACAAAAGGAATAATTATGACGATCTCATCAAACAAAACCATAGATATGCCTTACATAACAACCATGAGGTATCTGTATGCAAGATCAACTCATCATAAGACTAAAGACAAACAAGAAACGGCCATTGGCCTTGCAACAAAGTTCTGAGCCCTATATCTCATCTCAACTAGCGATAGGCAAAGCTAGCTCCTCTTCTCCGCTCGCTGGGCGCTCACTGGGCGCCAGGGGTGGTGCTGATGATGTCCGAGTCACCTGAAGCACAAAAGAGTTATTAACAGTTCTTTGGCTAGAGTTAAAAGCAGAAGAACGCAATTTACAAACCTGGGTCAATGATACTGAGGCAGCACACTCTGTAGTACTTGCCGCAAGCTGTGCCAAGATCAACATTGTCTGGAAAACAGAAGGACAACGTGTAAACACACATAATAATACCAATCATCATTGAGTACTCTAGTTGGGAGAGGATAAATTGCAAAGATTAATCGCAAAGAATGATGATGATCTTACTTCCATGGAAATGATGCACGCTAACTTTGGCAAGCATGGCATAGTACTCAATCTCAGACTTCCTAAGCGGAGGGCAGTTGTTTGCAAGGATGATCAGCTTCCCTGAACAAAATAAAATCGACTGTTAGAGCTCAGAATCATATTAACTAAAAACCAACGTAATTAAAGTCACCCTCGATGTCAAAACAATTTGCATAATTAAGACATGAAGAGTATTAAACGAACAGGCAAATCAAACTGATTTCAGGTGTCATTTTTGCACCTAATAGCTTCATCCAGACGATGTCATTGGAGAACTATCCGAAACAATATATATTAAAAATATGAACTGTGATGAGAGGTCACAGAAACCACATTAAAAAGCATTGCTCCTCAATAAATTTATCCTACATTACACAAATATTTAGCATACTTAGTTCATCACTCAAACATGCTAAAACCAATTCAGTGCACTGACAAGGGTAAAAATACAACTTAAGACATACAAATATCCCAACCTCCAATTGTCTTCCAAATTTAAAAGAAATCAAGGAAAGCTTTAAGCAAGAGGCTGGAATCATTCTAGGGCGCTGCATTCATCTCAGAGGCACTAAATTAAGCCAAAGAGCCAAACTCCAGTCCCAAATATAAACTACAGAAACGTACAACAGACCAAGCGTATGGTTACACATCAATAGATGCATGTACACTATTGTAGCATAATCAAACTACTTAAAGAACCAAATAGCAAATAAAATAACACAAAGGAGAAGCTAAAAGAAATGTTTCAACCCCCATTTGTCCTCCTGATACAAAGAAACAAAGGAGAACTCTTAATCTCGGTTGGCATTGTTCTAGGGCACTGCATTCACCTCTAAGGCGTAGTACAAAGAAGCCAAAGAGCCAAACTTCAGTCCCATAATGTAACCTAAAAACTAAAGCCCTAATTTATGTAACAAGATGGCAATGTGACCCAAACCGTGCAGCCAAACAGAATGAACTTGAACCTGAAAAGGCTACATGCAAATTTCTACATGGCAACGAACAAAGCAAAGTCAATCGGCTGACAGAAAACAACAGTTGTAATTCCCAAACCATCCATCACCTGATTGCTAAACGCATCACAAAACGATTTCACACGAATTTGCTAACAAAAAGAAATTAAACACGTAAGACTCCTAGGGTCCCAGAAATTCACGATTCTACAAATCCATACAGCCCGGCCGAGACTACTGTGCATTCTGCATCTAGCAAATGGGGAGCAACGCTTAAAAAATTGGAATGGGATCGATACCCTTGGAGTTGCGCAGCGTCTTGAGGACGGTCTTGTAGCCGAGCGTGTACTTGCCGCTCTTCATCACCAGCTGCAGCTTGTTGTTGATGCTCTCCGCACTCTTCTTCTGCACAGATCGAAAACCAACACGAAAAACATTCACATCGGAGAAAAAAATGACCTCGAAATGGGAGGAACAGTGCACCAGTGGAGATCGGTTAGGGTTCGTACCGACTTCTTCGTGGGAGCCATCGGATCGAGCGGCCGCGGGCGGCGACGAGAAAGGGGCGGCGGCGGCGCGGAGGGTGGCGGAGAGCGGCGGCGGCGGCGCGAATGGGCGGCTCGTTAGGGTTTAGCACCAGAGGGAGTATATAATGGGCGGCACCGTATCCGGAAATTACAAAGTTGACCCTGGCCCTAGATAGAGTTGGACCTTAATGGGCTTCGTCAAAGCCCAAAGTTTCTAGATGGGCCGAACGTCCAACACGTCGTATATTCCTCATTCGGTAGGATATGGGATCGCCTCCAGTCAAGTCGCAAAACCCTAACCCGACCACCTATCCACGCCGCCGCCGCCGCCGCTGCCGCTGCCACTGCCGCCGGCTCCTGCTCTGTCTGTGAAGCCGCCGCTGAGGAAGATGGGGAAGGGGAAGAAGGAGAAGGAGAAGAAGCCGCTGGACATTCTCGCGGGGTCCGACGATGACTCCGACGGCTGCGGGGAGGACCTCTCGAAGATCCAGATCAACGAGGAGTACGCTCGCCGCTTCGAGCACAACAAGCGGCGGGAGGCGGTGCAGCGCTACGAGGAGCTCAAGAAGAAGGGAGAAATTCTTCCGTCTGACGAGGAGAAGGACTTCGGGGAGGTGTCATCCGATGAGGAGGCCGAGGCCGCCATTGCCTCGCGCCGCGTCGACCGCCGCCTGTTCGAGGTGATCCGCCGTATCCGCAGCGGCGACCCCCGCATCCTCGATAAAGACGCCAAGGTTTATTCCTCGGAGGAGGAGGAGGGCGGGGACGATGAGGAGGAGAAGGAAGAAGAGTCCAAGCAGAAAAAGAAGGCCAAGAAAGAGAAGCCTCTGTACCTCAAGGACGTTAACGCTCGACACCTGCTCGAGGAGGGCCCCGAGTTCGCAGCTCAGACCAGCCGGAGCAGCAGGTACGATAGGATCGCGTACGACGAGCAGCAGAAGAAGGGACTGGATGCCTTCCTTGAGGCACAGAAGGAGGTTTTAGGCGATGACGATGACGATGACTTCTTCCATGAGAAGCCGAAGGCTACAGCAGGTGCTGAGGATGGCGAGGAGGATGAGGAGGAGAAGCAGGCAAAGGAGCTAGCTGGTGAGGTTTTTGGCAAGGATGAGGAGCTGGACGAGAATGAGAAGTTCTTGAAGGAATTTTTCCTTAAGAGGCCATACCTTGAGTCGGGGAAGGATAAGTCCTATCTGGATGATATCCAGGAATTGTCAGACCCAGAGGATCTCAAAGTTCAAGAAAAATATGAGTGTGTTTACAATTACCGGCATGAGGAGGCTGAGGCATCAGGGGCAGTGGTGGCAGACCGCGTAATGGGGCATTCAAGGGTTGTTGAAGGGTCTGTGAGGAAGAAGGAGAGCAGCAGGCAGCAGCAGCGGAAGAGCAAGGAGGAGCGGATAGCACGGGCCAAACAAGAGCAGGCTGAGGAGCTGAAGCATCTCAAGAATTTGAAGAAGAAAGAGATTGCAGAGAAGCTTGAGAGGATCCGGATGATTGCCGGGATCGAAGGTGATGATGCTTGTAAGCTTGGTGCTGATGACCTGGAGGAGGATTTTGATCCAGAGGATTATGACAAGAAAATGCAGGAGATGTTTAATGACAGTTACTATGAGGCTGACGATGTTGATCCTGATTTTGGAAGCGCTGAGGAGATGGATTTGGAGAAGCCAGATTTTGACAAGGAAGATGAATTGCTTGGGCTTCCTAAGGGCTGGGCTAGTGAAACATCTAAAGAAGAGTCTACTGCCACTGATGGGAAATCTACAAAAGGGAAGATCTCTCTCAAGGACAAGGTGGAGCTTGAGAAAGAGATGGAAGAATACTACAAGTTGGACTATGAGGACACTATTGGAGATCTGAAGACTCGGTTCAAGTATAAGAAGGTTAATCCCAACAGTTTTGGTCTTAGTACCTACGAGATATTGGCATCAGATGACAAGGATCTGAACCAGTATGTTTCCATGAAGAAGTTAGCTCCTTACAGGGAGGGTGAATGGAAGATAACACATCATAAGAAGTTGAGCAAGGATTTGATCCTTGGAGGCCAGAAGAAAGAAGGGAAGAAGGACAAATCTGGCAAGAAATCTGTGTCTGCGGATGGTGGCTCTAGTTCTTCAAAACCAGAAAAAGACAAGCTGCCAATTGAACAAGAGTTAACTGACAAGAAAAAGTCTACCAGAAGCGGACGAAGGAAGCGCCGTAATGAGGATCTGAAGATGTCCACTGATCGACTAGGGGCATATGGAAAGATAAATTCGAAGCGTCACAAGAGCCATTGAGCTTTGGAGATTCATCAAAGTATATCTAGAGAATTTTACTTCTTTTTATGCATTTTGGAGGGGGTGAAATCTTAATTAAGGAGAGTCTCTGCTTCTACTTTGGGAGTTGCAAACTAGTGTCGTCCTAGTAGAATCATTTCTCTGAGTTTTGCAGACTGTGTACCTTTCGTGAACCATATAATTTAATTGCCTTGAAGTTTTGCTGCTACTATCTTGTGTTGTCATTTCCTTTTCTAATTTGCTTGAATTGTCAAATTATTCTGGTAATGAATTGGCAGATGAACTCATATGTCTGTTGCACTCGCCTTGTACTAATGTTGTTGTGAAATTCTAATGGCATGGCACCTTAGCTGTTCATGTGCCCACACTCCCATATGCCTGCCATTTACGTCTCAATTTGAATCTGTCATTTTAATTGATATATCCAGATAGAAACTACCTACAGTTGGTCAAAGGTGCTGCAATAGCAAACCACTGCAGTTTTTATCGCTCCATGCAGTCTAGAAAAGTCAGATTCCTTTGTTGCTTTTGCTTTCCCCTGCAACTGAAAACAGGTGGTGTGCCACCTGTGCTGCCGGATCGCGTGCCTTGATCCTACATATGTACACATGTCGTTGAGAAAGTTATATTGATGGGGCATCATCTGCAGAGTTGGATCACTTGGATGAGCATGACAGTGATAGCTTGAAAGTAGGGGCAGATGGTGCCTCCAGATTTAGAAAGAAGAGGTCTAAGGCGTGGAACAAGTACAAGCCCATCTTTGTAGATGGAGCGATTCAGAGCATGCCACTACTGCCATATTCAGATGAGTTTCAGAGGTGCTGATGGCGTCAACGGAACAAGCCACTTGTGGCAGCACCCAAAAAAAAACTGCTGAGCAAAAGATAATTTCTGTCCAAACCCGCTGCAAGAGGATGCAGACTTGCCATACGGTATGCTTTAGCTACTGACTAGCTCTTAGGAGAGATGCCAAATTTTATTCCAACCAACTTATACAACTGTAGACTCTGCATAACAGATTTCTGTTCTTATATATTTTGTAAGCTGTACTTACGTATTTTCTGAGCTGTGCCAGACTGAACATCAGATGTTATGATTTTTGTGGAAGTTTGTAGTGCCTTTTTCTACATTCTTAATTAGTATGGATGCATTTGGGCCTTTATGGGTTTGTATTGCTCTCTGTGCTTATCCGTTTGACAGTAGTTTATTAATGATGGAAACTTTTTCGCGATGATTACCATTTGAAGGATAAATAGTTTAGTTACATTCTTTGTTTTTAGTTCTCTAACCCTAATTTGATGTTGTGAAGGATATTAAGTGGTTATTATCTCAATATCTTTGCATGCTCAGTTTCAAAAATATCTTTGCATGCTGGACTTAAAAAGAAACATTGTGAAGCAGAGGGGCATACAATCATCATACACCTCATTGTTCGCTTATTTTGCTTTATCACGTAGTTTGCTTGTAAGTTATATAAAGCTATGCTCTCCTTGTTTTCATGGAGAATTGTGTGGCTTTCATATTTTGTGCATATTTTGAAGGGAGAGACATACTCAGACTTGTCCAGCACAAAGTGGAAATAGCATAAGTCATCAGAAGTGTGTGTTGTTACAGTGCAGTACATCAAATTTTAAATCCAGGCTCCAAGATGAGCATTCGCCTGCCTTTGCAAATGGTAAGGCTCAAATTGCAGATTATGCCAGGAAAGTTCCTCAAGGGGGGCTATGGTGATAAAAGCCCAGTGGAATACCAGTGATTGATGAGATGAATTTCACTGAACAATATACCTCCAGCTCAGATTGCTCCAGATATAAGCAGGAAATTTGACCAAGAAGCACCTTATCAAGAGTTAACTGGAATGATTATTTCTCATGCATATCCCTTGTTAATAGTTGAACATGTGAGAAGGTTTGTGAAGAGCCTAAAACCCATTTAATATGGATTGAAGCATAGATATAGATGAGTATTCAATTCTTCTATCTCAGAATGAAAAGGCTGACCTAAGGGAAAACTTGCATTTTTATCCCATCAGATTTCCTCATGGAACTGACGCCCAGTGAGGTATCTCTTTCCATGCAGTCTTAGAAAGTCAGGTTCCTTTGTTGCTGGCGCTCTCCCCTGCAACTGATCGAAAAGAGACGCGCCCTTCTTATGCAGCAGAAGATACACTATTTCTTTCAGTTTCAGCCTTGCGAACATTCCCTGAGTGCAGAGAGCTCCATGGAAGTCTATGCTGAGCGACAGCGCCAATGGACCACTGGGCACCGGGCATCAGCTCCAATGCTTGGTTTGCTGCAATCGGGTTGAGTGTCTCGAACAGCTCCAACACAGCTTTACATCCGGCAGTAGGTTGCTCTCTTTCCCCTCTTTGAAAACAATGGTTTCATAGTGAGCTTGCAAGAGACCTTCAGATTCTACACAGACCAAACTGAGTCATTTACGCAACAACTTCTGTAACTGTCCTTGAGTTCGAATGAGGAGATGCTGCATGTTTGTGATGCTGCCAGGTACACTGGAATTTTACACTGATCAAGACAAGCCACAAGACTGACAAAATTTTGCCTCACCGAGTGAAGACCAATTCAAAGCAGCCCTGAGCGGTGGCAACCAGGTCAACAAAAACCATTGCGGCCTGACATCCACTTCCAATCACCCCATTTGTATATTCTTGTCATTTTGCCGTTAGCACCAAACAAATCCTCAATGGGTTTATTCCATTGTGCTGGTTGTTGCACATGTCCCTTTCTTCTATTGTCACCATCTTCGTTTCTTCACCACCCCACGTTATTACTCTATTTATATGCCCTCTCCTCTCTCTCAGTTTGCTTCTACATTGATCATAGACTAGCTACTTATATGATATGGTACGTCCCTTTCTACTGCCAACTGCTGCTCCTAGTTTCTGTCCTGCTGTTTCCCTGTCTTCTTCTTCTTGTTCCCAGAGAAACATATGGTCCAGTTGTTGTTCGTCTAAACCTTGCTGCTCTTAGTTTCCTCTTGTACAAAACACACTAATTGTTGCTGGCTTACTACCAGTTCTCTAGTTCTTGTGTCCTCTCAATCAACATCTGATACTAGTATTCAGGTCCTTGCATAAACTTGCTGGGCCAATGTCCAAGACTGAGAGCAGAAAGCTATCGGATGACTATGAAGTTGTGGATGTCCTTGGTCGAGGTGGGTTCTCGATAGTGAGAAGAGGAGTGCGCAAGTCAGAAGAGAAGACCCAGGTTGCCATAAAGACCCTGCGAAGGCTTGGTCCAGCAATGATGGGGACGAAGCAAGGGTCGAAGGGTAGCCTCCCGATGTGGAAGCAGGTATCCATCTCCGACGCGCTGCTCACCAACGAGATCCTCGTCATGAGGAGGATTGTCGAGAACGTTGCCCCACACCCCAACGTCATCGGTCTGCATGATGTGTATGAGGACGCGCATGGCGTGCACCTGATCCTCGAGCTGTGTTCTGGTGGTGAGTTGTTTGATAGGATAGTGGGGCGTGACCGGTACTCGGAGTTTGATGCGGCAGCTGTAGTTCGTCAGATTGCTAGAGGCTTGGAGGCTCTTCATAAGGCAAGCATCATCCACAGGGACTTGAAGCCAGAGAATTGCCTGTTCTCTGACAAAAATGAGGATTCCACATTGAAGATCATGGATTTTGGCTTGAGTTCTGTTGAAGATTTCAGCGACCCAATTGTGACCCTGTTCGGGTCGATAGATTATGTTTCGCCAGAAGCTCTATCAAGGCAAGATGTTTCCGCTGCAAGTGACATGTGGTCTGTTGGGGTAATTCTGTACATCCTTTTATCTGGGTATGTTTGATAACCCTCCCTTGTGATTCTCTTAGTTTAATTTTTGTTCATCTTTTGAAGGATTTACTTTGTGTATTTCAGATGCCCACCATTTACTGCTGCAACTAATCGAGAAAAGCAGCAAAGGATCCTGCAAGTAAGTCATTTTTTTAGCTAACCTCTGTACATGTGCTGTTATATTATTTGAGTTCATGGTGTTTGGTACTCAATTCATATTTTGATGTATTCGCCTTTTTTTAACATTTCTACAACCTGCTCTGACAACAAGGAACACATTAGCTCAGTTGCAGTGGGAATGGGAGTTCAATCAATTTCTTTAAAAATATCTCTTCAATTTCTAACAAAACCATAATCATTTGACAGCAGAAATCACATGGTCATATTCATGAATGCAATGTAATTTAGACTTACATTCACTGCTGTCTCAGTAGACTATCTGCTATATGCTCTTCCAACCTAAATTACATTTAAAAGACAAGATTGCCTAGGAGGAACTAAGTAATTTAGGCATGTATAGCTGTGAACCTTCGGTCAGCTGGTTTGGAGCAACATTGCATAGCATGGTGATAGATCTGTCAACCAGTGCTGAATTGTCTTCTTCTGATAGATGTTAGCACTGAATTTTAATTTGTCCTGTTCCAATGGGTAAGTTCCCTTGAAATGCCAAATCTGTACCTAAACAGGCCTTGCTTTTTCCTGGGTGTAAAATATTTTCTCCTCAGTACAAACCTGCCAACGTTCCAGTCCAATTGCTCAGAATACAACCAAAAGGTAAGTCTAGCCAAGAGGTTAGACGAAAACAGCGTCAAAATACTCCTAAAATGGAACAGAGTTAAACAAAAAAGAGATATCTTTATATAAGATGATGGACTCTTTGTTGTTTACTTTCTTCATCGAAGAAGGTATCAATTATTAAAGGTTCCTTACATTTAGAGTTGTGCGTTTACCAATTTTTTTCCAGGGAGAATTTAGTTTTCAGGATCACACGTGGAAAACAATATCTTCATCAGCCAAAGAATTGATTTCCAGTCTTCTTTCTGTTGAACCGTACAAGAGGCCAGCAGCAAGTGATGTCTGTATCATGCCCCCCTCCCTTTTTTCCACGTTAGCCATTCTGACTAGATATAACTGTACTGAACCTTGTGGCTACGTTATAATTCTGAACCAGCTTCTGAAGCATCCCTGGGTGATAGGAGATTGTGCAAAGCAAGATCTCATGGATGCAGAGGTCGTGTCGAAACTGCAGAGGTTCAATGCTAGAAGGAAACTGCGGGCAGCCGCAATAGCCAGCGTCCTTAGCAGCAAGGTGGCATTGAGGACAAAAAGGCTGAGGAATCTTTTAGGAACCCATGACCTTAGCTCAGAGGAGCTAAACAATCTACGGGTTCATTTTGCACGAATGTGAGTATAAGGATATTGACCCTTATTGTCTTTGCTACTTTGATTCTAGAATTTCTCATTTAGCAATAAGAGTAGGTTGAAGACTACGAGATACTCAAAATGTGGCTTATCCTCCTGGATCATTTTTATGCATTAAAAAAAATCTGTGTTTGGCAAGAAAAGTGCTTGACAAATGCAGGATAAGAGAATCATGATGTTTACATTTGGCGTGCCCCGTGCCATGTTGCAAACTGATGTGGCTTTTTTCCTTTTTTTTTCGACTGAAAATTTCAGTAGTTGCAGCCCTTGGTAAATTCTGCATAGTTCCAATTCTCTAAAAAAAATCTGCATAGTTCCAACTTCCAAGGATACCTGCGATGTTTTTTCTGTTGAGGTGTACTGAAGAAAGCAATCCTGGTGCAGATGTGCAGATGGAGAGAACGCGACGCTGGCGGAGTTTGAGCAGGTCCTGAAGGCGATGAAAATGGACGCGCTGATCCCTCTAGCCCCGCGCGTGTTCGACTTGTTCGACAACAACCGCGACGGCACCGTGGACATGAGGGAGATCCTCTGCGGGCTCTCCAGCCTCAGGAACTCACGAGGCGATGACGCTCTCCGGCTCTGCTTCCAGGTACATCACTCTGCAGTCTGCACGCGGTTGTCTAATTAAAGAAATAACCTTGTGATGCTGCGCACTGCTTATTCGTAACAAGGGACCTTTGTTTCAATGTCTGAACATGACATCTTTGGCTGAAAAAGAAAATGTCTGATCGTGAAACAATGTCTCAGATGTATGACGCCGACAGGTCAGGCTGCATCAGCAAGGAAGAGCTGGCGTCGATGCTGCGAGTAAGGACTAGAAAAAAGAATAAAACAGCCAAACATTTGTTTTCCCTCGTGTATTGAGAAATGCTGACGACGCAGCTGCTGTGTTGTGAATTGTGACCCCCAGGCGCTGCCCGAGGACTGCCTCCCCGGCGACATCACGGAGCCCGGGAAGCTGGACGAGATGTTCGACGAGATGGACGCCAACGGCGACGGCGAGGTGACCTTCGACGAGTTCAAGGCGGCGATGCAGAAGGACAGCTCGCTGCAGGACGTCGTCCTCTCCTCCCTGCGGCCGGCGCAGTAGATAATAAATCGTCAGGATCCATTTTATTCATGGAGAAATGTTATTCTGTCTGAACTTTTTGTACCCCGGCCGGCTGTGTGGGAAACGCGTCCAGACTTGGTCATAGATGCCTTGCCGGTTGCCGCGTTAGCTGTATTTTGTTTCTGAAAATATGCGTGCATGCGTCATTTCGGCCAAATGATGCAGTGCTGTCAACGGACAGCATCTTTCTTGGCCGGATCGTCAGCTGGCGACTTGGCGAGTACGGCAGTGGCGCACCGTGCGCGGCTGGCGGACGGCCGGCGGCGAAGACGTGCCTGCCGCTGCCGGCCGGCGGCCGCGGCCTCTTTTCTCAGCTTCCGCGCGCCTTGACCACACGCGCGCGTCCTCAGACTCAGCCCAAGCTCAAGGTAGCCCACGGGCCGCGCAAATGTCTGCAGCTAGCCTGGGGGCTGGGAATCCTATACATCTTTTGAAAAAAAAAATATTCACAAACTTTCAATGTTTGAGATTTGTACACACGACCTAGGCCGTCGAATCATCTTCCTGAACTCTAGCCCTCACCCTGCCAGCGCACGCTGACACCCCGCGCACCACCATGGCGAAAGAAAATGTTGTTCAACCTTTTCAAAAAGAATATTGAATTTTTTTTCAAAAAATATTGGTTTAACTTTTTGAAAAACGTTGGCTCAACTTTTTTCTAAGAAATCATGTTCACTTTTTTTAAAAAAATATTGGTTTAACTATTTTTCTGCATATGTTTAATCGTATTAACTGCATTAATATATGGTAAACATTGTTGGCATTCATGCAACTATACATACTGCACCTAGACTAAACCAACACCGAACTCATTTTTTTAAACACGTCGACGCAAAACCAGTCTAAACCAACCCATCACATGAGAAGACCAAACTACTTGCAACTGATGCAGAAAGGCTGCTGCTACAGCTGATACAGAAAGGCTGCTGCTACAGTACACTTAGTTTGGGCTATGTTTAGTTTCTCCAATTTTTTATGAAAAGTTATCCATCCTGAGAAACCGTGTTAGTTTATCTCTGTGCACGTTTCAACGCTACTTTTCACCCTCTCACTTTCAACTAAATACCCCCTGACACTCACTGCTGTTGTTGCGCTGTTGTTGCCGCTGCTGCTTGACGTGTATAGCAGCCGCTTCGTGTCGGCATCCCAAACCAAGTTAAACTATTTATTTTGTTAAACCAACCAAATCGAACTGATAGATAGCGCAACTAGTTTCCACCAAACTGAAGTGGAACCAAAGCGATATCCAAACTGATGCAACCGGTTCTCACTCGAACCATTAGCAGCTTTAGTAATGTTTGTGTGAGAACTTGACAGGCAAATGTGTAACTAAAAAATTCTTGTTGAAACTTTTTTTTCAAAATTCCTAAATACTTGTGGGTTTACCATAACATTGTTAGGAAAATTCCTAAATAATTTTCACGCATGGCGCCAGCCCGCTGCCCAGCTGGGTCACCCCGCCGCCATCGTCCTTGTGGGTGCCGGGTTTCGACCTCTCGCTCAGGCGACGTCGAGGAGGAGGAGCAAGGGTAGAGGAGGCTGAGCGGCGGCACGCTGTGGGAGCCCCGTGGCGCCTGCGGAAGCGACGTGGGAGGGCTATTCGAATTGCGTCTATGTTGGCACTTTTAAATGACACGTTTTTACCCCAGTTTAACTTCGATAATTATATGAATTTAATATCTAAACTATTGATCATACTCTGTAACCGGGATATTTTCATATATGCATGTGTTTTTAAAGTATTTTGATTTATGCAAGATAGATGATAAATTCGAGATGAATATAGGCTAAATTCGAGATAAGCGAAAGACGAAGGCCGGAAGCCCGCATGAAGCGGGCCTATTAGGCCTAGGCGCCCAAGACATGGACTTGAAGCCCACTCATGCCCAGATTCAACCCACCAACCTCCAAGAATGCTTAAGCGCTAAGCAAGTAAAGATAAGATCAAGTTACTTCGAGATGAAGGCAATTCAAATGGAAAGTTATCAAGAGATAATTTTATCCTGAAGCAAACGACGTCCAGGGCTCACATGCATTAAAAGGGACACTCCAGGACCATCAAGTAAGCTTGGGGAAAAAGATGAAGTCGGGACGACTCAGGAGTGGGCCAGGCCGGCCGGCTGAGGGCCCCCTGCCCGCGCGCGTCCGGGCCATTCATGTGCCCCCTCGCCTTTCCATTTGATCTAGGGTTTCCCAGGGCTATAAATAGTCATCATTTCATTCGACACCCATCAAGTCATTTTCCATTCGACGCCGAGGAGCAGAGAAGCTAGAGGGACACATCTCGGAGAGCTGAGGGTCGTGCTAGTTGTCTAGGCTTTGTTCTAGCCGACGTGAGAACCCTGCGAGAAGACCACATCAGAGTTCTGGAGCTAGTTCACCAAGATCAAGGTAGGATCCCGGTGGTGTCATGATGTACATTCAGTCATTCATAGTGAAGTCTATTTGAGTTTCTGATTGTTCTTACCGATTAAGTGTCTCTTTCTACGATTTTACTCATTCTTGGGTTTATTTTTTCTAAAATCTATTATCGAGATGGATCGATCATGATGTTCTTTTAGTCGTGGTGGCTAGGGGCTCGTACCGGATCTACCAAGGATGTTCAACACGTTCATGGGACATGCCCTTGCATTCACTACGCCGATAGGGAGCGTCGTGACAGGGCGTTACGCGTGTAAGACGGTGATTCTCGGGATTTTGTGCGGAGGGTCCTACATAGCGTTGGCCTTCTCGGTGTAATGCGGTTTGCTTCTATCGGTTCCCTGTCAATGCAGGGTCACGCTTGCATGGTTTAACGATTACATGGGCATTGTTTTTACGGCGGTAAGGCGAGGCGCGGTGACCTACCCCCTTCCAGACACCTAGGCGAGTAAGGCGTGAGGCGAGGCGACGCCATACCCATATCCTAACCAGTGGCGTACCTAGAATTTTATCTAAGGTATGCCGGCCACCTATACGATATTGTTTTTTCAGCAGTTCTTGTGTCTGAGCGTGCGCTGAACAAGCTAGTACTTTGGTGTTGCTTTGGAGCTAAGAGCAATACCCAGAATTCTACGTATGCCAAGGCATACTTGGCATACCACGTAGGTCTGCCCCTGATCCTAACCTAGCATGGAGCAACATAAGTCAGTTCTCAAGACAGAGTACCAACTACCAACTAGGAAAACTAAGCAAAATGAAGTAAGGCACAAGCACATGAATCAGGCATCAGCAAAACGTTTATGTAAAGCTGGTTTATTATATAATACAGCGGAGCAGAGCAGCCAATGGTGTTCGCATCCTACAACAAGCAGCGGCATTGAGCAGAGTATATCCACGCATAAGCAATAGAGCAGAGCAGAGAAGAGAAGTGCACGAGCAGACCAGACGTACAGGGAGGCGGAATGGAGGACGAAGCAGAAGGGGGCAGAAGCGTCGAGCGCTCGGATGTAGACGGAGGCGAACTAGATCGGTTGCAGCGGAAGGGGTAGGAGCCGCTGGACCAAGGTGCTGGCGCGGCGCAGGTGGACCTTGGCGGCACGGGCGCCGCCGCCGATTCCAGGTGCCGCCGCCTCTTCTCTTTCCGTTTCTCCTTCCTTCTCTCTGAATCGGCGCGCGGCACAGACGGGGATGTATACGCGCGCCAATTCCCAGCCGCCGCTGCCGATTTCCCGCGCGTGCCTGAAAGAACCAACACTAGGCCTAGAGGGGGGGTGAATAGGGCCTGTTAAAAATTCCTGAAAATTCTTCACGAAACTGTCAGATGGTCGGATGATCCGACGCAGTCTCGGATCTTCCGGGCCACCGGAAGATCCGACACTGTGTAGGATCTTCCGACACAGAGAGGAGACTAACTTCGAGATTCAAAATCTAACAAGCTATTCAAGATTCTATTTGAATACAAAGTTGCTAAATGAAGTAACTAAGCACCTAAGTATGATCTCTAAGGTCGAACAACACCTAGCATATAGATCGGGCACAAATAAAGTGATGAACAACAAGAACAATAGCAAGAACAATGAGACATAAGATTTGTTCCCGAGGTTCACTCCACAAAGGAGCTACGTCCTCGTTGAGGGGTTCACAAGGAACCGGGTTGTCACTAACCCCTTGCCTCCCTCAACCAACCACAAAGGAAAGTTGAGTCACTTACTATTGCTCTCACAAAGAGAGGGGAAATACAAACTCTCCGGTGCTCAAACCACAAAGGAATGGGAGCTACCGGCGACGCCTAACCGTCTAGGAGCAAAGCTCCAAGAGTAACAAACGAGGATGACGAATCAAGCTTGCTTCAAGTGCTTCTTGAGATGAACGAATCAAAGCTTATGCGTGCTCAAAGCTCACACACTCAATCTTTTCCTCTCACTCAAACCCTAGATGAATCAAGGCTAGAATCAAGCTTTTGGGTGGAGTAGAGGAGTGCAATGATTGCTCTTGGAGTGTTTGTGGGCGTGGGAGCAGCAGCATTCAATGTGGGGGGTGAGGGGGTATAAATACCCAACCCCCAAAAACTAGCCGTTATGTGTTCTGCGAAGGGGTACCGGATCTTCCGGCCTAGGGCCGGATCTTCCGAGATTTGAATTTCGCAAGGCTAAAACACTGAAAAATGGCTAAGTCATAAAAGTTCCGACACAAGGTCCGGATGATCCGGTGAGAAAAATAATAGAGACAGAGCCGCCCGGAACTTGTGGGTCGGATCTTCCGGTGGAAGTTCCGACGCCTGAGAGAGAAACACAGAAATGGCTAAGTGTTGGAAGTTCCGGTGTATGGGCCGGATCTTCCGGTGAAAAATAATTTCAGACAGAGCTGCCCGGAACTTGTGGGCCGGATCTTCCGGTGGAAGTTCCGGCGCCTGGAGAGAAGACACGAAAACTGGCTAAGTGTTGGAAGTTCCGGTGTATGGGCCGGATCTTCCGGTGAAAAATTAATTCCAGACAGAGCCGCCCGGAACTTCCGGGCCGGATCTTCCGGCCTAAGTTCCGACGCACAGAGAACTTGTGAATGGGAGGTTTTTGTGCGTTTGTGTCTCTCGTGTGTATATGTCATCTCAAGTATAAGCACTTTAACAATCTAAACTCGTCAAGCACGTCCCCCTTGATAGTACGGTGATCCTATACTCAAATTCGAAATATAAAATAAATTTAAATCGTCCGATAAACTTCGTCACCATACGAATAAGGATTGGGGACCTTCCTTTCACCTTTCTTTTCTTTTCTTTTGATTTTATTCCTGCACAACTCATGCAAAGCATTATATCCAAATTTACATTGTCATTAATTACCAAAATTAGATTAAGTGCATAGATGCACTTTCAATCTCCCCCTTTTTGGTAATTGATGACAACACAAATTTGGCTCACAAGATAGAAATAAAATTCATATTTTTCATCCAAATAGAATTGGCGAAGCTCCCCCTAAACATGAGCATATATAACACAAATGGCCTCAAATGCCAATGCTCATGTTCATGTAAGAACTCCCCCTTAATCATTGCATACATGTGCATAAGTGTGATAAAAACAACGTGATGCATATGACAAGATATTCACTTCAACAAAAGTGAGAAATAACAATTCACCAAACATAAGCATCACAACTAAATAGTTAACCAAGTTCAACATCACACTAACATCACAACCACAATTAAGTCTTACAAATAAAAGTTCTCGCTTGGCACACATCAAGCATAACACAAATCACAAATAAGTTCTTACATGTCCATTAACTAAAACATAAATAGATAAAAGATGGTGAGGGCCTCCCAAAGGCCAAATTCACTTGTAAAAGGGTGAAAGACCATGATATTTGCCAAGCTGCACATCTCCATAATCTCCATCATACATAAACATCATCTTTGTCTCCGCAAGCTCCAAGCCACGGTGGAGATCCACTTTGGTACGGTCATTTCTAGTGTGAGCATAAGCGGTCTCCTCCGCTAAACCAAACAAACCGGCAAACTCAAACAAGGTCACTGAGAACCGTTTGCCGTTGGTCGTCCAATGCATCTCATCTCTAGCCTGATCAACCCAAAGAGTAGCATAAAACAGAGCCACTACCTCCTCATTGTACGGACACTGAAAACCCATGATGTTGGCCACATCCATCTCAATACACCTCCTGTGCACATCCCTTATCACCAGTTCAAGGGGACCGGTGATGCCATCCATGTAGTGCCAATCAACCCACTTCATGGGTGTGCAAATGTGACCAATATGGAGAATCACTGACTCATACCAGTCTGCCTGATGCGGAAGCCAAAATCTAGGATCCCCCTTAAGCTGCTTGTGTGGAATGGATCTGGGGTCCTCATGCTCACTGAACCTCAGGGGCTTCATGCTATTTGCCGCTAGCCGAAAATTGACCAATGGTGGATCATCATGGGCACGGCTGGGAATCCCAACACTGATAATGTTCTGAACAAGAAAGGACAGATCGATGTTGTCATTGTATAGCGACCCTTCTTGTCTTCGCTGCGTGCCTGACTTGGTTCGGCTATAGGTACGGAGCTCCTTGCTCTTTCCCTTAGCGGCACCCCTGCCGCGTACACTCCGAGAAGAGGATCCCTCGGAAGCTCTCTTGCTCTTCCCAACTTCCCTAATCTCTTCGTCGGACTCGGTCTCCGACTCTTGGGTGTTGTGCTTCTTCAAGGCTGCGGGGGGCGGAGGCTTCTTGCCGGAAACCTTGGTACGACCCATCTGGACAGATAAAAGAAGCTAGGATCAAAAGATGGATCAAAGTTGTATGATTTAGAATGAATTGTTATGCTCTCAGCCCTGTCGGATCTTCCGGCTCTGCGGCGGAAGATCCGGCGAGGCGGAACTTCCGGCGCATAGTCGGATGATCCGACAGACCCCGAGCACAAACAAAAATCCATGGAATCGAAGTTCTAGCCCACCAACTGAGATAAGATTCTAGGTACGAGTTCTAGGCATGTATTCAAGATGATTCACCGAAGGAAATCCACTAGAACATCCTACATTGATAGATCGGGTAATAGAAAGTTTGAATAAAAACCTAGGGTTTATGGAATCGAAGTTCTAGCCAACCAATCGAGATAAGATTCTAGATATATGTTCTAGGCATGTATTCATGATGATTCACCAAAGGAAATCAACTAGAACCTCATACATTGATAGATCGGGCAAAAGGGGTTTGAACGAGGTTTGAATGAGATACCTTTGAGATTTCCCGCGAAAACTCCGGAAGATCCGATGGGAATCGAACCTCCGACGCTTGGAGAGTCCAAAGGTGCTTGAGGATCGAGATTCCGTTGGGTGGAATTCAAAATCGCCACGAACAGTGCTTAGGGAGAGAGGGGCGGGCGCGTCGGTGTGAAAAGAGGGAGTCTGGGCGCTGAACCGTTAAGTCCCGATATTTATAGTCGACGCACTTGCCGGATGATCCGACGTAGGGTCGGATCTTCCGACGGGACAGGAATTTCCGGAAGATGCCGCATAAGATCCGGCGGGCTGAAGCTGACCGGATGATCCGGCCATGGGCCGGATGATCCGGCGAGGTGAATTTCACCGGAAGATGCTGGGTAAGATCTGGCTAGCTTATATGGACCGGATGATCCGGCTAAGGGCCGGATGATCCGGTGGACAGGAAAGCAGAAACTTTCTAGATGAGATTCAAACGATGATTTTGAGAGATTTAGCTTATGGACATATAAGAACACTTGCCCCAAATTGATCAGCCACAATCATCATTACATAACCATGACCAATTTGAGACAAGAAATGATCCAACGATCACAAATCCAAATATTTTGAAAAACTCACACAAAAATCCGTTTTAATTCTATTCTAGGCAACAATCAAGATGCATGCAACATGTCAAGCCAAGTAACGAGAATCCAAGATATTTAGCTCACTCCTTAGAGAACAAAACCTTTGCTCATCAAGAGGCTTTGTGAAGATATCGGCTAGTTGACTTTCGGTCCCTACATGACTTAGGGCGATATCTCCTTTGGCTTCATGATCTCTAAGGAAATGGTGTCTAATGTCAATGTGCTTGGTTCTTGAATGTTGGACGGGATTGTTGGCTAGTTTTATGGCACTCTCATTGTCACACAAGAGTGGAATATTTGTGAACTCACAACCAAAGTCTCTCAAAGTTTGTCTCATCCATAGGAGTTGGGCACAACAAGCACCGGCCGCAACATACTCGGCCTCGGCGGTGGATAGCGCAACGGAATTTTGTTTCTTAGAGCTCCATGACACCAAAGACCTACCAAAAAATTGGCAAGTTCCGGTAGTACTCTTTCGATCTACCTTGCAACCGGCATAATCCGAATCGGAATAGCAAAGTAAATCAAAAGTGGAGCCCTTGGGATACCACAAGCCAAGGTTAGGAGTATGCACTAAGTATCTAAAAATTCTCTTTACGGCCATTAAATGACATTCCTTAGGATTGGCTTGAAATCTTGCACACATGCACACACTAAGCATTATATCGGGCCTAGATGCACAAAGATAAAGCAAAGAGCCAATCATGGAGCGATATACCTTTTGATCAACCGATTTTCCTTCTTCATTGAGATCAAGATGTCCATTCACCGGCATAGGAGTTTTGATAGCTTTAGCTTCGGCCATGTCAAACTTCTTGAGCATATCACTTGTATATTTAGTTTGACATATGAAAGTTCCGTTCTTCAATTGTTTGATTTGAAATCCGAGAAAGAACTTTAATTCACCCATCATAGACATCTCAAATCTTTTTGTCATGATCCTACTAAACTCTTCACAAAACTTTTCATTAGTAGAACCAAAGATAATATCATCAACATATATTTGACATACAAACAAGTCTTTGTCTACTTTTTGAGTAAAGAGAGTAGAATCAGCTTTGCCCATTACAAATCCGTTCTTGAGAAGAAAATCCTTAAGGCATTCATACCATGCTCTAGGAGCTTGCTTAAGCCCATAGAGCGCCTTATGGAGCTTGTACACATAGTCGGGGTGGTCAAGATCTTCAAATCCCGGTGGTTGCTCCACATATACTAATTCCGAGAGAGGCCCATTCAAGAATGCACTCTTGACATCCATTTGATAAAGCTTGAAATCATGATGTGTGGCATAGGCTAGAAAAATGCGAATGGACTCAAGCCTTGCCACGGGAGCATAAGTTTCACCAAAATCTAGACCTTCAATTTGAGTATATCCTTGAGCAACCAATCTAGCCTTGTTTCTTGTGACAATGCCATGTTCATCTTGCTTGTTCCGAAAAACCCACTTGGTGCCAATCACATTTTGCTTGGGCCTTGGAACTAACTCCCAAACTTCATTTCTTGTGAAATTGTTTAGTTCTTCTTGCATGGCCACAATCCAATCCGCATCACCAAGAGCATCTTCTACCTTAAGAGGTTCCAAAGAGGAAACAAACGAGTAACATGCACAAAAATTTGCTAAACGTGAACGAGTGGTTACCCCTCTTCGGATACTCCCAAGGATATTGTCAACGGGATGATCCCGTTGTATACTTTGATGTACTCTTGGGTGTGAGGATGTTGATTGGCGTTGAATGAATCCATCATCATCTTGGTCATGAGAATCATCAACTTGAGCTTCATCACCTTGAACTCCCCCTAGATCATTGCCATGATCATGATCGTCACCATGAACTTGATCTTGATCTTGAAGAGAGCTTGGTGCTTCAACTCTTGTTGATGGTGATGGATCAACATTTGTATTTGCCGGAACTTGATCCTTGTCTTGAGCTTCTTGAGGTCGCACTTCACCTATACCCATTCTCATAATAGATTCGCTTGGAGGCTCTTCATTTTGTACAAAGTCATTCTCAACTTGCTCTACTTGAGAGCCGTTTGTTTCATCAAATTTCACATCGGTGAGTGCTTCATATGGAGTCTTGCTCAAGTACTTGTTTAGAAAGAGACGGTTAGAGGCATGGCAAGCCGTGTTAACCGCCTCGGCCCAAAATATATCCGGAGTCTTGTATTCATCAAGCATTGTTCTTGCCATCTCAATCAATGTCCGATTCTTTCTCTCAACAATGCCATTTTGTTGAGGGGTATATGGAGCGGAAAGTTCATGCTTGATCCCTTCTTCATCAAGTAGTTTTTCAACATTTGTATTTCTAAACTCCGAACCATTGTCACTTCTCATGTGCTTGACCTTCAACTCAAATTCATTTTGAGCTCTTCTAATAAATTTCTTGATAATCCCTTGAGCTTCACTCTTCTCCCTCAAGAAAAATACCCAAGTGAATCTTGAGTAATCATCCACAATCACTAGACCATATTTGTTTCCACCAATACTAATATAAGCAATTGGTCCAAATAAATCCATATGAATCAACTTCAATGGTCTAGAGGTGGTCAATATAGTCTTGGGTGGATGAGAAGCACCAACTTGTTTCCCGGCTTGACAAGCGCTACACAACCTATCTTTCTCAAACAAAACATTTGTTAATCCTAGAATGTGTTCATCCTTTTGAAGTTTGGCCAAGTTCCTCATGCCAACATGAGCTAGCCGGCGATGCCAAAGCCAACCCAAGCTAGATTTTGCCACTAAACAAGTCTTCGGTTCCACTTTAGTGGTTGTGAAATCAACCAAATAAAGCTTTCCCTTAAGTTGACCCGTAAAAGCAATAGAGGAATCCTCCCTTCTAAGAATGTTCACACCCTCATTAGTAAAGAGACAATTGTAGCCTTTCTCATAAAGTTGTGAAACCGACAACAAGTTGTATCCCAAAGAATCAACTAAATAAACATTTGAAAGAGATGAATCGTTTGAGATAGCAATGTCACCTTGACCAACAACATCTCCATGATTGTTATCACCAAATGTAATTCTTTCAATAGGTGAGTCATATTCTTCTAACTTGGTAAACATACTCTTCTCTCCGATCATATGGTTTGAACAACCACTATCAAGCAACCATGAAGAACCACCGGAGGAATATGCCTACAAAACAAGTTAAGCTTTGTGTTTAGATACCCAAACAAGCTTGGGTCCTTGGGTGTTAGAACTAGGCAACTTTGGCACCCAAACACTCTTCATCATCTTCTTGGCATGAATACCAACATACTTGACCACCATTCTCCCATTGTGATCCCACATGACCGAATAATCAATAGTGTAGTTGGGAGATGGCTTGAGCTCATTGATCTTCTCACTTGCCTTCTCCGAAGTTGAGCCCTTCGCACCCTTGCTAGGGGTCACAACAACGGGCTTTGCTATTGGGGTGGTCTCCCTTGACACACCATGAGCAAAGTTCATCAAATCACAAAGGTTTGCACCTTGGGTGAACAATGGCACATCTTTTCCTTGGATCCTTTTCGTGCCATTTGCTTTTCCTCCTCTAGAGTATCCAAGTCCATCCTTGATATTAGGATATCTCTCGGCATGATAAGCCGGATGGGACTCAAATACGCTTTTCTCTTGAGCCTTTCCTTTGCCCTTGCCAATGACCTTGTTCAACTCTTTGAGTTGAATGTCTTTTGCCTTGATCTCCTTCTCTAGCTTGGCAAGGTTAGCAACACAAGAATCCACATTTATTTTATAACATCTTGAGCAACCTTTGCTAGTGGAGGCATCGGAGTCAAGAGTGACTTTGGAATCGGTCTTGATGCTTTTCCGAAGAATATCATATTTAGCTTCACGGTCTTTGTACTTGACCTCAAGGCTTGAATGCCTTTGTTGAAGCTCACTATGAACATTCTTTAGATTAGCTAGAGAGTCATTTGCCTTGGTCATTTCCTTAGACATCCTCTCATTTGAGTCCTTAGCCAATGACAAGTCAACGGCCAATTTCTCCACCTTAACCTTCTCCTCATCTAAAGCTTTCTCAAGAGCAAGGTTTCTCTCCTTTTCAAGGATGAGCAAGTCTTCTTGTCTATCAAGAGTAGCTTCCCTCTTATCCAATTTCTCCATAAGCTTTTTAATATGCTTAGCACCTTTCTTGCCAAAAGCATTTACTAAGTTTTTATCATGTTTAGCTTCTTCCTCATCTAGGTTTTCTATATCACTAGATGTTGGGGGAATAGATGATGGAGGAATAGAATCGATTAATACCTTAGTCCCTTGTGCCATGAGGCATATGGGAGCTTCATCATCATCATCGCTATCAAGGTTCTTGAAGAGTCTTGGTGTTGGTGAAGAATCATGAATGGCAAGAGTTGCCACACCTTCATTGTCGGAGTCATCACTAGAATCCCAACCTTCACCAACATGAGCATGTCCACTTTTCTTCTTGTAGTCTTTGTTCTTCTCTTTGTACTTCTTGTCATAGGACTTGTCCTTTGACCTCTTGTCTTCCTTGCCTTCCTTCTTGTGAGGGCAATCCGCAATGTAATGCCCTCTCTCACCACACTCATAGCATCTTCGTTGTGAGACCGGCTTCTTTACACCTTTTCTCTTGATGAAGTTCTTGTACTCTCTCACCATCATAGCGGTTTCTTCATCGGTGGTTGCTTCATCACTAGAGTCTTCCTTCTTGCGAGACTTGGAGGGCTTTGAAGATTTGTCCTTGATATCGCTCCTCTTGCTAGGCTCGGCCTTGAATGCAATAGCCTTGACTTCTTGAGGCTCACTAGGCTTGGTCTTGACTTTCTTCACTCTATGTGACTCATGATATTGCAACTTGTTGTATAGGTCAATGGGAGTCATGAGCTTGAACTTCCTCTTGTCTCTAATCATGGTAGCAAGATGTGGGTCTCTTGGGGCATATGCTCTAAGCATCTTCTTTGTGACCTTGTGCTCATCCCAATCATCACTACCAAGAAGTCTAATAGCGGACACAAGAAGCTTCAACCGATTGTACATGGCTTCCAAGTCTTCATCATCTTTCATTGTGAAAGCCTCGAGTTCTCCTTGAAGTGCGTCCATCTTTCCTTCCTTGATGATCTCATCACCTTCATGTGACCTTCTAAGCTCATCCCAAACTTCTTTGGCCACTTCAATTCCCCTAACCTTGTTGTACTCATATGTACTCAAGCAACTCCTAAGAATAATGACGGCTTGAGCATTGCGGTAGTTGTCATGTTCTTGTTCTCTTGTGAGGGGTGGCTTGGCTTTCTTGTCAATGCCCACACATGTCACGGTCCAAAGATGTGGATGAAGACCATACAAGTACATCTTCATGTCATCCTTCCATCGAGAATAATCATTGCCATCAAAGTGCGGAAACTTGCCCAATTGAACCGATGAGAATGAAAGTGAATCCGGATCTTTCTTGGATGAGGATGAAGAAGTATCATCATACTTGTGAGGAACATTGTGAAAGCTTGCAAGAACTTCCTTTTCTTTCATCTTTTCTTTCACCATCTTGAGAGCTCTTCTTTCAACTTTTTCATCAAACTTCTTCTTGAGCTTCTCTTTCCTCTTCTTGTTCTTCTCGACCTCATCCAAGGTCTCTTCAACATCGCTCACATCAAAATCATCGTCGCTTGACACAATCACTTCATGAGTGTCATCTTTGTTTGAACCGCCAACACCGAAACCATCCCCGGAAGGAGCCATAGTGTTTTCTCTTAGGTGATTAAACCTTAATCAAGAGAACCTGCTCTGATACCAATTGAAAGGACCAACACTAGGCCTAGAGGGGGGAGGGTGAATAGGGCCTGTTAAAAATTCCTGAAAATTCTTCACGAAACTGTCAGATGGTCGGATGATCCGACGCAGTCTCGGATCTTCCGGGCCACCGGAAGATCCGACACTGTGTAGGATCTTCCGACACAGAGAGGAGACTAACTTCGAGATTCAAAATCTAACAAGCTATTCAAGATTCTATTTGAATACAAAGTTGCTAAATGAAGTAACTAAGCACCTAAGTAGGATCTCTAAGGTCGAACAACACCTAGCACATAGATCGGGCACAAATAAAGTGATGAACAACAAGAACAATAGCAAGAACAATGAGACACATGATTTGTTCCCGAGGTTCACTCCACAAAGGAGCTACGTCCTCGTTGAGGGGTTCACAAAGAACCGGGTTGTCACTAACCCCTTGCCTCCCTCAACCAACCACAAAGGAAAGTTGAGTCACTTACTATTGCTCTCACAAAGAGAGGGGAAATACAAACTCTCCGGTGCTCAAACCACAAAGGAATGGGAGCTACCGGCGACGCCTAACCGTCTAGGAGCAAAGCTCCAAGAGTAACAAACGAGGATGACGAATCAAGCTTGCTTCAAGTGCTTCTTGAGATGAACGAATCAAAGCTTATGCGTGCTCAAAGCTCACACACTCAATCTTTTCCTCTCACTCAAACCCTAGATGAATCAAGGCTAGAATCAAGCTTTTGGGTGGAGTAGAGGAGTGCAATGAATGCTCTTGGAGTGTTTGTGGGCGTGGGAGCAGCAGCATTCAATGTGGGGGTGAGGGGGTATAAATACCCAACCCCAAAAACTAGCCGTTATGTGTTCTGCGAAGGGGTACCGGATCTTCCGGCCTAGGGCCGGATCTTCCGAGATTTGAATTTCGCAAGGCTAAAACACTGAAAAATGGCTAAGTCATAAAAGTTCCGACACAAGGTCCGGATGATCCGGTGAGAAAAATAATAGAGACAGAGCCGCCCGGAACTTGTAGGTCGGATCTTCCGGTGGAAGTTCCGACGCCTGAGAGAGAAACACAGAAATGGCTAAGTGTTGGAAGTTCCGGTGTATGGGCCGGATCTTCCGGTGAAAAATAATTTCAGACAGAGCCGCCCGGAACTTGTGGGCCGGATCTTCCGGTGGAAGTTCCGGCGCCTGGAGAGAAGACACGAAAACTGGCTAAGTGTTGGAAGTTCCGGTGTATGGGCCGGATCTTCCGGTGAAAAATTAATTCCAGACAGAGCCGCCCGGAACTTCCGGGCCGGATCTTCCGGCCTAAGTTCCGACGCACAGAGAACTTGTGAATGGGAGGTTTTTGTGCGTTTGTGTCTCTCGTGTGTATATGTCATCTCAAGTATAAGCACTTTAACAATCTAAACTCGTCAAGCACGTCCCCCTTGATAGTACGGTGATCCTATACTCAAATTCGAAATATAAAATAAATTTAAATCGTCCGATAAACTTCGTCACCATACGAATAAGGATTGGGGACCTTCCTTTCACCTTTCTTTTCTTTTCTTTTGATTTTATTCCTGCACAACTCATGCAAAGCATTATATCCAAATTTACATTGTCATTAATTACCAAAATTAGATTAAGTGCCTAGATGCACTTTCAGTGCCACCGTCGATATCCTCGGGCGAAAAGGATTGCGGGCCCGATTCCCGCGCGCCCCGACGCAATTTTCCCTCGCGCGTAACTCCTCGACTCCAATTTCCTTGCGCGCTCAACTCATCGACTCCGATTTCCGTGCGCGCTCAACTCCTCGGTCCGATTCCCCCGCCCGTGGGACCCAATCCCATCAACTACAGCGTCCGACGGACGCCAAATCGCGCCTAGGCGATGACTTCTTGCGTGAGGCGACGCCATACGCGAGGAGGTCGTGGCGAGCCCGACGCCTTAATTCAAAAATCGCCGAGACGCCTAGGCGACGCCGTGAAAACCATGTACATGGGCATGAATGTTGGCGGGTGCCGCGTCTGGCGGGGTAGTTGTTGAGGCTCGAGTCGATGTCCCAATCCGACCGGGTAAATGTGTCGTGTGGAGATGCGTTGTGCGGCTCGTGTCGATGTCCCAATCCGATTGACCGAAGTTGAGTTGTCGTCGGCACGTGCTGATGTCCCAATCTAACCTGTTGATTTTTGTGTTTTTGCTTTTATTTTCTTTTGTTGACCGGTTATGATTTTTCAGCGACATAATCTTGTAATTTTTTCTTGTATCTATACTATAAAGTGTGTCACAATTAAAACGGTTTCTCACCCAAAAAATTACCCTTCCTCATAGAGGACCCACAATTCAGAGCCAAAAGGTGGCCCCGGACGACCAGGGGGTAGACGCGTTTGGTCGTCACCCCCGTTCTTTTGCGCCTCGGCGCCATCCCGCCCCCCTATTCTTTCTCACCGTGGCATTTTTTATACCCGCTGCCTTCCTTTCCTTTTGATCGCGTTCTTTGTATGGTAATGCAATCAAGGTGCCGCTTTTCTTTCCTTTCTGTTCGTTGTATTCATATGAAAAAGATACGTTGGTTTCTTTCCAAAAAACGCCCCTTTCCTTTCCTCCACCTTTCTTTGGGAATTCGCCTGCCTTCCTTTCCTTTTGATCGCGTTTTTTGTATGGTAACGCAATCAAGACGCCGCTTTCCTTTCCTTTCTATTTGTTGTATTCGTATGCAAAAAGATACGCTAGTTTCCTTCCAAAAAACACTACTCTCCATTCCTCCACCTTCCTTTGTAAATTCGCCTGCCTTCCTTTCCTTTTGATCGCGTTCTTTGTATGGTAATGCAATCAAGGCGCCGCTTTCCTTTCCTTTCTATTCGTTGTATTCGTATGCAAAAAGATACGCTGGTTTTCTTCCAAAAAAACACTCATTTCCTTTCCTCCACCTTCCTATGCAATCATGGCGCCTACATCTTCCTTTTGAAATTCGCCCGCTTTCCTTTCTTTATATGGCAGTGTGCATCAAGGAATTTGAATTTCCTTCTTTCCTTTTGTAGATGGCTAGCGTCCATATATGTGTTGTGTACCAGTCAAGGTTTCCTTTAAAAAAAGGAATGACATCTACGCAATCGGGTGTCTCCTTCCTTTTAAAACTTGATTACTTACCATAGTTGTGGGAGTCAATCAGGGAATCGATTACTTACCATAGTCGTGGGCGTCCAGGTTCATCTCCTTAGCCCTCCTGCCCCATATATAAGGCGCCCCTCTTTATTCTCAAAGCACACAATCTCTCCCTTCATTCTCATCATTTATTCAGAGTTCATATTTCTTTGTAAGGGCGTCGGCGTCGAGCGCGGCGCAAGAGTGGCCACGACGCTTGTCGTGTCTAAGCTCGCCAGGTAGAAGCGGAACGTGCTCCGCGTTGTGACGGTGTCCGGTGCCGTCGAGTGCGTGGCGTCGTTGCTCCACGACACCGGCGACGAGGAGAGCAACCTTCTCGGCCTCTCCATCATCAAAAAGCTGGCTGCGGTGCCGAGTTGCTCATGGATACATGTGTCGTGAATATTTTCTTTTATATATATGTTGCTTCTGTTTCCGCCGGAGGCCCAAACTTTGGATTTATGAATATATAATTTTTAATATGAGATGTTATTGAATAATTTTAATATGCGATCTAACAAAAGTATGCATTATTTTACATACTTATTTTTTAAAAAAATTAAGTTTTTTTAAATTTATGTTATTTTTATAACAGGCACGTGCCAACCTGCTAGTCGATAGAAACACACTGGTCAAGTGTTTGTCGGTAAATAAAAAAAAAGTAAAGTAAGCAAAATCGCCGATTCCCCTCGCCAACTAGCCTCCTGCAGTCCTGCTCCCTGCTTCCCTCTCCGTCCGACCTTCCGTGCCCTCGCTCTCCTCTCCTCCGACGATTCTTGCTCGTCCAACTCTGGCGGGTGGTGGTAGACGGCCGGCGACGAGGTGAGTCCTCCTCCTCCTCCTGCTCTTCATTCTTCTCTCGGATTGAGGTGGTGGCTGGGTTAGGGTTTCTGCTTCGCGGGTCGTACGAGAGGGCTCGATGGCCGGCGGGTTTGGAGGAGTGTCTGGCGGCGGCAGTTGGCACGGCGGTGGTGGAGGATCGAGGGTGGCGAGGTGAGGTGGCGTGGGCGCCACGGGCGGCCGGCGACAACCGGCGGGAAGGGCCGACGGCGGGGGGAGCGGCTTCCTCAGTTAGCTGCGGGGTGGAGTGGGCCTGTGGGCGGCGCCTTTGCCGGCGGTGGCAGGGGCAGTCCGGTTCATTGAACCTGGACTGTGGATTCCGTCGCCCCAAATCTTGCATGTGTAGGCGTTAGTGAAGTCCTGGATTTATTTCCGTTCTGTGTTGATGCTGCACCTCATGGCGGCACGCCTTTCTCCTTCACCATTTTGTCTTGTGATGATTTATTTTAGCTACGGGGAAATAGGAATTGACTGATTTATTTTTCAAAACCGAAAGGTTTGGTTCATTTAGCAATTCGATCTTGGTTTGTGTTGAACTAATGAATTATATTGTGGCATTAAAGATTTGCTACCTTTTTTAATAGGAGGTACCATCTTCAATATTTAAACATCAATTTATTAATTAAATTGTTTGTAGAAGTTGTGTGATTTCCATGAGAGTGGAGGCATGCACACATAATCTTTTTTACTATGAGTTTTGTCTAGTATGTTCACCCCACCTAAATTTTAGAGCGTGCTCCGGCAGACCGCCACTGCGCAGGTCGTTGTCCTCGCCAGTGCCGTGAGGTCTTCCTTCTCCAGCAACGCCACCTCCGAAGGTATGAAACCCTAGCTACAGGATTTGGTTGAAATCTTCATCGTAGGTGGATAAGTGATTAATGATACCATGCGTTCTTGACTCACTGGGAAAAAAGAGAGTTTTGGTGATATATCTGCCTAAGTGTACGCTCCTACACGCTCCCACTGATCATGTATTCATGTATATAGTTCACTAAATTAGGCATGATCACTTTTCCTTTTCTTTAAAATTAAGGGGATTCTCAGATTGTGTGCTCATTTCTAATAGACTTGATTTAGGATGTATGGCACATGGTTGGGCTGAGCTGTGTAGATCATGGTTATGGTTTCAGATGGTTTTGAGCCTTTTTTTCCTTTCATATGAGAAGTTGATCAACTTCCCATCAGGAGAGCCTAAATTTCCCACTCATGCGCACTGCTTAGGACAAGTCGCCTGCTGACACAGTTAATAGCTCAATTGAGGAACAAGTTGTTGGCTACAACTGTAGGTTTAAGTTGGCAGAGCTTAGTTTTAGAAGGGGTTTGGCTTAGTCATTACTTCTGAGGAGTCTTGTATGCTATTAGAGAGCTGCATGGAGGGATGATTCTCCCATGAGGTCTACCACAGAATTTTGCAAACAGCCACAACTATTTGTTTCTGGGCCAAAATTTTAACCAGTGTGGAGAGAAACATTATGTGCTAACTAATAGTCATTCTATGGAGACTTGTCGGCTGCTTGTATAAAGCCCCAGCTGGCCATGCGAACGCTTGACCATGCCCAGACAATTTGGCTGCTAGGCCCATTTTTGCCAGGTGATTTGCAAAGGACAGGCCTGGCGCAGTGGTAAGAAAGCTTCCCACTGAGCCAAAGGTCCTGGGTTCGACGGCTCGACGCAGCCTCCCTGCATGCAGGGGTAAGGCCTGCCTCGGTTAATCCTTCCCCAGACCCCACTCACGTGGGAGCACCAGCACTGGGTCTGTCCATTTTGCAAAGGATGCGTGGCAGTAGATTGCAGAGCTAGCGTGCATTAATTGCTGGAGAACAACCCTCAAATGACTAAACAGTAGTTAAGAAAATTCTGATTCAGCGGTGTATTCATTTTGATTAAATTTACAAAAGGTTCACATTAAGTGGGTTACGAAATGAATGGACAGTTTTATCTCTACTCACGCGTTATTTTACTTAAACTGGAAAAACGGTACATAAAAGCATGGACAGGATAGCCTTTTACCCTAGTTGCATTGTAGTGGGATAGTAACACCTCTTGACTTTTCCCTATGCACATTATCTCTGACTATGTTGCTTTTCACGGCACCCTAGGGCCTGGCCCATTCTCAAACATGAAATACCCATGCTTCTAGACTTCTTAGTTTTGTTCTGTATCCCTCACCTAAGTGCGTCTCTTGTGTGTTAGGTAACATGTACTAAAGAACTTGTGATTTTCTGAAACTTAGACCACAAAGCCAGGGGTTTTACAAAATTAACTATCTTAAAATTGTATTGAGCTAAAATGCCTTGAGAATCTCTATTTTCAATGCATTTGTTTCAGCAATCAAATGATCAATTGGGTGACATATCCCTGGTTTATGATTTCCATTTGTCAGCTAATATATTCTTTTGTTTTGTATATTTTCTTTGTACCAGGTCAGAAAGTTACAAATGAATCATGCTGAGGTCTCTGGTTTGTTATGTGTTGGTATGCATGAAACAGATGGTGGTGAAGAATCATATGTAGCTGAGTATCCTAAAATGGATCAGGATACTTCCCATGAAACTACCAAATTTGATGTAGTCATGGCGACGTCAGCAATGTATACTGATAACATTGATGCCAATGCTTGCTTAGATGAATATCGCATGTCAGAAATTCAGTCTATGGAAGACATTAGATTTGGCAGTGATAAACCCTTTGAACTTCACCCGAAAGTATATTATTTACCATGTTTATACAATTAATTATCCCTGTTCTGTTAACCACATTTTTTGGTTAACTGTTAACTGTTTGTTCTATTAGGGAATGGTAGCTGACTCTGAGGAAGAAAGCATGCCATCTAGCCATGAGACTTCATCTATCAGTAATTATGATATGCCTGGTAATATGCTTGACTTTTGTAATAGCTTTTGCTTGAACTGTGTTCGATTCTGGTAATCATTGTGCAATTTCAGGTTACATGGAGCAAAAACTGCACATCTATAATGCCTACGATGCGATGGTATATCCTCGTGTTAAATTATAATTTATGATTGAATGACCTACATTTTGGATAAAATGCTAGATGTCAAGACCATGCTACTGTGCTCCTTCACCTTCACATTATCTCTATTTCCCCTCCAATGAGAGGAAAGACGTCCAAAACAAACATTGGCTAGAAAAGGATTCTTTTTTGTTCAGGGAACATGTCACACCTTGTCAGTTTAGTTATTGAGGACAGTTTGAGTAACTGCATTGGTTATTCACAAGTAGTGGCCAATGGGGCTAGACATTAAAATCTATCGTCAGTAGGACAACATGTTTGATTGCTGATACAGTATGGACAATTGGACCTGATTTGTGACCTAATGTTTTTCTTCATTGGAAGACTTGTGTGAACTGACCTACATCCTATTGTCTCTCTTCTAGTTATTCCGTGAGTTATATGACATTCATATTCTTACAGGCAACATGTTTAAGGACACCTAAATCCTTATAATATGGTGTTTTAAAATTACAATAACCTGCCCATAAGAGAACTTTGTTATTTTCCCTACTCCAAATTGTTCATTTATATATTTGATGTTTTTTCTTAAGCTTGCTGCGATTTTACATGCTTACAATATTTTACGCTGCAGTTAGATCTTTGCAACCTGTCTTCTAGATTGGACCAATATGTTGCTTTAAAACCACCGACTTTTATAGTTTATTTTTCTTTTGGTTCTTTTTAGGTTGAGAAAGAAGGATCAGTTGTGCTTAGTCCTGCCTTTATATTATGCGACGAAACTTCGCATCTTGAGCCTCACCTTACTTTTTCATTGGATGGGATCAAGATTGAGTATTTGGATTTAGAATCCATTGAAGGCGAGAAGATAACTTTACAATGGGAAATATCGAATATTATTTCCATCAGCTGTAAATGGGTTCAGACTGTAAGCTATTCACTTTATTTTATTTCATCACTATCTCTCTTGTTTCTTGCTTTTCATTGTTCAATACCAATTTATCATCCTAACCAGGTTGGATCTGCCTTCATAGCACTCCTTGCTAGATCTGAAGCAGAAACTGGAAATGCAGGTACCATATGTGTTCAAGATTTTAGATTCCAGATTTATATGCTTTCCCCCATATTTTGTTGCTACATGACATATATAACTCATCTAATATTCATATGATGCCAGAGTTGGAGATTGCACTGTGTTCAGTTATTGAGTTTTTCATTGTGGTTTGGCGCTTCTAGTTTTTCATGTATTTTCTTTTTGTGTTTTAAAATCGAGTCATTACTAAGCACAGTTATGTTGTGTCCGGTAGATGGCTTTTGTTTGGCTTATTTAGTTCGTCATCTTCTGATGTTTGATGGAAGTGTAACAGTATTTGAGTCACTAACAGAACTCAAGATTAGTTTTCTGTCTTCTGTAGAAAATTTATGTCCTCTGTGATCCCAAAAATAGTATGATTCTTGAAAAATAGCACACCAGTTTGTCTTGCACAATAGTTTGTATGTTTTACGCTTATAAGGTGGATAAGGGTGCTTAGTGTGTTTGCCTTGCTTGTTTTCTTTTTCATTTTGTGTCGCACATATTTTGTTCAGGAAAATGTAAACTGGGGCTAACACAGAGTGCTAAATTAACGTGAGTTTCTGAGTTCTTCGTGTTAGATTTTATTTTTCATTTCCACATGTTTATTAGCTAGCTTGAAATATTACTACTAAGTACCGTAAGTTTGAGGTGATTAAGACATTTGAGATTTGACAGTGCCATCCCCTTTATCTAAAAGATATATTGGGTAATGGGTATTGACAAGAAAATTGCCCGTGTGTTGCAACAGCACCAAGAGGCTGAACAATTACATGTGCACACATTGTTCATGTAAGAAAGTTAGAGAGTAGAATATCTCCAAGGAATTAGCTTAGATAGAAGCGCTTGGAGACTAGCAATTAAAGTGTCTGAACCGTGATCTTTGTTTGTTCTTTTGTTTACCCCTAACATTACCTTTGGTCTTGTGCCGTTTTATGTCTTTCTTATCCTTGTTTCTTTTGGGTTTCATCTCTAGCCTACCTCAACTTGCTTGGGACAAAAGGCTATGTTGTTGTTGTTGTAGTGCCCAGCCATGTTCGTTTAATCACCCGTTTAGCCCGTTTAATTGACGTCTAACCCGTTTAATTGACTGTTTAGCCCGAATAAAGTGCTTAACGGTAGGTGACCGACTGTTTGCGTTTAGGCTAACATAATCTAGGTGCAGTTTTGTACGCCATCCATCAACAAGCATTGAGCACTCGTGTGGTATGAAAGTGGCTGGCTGCCTTCCCTCGCTTGACTAACTTAATAACCATTATTCGGGGATTGGGCTTAAATTTGCACCGATTTGGGTGCACCATCTTTTGGTGGCTTGGCTAGCTTGCATCACGTCGAGTTCCAACTACTCATTAAGCCATCATGTCCTCAGGCATCCCATGCTTTTGCTCACTGCCTGGTTCCTGCCCATGTACAATGCAAAGATGAGAAGGAGGGAAGGGGACATTATGATCATTTTCATAGCTTAATGTTTCCTTCTATTATTGTAGATTGACAAAACTCTGCATTATTGTGGAAATATTGAACTTAGACACATTTAACGGAAAACCTCAAATTGAGGTCCAACGATGGGCAAAGATGACATTTTCCTTGAGTTATGCTTGCTATTTCCATTTGAGGTTTGGTTCAACATGAGATATTGTTTTGTTGCAACATCTAAGCTAAGGTGTTAACTTAGTTCATTAAGAAAAACAATAATACTCTAATGGATGGGTAAGCAGTTTTATATGTATATTGTTGAGATTGATATACTCCTTGCTTCTTACCCACCAGTTTGGTTTTCTTTTTTATGTTTTATAGGTACTGTTAGAGTACAATTTGTCTCGATGATTCGCAATGGCCACGGAGACAACAAAAGATCTGGGAGCTTGGAACAAGATATCAAGAAATATGGAAAGAAATCCCATCGTAAGTTCTGTGATAGTTCCTCACTGATTATTGAGTTAATTTCAGTGTACTCTAGTCGTAAATTGCTGTGTATTCCACCAAACCCTAGAAGGGTGGGATATATAGTACATGTACATGGGCCTCTAAATGGGCCTACACTCCCTATGGGCTATATACACTAACAGTAAATATAAGTCTTTTAGCCTTGGTCACACGGATTTTTTTGAGAGGCCCTAATCTAGAATACAAGGCAGTATCTGAACTCAGCCACAAACGCACACCGCACTCACTGACACCACACTCAACATCTCCCTACGACTAAGCTAAGATCTATAATTTGTATTCTATTCTTTGCCTGCGCATGTGCTACTGCACGGATTAAGGATGCCTATAAATGACTATGCTATCCGTAATAATTAGAGCAAGTGGAGTACAAGAAGTGAATGTACTATTAATAACTCAATTACAAGATATGCAATAACGAGTGAGTGGTCGAATACCTCGAAAACACTTGTATTTGTGATCATAAACATGGCTAAACAAATTTTATTTACAACAGGATGAAGTATCAAATTTTCTACCGTGACATGTACAGGTCACACTAATATATCACCAAGTTGTACGGATATATTTTTGGTATTTTCAGGCCATGTTGATTGGGTGCTATTCATGCTAACATGTTAGTAGAGAACGAACAATGGTTATGCCAATTCACTGACCATAGTATAGAATAAACTTAATTCAGTTGGATATTGCTCTTGATGAATGTTAAACTACCGGTCATGTAGAAATATCAGACGTTAATTTGATTCTGATTGATCATGGATATGCTGTGTCTATCAGAAATAACTGTACACATTTTGACCTTGGTCTTTGCACATCTGCCCCTGTTTTGACTGTTGACTAGGGCTAAAATCACATTGACTTGTGAATGGTAAAAGCAAAAAATCACAAAGTTAAAAAAACGAGGGCAAATCAGAATTGCACTTCAAAGTAAGGCGCAAGAACACAACTTTCCCTTTATTATAACTCTAGACATAGAACAGAAAATATAAAAAAATAAATTAAATTGTGTTCTTCATTTAACAATTTGCCAGATAATGCATGCTGAAACTGCAAACTCTTATGCTATACAAGTTCAGTTTTGTGGTGTGTGTGGTGGTGGTATGGGTGTAGGCGGATGGGTGTGTTGGGGCCTTTAAAATTGGGGGGGGGGGGGGGGGGGGGGGGTGTCAGTGTCTATTGGGGTTGTGTTGGATATGGACTATGTCAGGGCAAATATTATTCTAATCTACAGTTTGGTATTTGATGTGTACTTATATCTGCTCTTAATGTGAAGTTTGCACCTAGTTTAAGAATAATTTCACTATAAAAAGAGAATAATTTCAATTTTTGTCTGTTTTGTTGTGACTACTTAAACAATTGTATTGTGTAAATTCTCAGAGATGATTTTACATCGGAGAGCTGGAGCATCGAATCCAGTCTGTTTTTTCCTAGGCAGTACTTTTCAAGGTGAGTATATAACAATTGCACAATTTATCAATCTCGCCTGTTTTTTTCCACCCTTTCTGTGACAAGTCTTGATATCTCATATTATGGACAATGCTTATGCTATGATAAATTTCCTAGCATTTTACTTTGCTGTTTCACATCATGAAAAATTATTTTTTTTACTATACATGAACTCCATTTTAGATCTATGCTTATTTTTTTTTTCTGTTCTTTGTTTTCATTGGTTCAGCACTGACGACTTTGAAGAATTTATCTATCCCCAAGGAGATCCTGAAGCTATTTCCATTACCAAACAGATGCTGAGCGCCCTGCTTCCTGAAACCTTTCTCAATGATACACTAATTGACTTTTATATCAAGTAGGTTGAACATTTTTATGGACGGGATCCTGTCTTGATTGCTTTAGGTTAAATATCCTATTACATTTTTATACTGCTGTAGTCATATTTGTACATCTCATCTCCTTTTTTTTTCCCAAACACATAAATTTTGTTGCCTCAACTTGATAGCTATGACAATAGCTTTCATTTTATGCTGTAGTTTTTCACGTATTATGCAGCAGGTTGCTGTATTATAGTTTGATACCAGAAAGTAGGAACTTTTGAATCTTTCTAGTTTTTTTTTCTTAGTTTAATCTAAGCAAATTATTGAATACTAAATTAGATTCTTTCTGAAGTGAAGTATTCCACTCAGTTTTGTTGAGATGTATGATGAATTGATAATGACACATGTATGGATGATTTTCCTTGTATTTGCGCATGCTCTGTTTCTCACCATTCTTTATTATTTGTGGTCGGCTTTAAGTTGTTCTGCAGGTGTTTTTTACATGCATTAAATTAGTCCTTAATGTTTCTGCAGACACTTGAGCACAAGAATTGAATCTACCAAGAAGCACAGGTACCACTTCTTCAATAGCTTCTTTTTTCGCAAGCTGGCAGATCTTGACAAAGATCAGGGGAGAGCTCCAGAAGGACGAGCAGCCTTCTTGCGTGTTCGCAAATGGACCCGCAAAATAAATGTATTTGAGAAGGATTTTCTATTCATTCCTGTCAACTTCAAGTAAGAACCTTATCACAAGGAAAGTTATGCTTATTCCGATGCGATGATAATCATTGCAAACTATTAATTACATGCCTGTGTTGCAGCTTGCATTGGAGCTTAATTGTTATTTGCTATCCTGGAGAAGTCGTGGCATCTGAAGGCATGAATATATATTGAAAAGCACACTTTTGACATTTTTTTAGTAGTGTTTTTTTAGTTTTTTTACATGTTATCTTGCTGCAGATGGTAATGCAAAGCTCTTAGCTAAACTTCCATGTATTTTACACATGGATTCACTTAAAGGAAGTCATACTGGACTCAG